>VDFB02270651.1:101462210-101596489 GCA_007258455.2 Sequoia sempervirens | reverse complement strand
TACATCATATGTCGGTGTCACAAGTGCACAATCAACAACCATACCTATTGCTAGTATCATGGGTACCTTACCACAGTCGATGGCCATACCTAGTGCTCAAATCACTAGTACTATACCAAGGATTTCACAAATAGGGGGCATTCCCTCCTTCCAATATGGTAATCAAAATCTACTCTTCCAGACTAGCAGTCAGAGTCCATTTACATCGATTCTGAATCAGAACCCTTTTTCACAGATTGGTAGTCAGAATCCGTCCACACAGATTCCAAGTCAAAAACAATTCACATCGATTCCGAATCAGAATCCCTTTTCACAAAGTGGTACTCAGAATCCATTTACACAGAACCCAGGTCAACACCGATTTATGCAGATACCAGACCAAAATACATTTACCAACATTCTGAATCCAAATCCACCTCAGATACCAACGTTTAATCAAAACCCATCATGGGACTTTGGATTTCAAAATACATACATGGATCCGCATAATCCTCCTAGCACATCTTTGACCCAAGTTGACGTCCTACAAACACAAATGCACGCATTACAAACACAAATGGATAACATGTCGGTCTCAACTAAGAAATCATTTTCACCAAAGGACATATGCCCATTCCCTTTTGATAGATCATTGTACATGACACCTTTCCCTCACAGATATGTCATACCGAATCTTCCTAAGTACAATGGAAAACGCAATCCAGTAGAACATATCAGGGAATTTTCTACCATATGCATAGATGTCCCTTACGACCCCATGTATCTTATGAGGCTATTTCCACGAAGTCTTGTAGGAGTTGCACTAGAATGGTTTTCGGGTTTAGATTCTGGCATTAGATCTTGGGGGGAACTAGTCGAGAAATTTGTGGAGCAATTCTCTTTCCACATTGACCATGAGATAAATATAGCAACCTTGTGCCACACAACACAAGACGAAGGTGAAACATTCATTGCTTTCTTCCAGAGATGGAGAACTATTGCTAGTAGGTGTCCTGTCGAAATACCCAAAAAATAAAAAGTTACAATGTTTCAAGAAAACCTTCATCCAAAACTTAGAAGTAACTTAAGGGTACATTGTTGCATATCTTTTTCAGAACTAGTGGAAAAAGGGGTGATAATAAAGAAGGATCTCATTGGAAAGGGTGAAATCAAAATGACAACATCCAATAGAAACCCAATCGTACAAAACACCTCCACTGACAGAAACAGATTCTGGTCTCGCAACAAAAATGTCACCAATGATGGGGTGGTTGATGCTAAAACATTACAAGCAAGACCCCTCATCACATTACAAGGACCTCATACTTGTGCCAACATGCTTAATGCTGTCAATCAACCTCCTAACACGGTCTCAAATACTCAACATCCACAACCAAGGAGATTTCAAAAACGTGAGTTCACTCCCTTAGGGGAACCCATTGAGTCGGTGTTCAAACAACTGTTACAACACAACCTCATACAGCTGTAGGAACCAAGACAATACGATCCAGGACAGTTTAAACCAGCTTGGTGGGATGACAATGCCTTTTGTGATTATCATAGGACTAAGGGACATAACCTACAAAACTGTCGACAACTGAAGAATATCATACAGGATCTTGTTGATAGGAGAATTATTGAGGTTAGTGGACAAAAACAAAAGACATCCAACACTGATCATCAAGTCTTTCCAGACCCACTACATGACCATGGGAAAGGAACTGTCCCCAGTTCGAGTACTAAGACCAATATGTCAGCCAATTATGCGAGTATCAAACATGATTATGATAGCGGAAAAATCATTCATTGCCTTCGCGCCGCTGATCAAAACATCAATACCATTACTATCAATGCTAATCCTAAGTGTGCAGTCAATACTCGTCGTACTAAGTTTACTATCCCAGGCCCTCCGTCACAGCAAACACCTCAACCTTCCAAGTTACAATATAACCTACTTGACCAATTAGGGAAGACCTCAGCCCAAATCTCAATCTTGGAATTGTTGCACATTTCCCCAGAGCATCGGTCTATCCTTGATAAGGCTTTACAGAACACCACGGTCCCTAATGACCTTGATGTCAATCGTTTCCAAGAAATGGTGGGCTACTTGACCAATAATCATCATGCCACATTTTCCAAACAAGACTATGCCGCAGATAAGACAAACCACAATGACCCTTTACATCTAGAAGTCCTTGTCAATGACACCAAGGTTAGACGAGTTTTGGTAGATGGAGGAGCGGGGTTAAATCTATGCACTTTAAAACTAATTAAGGCATTAGGTATTTTAGAAGCATGCGTAGATACCACCAAGAGTATTGTCATTAAGGCTTATGATGATGAAGAAAGAAAATCAAAAGGGGTGGTAACACTTCTACTCGGAAATTGATCTAGCGGTAATGGAGACAAAGTTCGAGGTCTTGGATCTCCACCCTCCTTATAACTATACGCTAGGTAGACCATGGATTCATGCCATGAAAATGAGTCCTTCCACATATCATCAATGTCTTAAATTCCCTTACAATGGCAGAAAATAACTATAGATGGTGATCCGTCCTTTCGATGTTACTGCACCAATCTAAAGATCCCTCAATGTGAAGTGCGGTCAAGAGGCCTCACCGTCTAATCCATCTTCTTATGTTGACCCATCCACACTCACTCGAACATCTGTTTCAACCTCACTTCCTACCACTCCTAGGGTCGAGATCCAAGACAAGGGTTGTGGAGAGTATTACATGAAGACTTCTTATTGTGTTAGCCATTTGGTTCCTCCTAAGTCATATGGTTTACCTATAACAGGTAGGGGACAATCTATGATCACTATACATGTTCCCCCCACAACAACTTTCACTAAATGGGGTGAATTAAGCAAGGAGGTTGTAGATACAAAAGATGTCACTTCCTGGCTGTATAAGGAAGATAATCAAGAACCCCTTTTACTTGCTCACATTCCTACAAGTCTATATGGAAAGGGTTTCAAAATCATGCAAAGCAAAGGATATGATGGACAAATTGGTTTAGGTTTAAACCAAGATGGTAGAGTGGAACCAATATTTGTCTCTCAATGGCCAAAAGGAGTAGGGCTAGGGTTTCAACCGATTCAGATTGGCGTTCCTAGTACTCTATCACCCTTACTTGAGGAAGTATGTGCTTCAGAAGATATTAAGACATCTCACGAACCAGTAGACCAACATCATTGTGACTCCCCCGATTCTAACGATTATGAGTGGGATTCCCTATCCTCTACTTCCTCCATGGACCTTGACAAGTTATTTGGAGAACTCGACTTGATGTTAAGTTCTTCACCTAATCCTTTGAATTCCTGTCCACCAAAGAAAATGACAAAAGAGGAATGGTTTAAACACTACTATTGGGAATCACTCGATCCTATCTCTTGGCACCCTCAGCCACCTGTTTCCGATAGTCAAACCTTGGCATTAGGCCCACCTATTCATCCACCTAGATCCAAACCCAAGAGCAAAACAGACTTGGTACAAGACTTTTGTAATCACATGAATAATTCAATCTTTACCTTGACCCCATTAGACTTTGATAACTCTGATGATGACATGCCCTTAGTTTATCCCCAACTCATAGATTGGGATCAACAAGATACACCTGTCTTAGACACTTTTGAGAACGACGAAGCAATTGCTGAGTTCCTGGGCTTATGTGAAGGCATACCTAACGGAGATCATAAAGCTGGTTTTACCATTGATTTGGACAATAAAGCATATTTTGGGGAATCTGTTCAACCCTCCAGTCGCAAAAATGAGAAAAATAATAAACAAGATAAAAAGGATGAATCTCTAGGTGAAAACCGAAAGGCACCTCTAGAAAATGAAAAAGTAAAAAGAAAGGACGCATCCGAAGGTGAAAACCTCTTTGAGGCGCCTAAGGATGGAGGTTTGAACATTCTCCCCATTGCACAGGAAAAGTCACCCATGCTCGTTGAAGAATCAGTAGAAGTCAACATAGGCACAAAAGAGAATCCTCGACTGATTTATTTGGCAGCGTCATTGACAACACAAGAGAAATCAGAGTTCCACGACTTCTTTGAACAGAGACAGATAAATTTTTCTTGGTCATATGCTGACATGCCTGGGTTAGATCCTGAACTTGTTCTACATCACTTGCCTTTACAACCAGGTGCCAAACCAGTAAAACAGAAGTTGAGAAAAATGCATCCTGGGGTACTTTATTAGTTAAAGAAATGAGAACTCAAGAAACTCTTAGGCGTTGGTTTCATCGAATCTATTGAATATCTGATTTGATTCCAATCTTGTACTAGTTACCAAACTAGTTGGGGGCATCCGTATCTGCACTGATTTTAGAGATATCAACAAAGCTTGTCCTAAGGATGACTTCCCTTTGCTTAATATAGACATGATAGTTGACATGATAGCAGGATATGAGATGTTGTCCCTTATGGATGGATTCTTAGGATATAACCAGATCAGAATAGCCACTGAGGATCAACCTAAGATAGCCTTCACTTGTCCTTGAGAGCGTATTGGCTGGAATGTTATGCCCTTCAGACTCAAGAATGCAGGAGCAACCTATCAACGTGCCATGACTACTATCTTTCATGATCTAGTACACACTTGTATGGAGGATTATGTCGATGACCTTATTGTAAAATTCAAGACAAGGGCAGAAAATTTACAGGTTTTAGACAAGGTATTTCAGAGGCTGGAGAAGTATAATGTGAGACTCAATCCAAAGAAATGTGTGTTTGGAGTCAAGTCAAGAAAGCTGTTAGGTTATATCATTTCTAGACGAGGCATTGAAGTAGATCCTGCTAAGGTAAAAGCAATCATGGACATGCTACCACCCAACAATCTCAGTCAACTAAGGACATTATAGGGAAGGTTGCAATCTATCAGAAGATTTATAGTGCAGCTAGCAGACAAGACACACCCTTTTCAACATCTACTTAAGAAAGGAGTACCCTTTGCATGGACACCTAGGTGTGAAGAGGCTTTTCAACTAATTAAAGAATATTTACTTACACCACCTGTCTAAATGCCACCTGTTGAAGGGAGACCATTGATTCTTTATATCATAGCAACCCATTCATCACTCAGAGCATTGCTTGCACAGAATGACGAAGAAGGTCATGAAAGGGCAGTCTATTATATCAGCTGGACTTTGGTTGGTTATGAGCTCAACTATAGTAACATTGAACGTGCCTGTCTTTCAGTGGTATTTGCTACCCAAAAACTGAGGCACTACATGCTAAACCATCAAACAATGTTGATTGCTAAAATAGACCCTCTGAAATATCTTCTTAGCAAGGCAGCATTAACGGGGCGACTGGCCAAATGGGTTATGATACTTAGTGAGTATGATATCCACTATGTAGAAAGAAAAGCTATTAAAGGATAGGTCATTTCTGATCAGTTAGCTGACGCACCCATACAGGCAGATCACCCATTAGTTGCAGACTTTCCTGATGAGTTCATATTCACATTTGACACAAACATAACATGGAAACTGTACTTTGATGGCTCACATACAAATCATGGTTCGGGGGCTGGTATATTGTTTATCACACCACAAGGTGATTCCATCCCTAAGTCATTCATGATTGCATTTCCATGCACTAACAACATGGCATAATATGAAGCTTTAGTGACAAGTTTACACATGGCAGTCAAGTGGAAAATCAAGAACCTACAGGTATATGGCGATTCTCAACTAGTAATCAAACAGGTAAATGACGATTATGAGACTAAGGATGAGAAGCTTACTCCATACAAGCGCATGGCAGATAGCTTTAAAGAGTACTTTGACAAAGTCGAATTTCATCAAATACCTCGGGTTTTAAACAGGGCAGCAGACGCTATGGCTACGATTGCATCACTTCTTGACATTCGTAACAACGTTCCTAAGTTTGAGTTCTTGGTGGAACAGCTTTTGGTCCCAACCTACGATATCCCAGATTCTGAAATGGTGTGTGACATCATTGGTCCCGATTCCCCATGGTACAAAGAAATCTATGATTACCTTCATGCCGAAGTCGTACCCATTGGCCTATCCAATAACCAAAGTAGAACATTCCTCCGCAAGTCAGCCAAATATACCATTGTCGGAGACACCCTATATAGACACGCCTTAGATAATACCCTACTGAGATGTCTTGATTCTACTGAAGCACAAGCAACCTTGCGTGGGGTGCATGAGGGTATATGTGGTTCCCATTCTAGCGGTCCTACCTTAGCCAAAAAGATTATGGTGGGTTATTGTTGGCCTACTATGGAAAAAGACTCATATGTCTTTGTAACAAATCGCCAATGCCAAGTTCATGGAGTTGACTACATGCCCGTACAGGGAGCTTTCAGATCCTATCCGTCACCATGGCCCTTTTCCCAATAGGGACTTCGACCTCGCCGATGAATCACCCCACATCATCTAATGGTTCAAGTTCATTATCACTACCGCGGTACTTTGCGAAGTGGATTGAAACCATTCTATGACATACATTGCTCGGCACCACAGTTCTAAGATTTATCTGAACTATATCATGCAATGGTATGGTGTTCGGTCCATAATCTTGACAATGGCCGCCCATTTAAGAACCAAGAAGTTCATCACCTATGTGATGAATTTCATATCCAACATCACTTTTCCACTCCATACTACCCACAAGGTAACGGCCAAGCAGAGGCATCTAACAAGACCATCATTAGAGATCCTCAAGAGGCATCCAATGATCTTTGGTCATTGGTGGCATTCTGGCTCTTTCACGCCTTATGGGCTTATCGTGCAAGTATCCAGTGCTCCCGATTGCTACCCATATTCCTTGTCTTTGGATGCGGAAGCCATTTTACCTATTGAGGTCGAGATTCCTTCCCTAAGGTATCCTGAGCCACAGTGATGATGAAGAGTAAGGAGTGTGTCGAGACTCCGCAGGCTAAATTTTTAGATGAAGAGCGAAATGAGTAGCGGAGCCATCATCAAGCATGCAGAATCACCCTTCGTCGTGGCAGCTATAACAGCGGGAGGGTCTTGAGCAGAAACGACATTGGTGACTGGTTTTAATGGAGGAACCAAAGAATCAAGCGAGAAAGAAAACGGAAAGTTTGAACCAGTTAGGACCATATATTGTCCGCAGAAGCTTTTTGGATTAGGGCGTGCACCAACTCTCTACTCCTGAAGGGGAACCATTGTCCTCACCAATCAATAGTATGCATCTGAAGAAGTTCTACGCATAGCTTCTAGGAGCCTTTGTCTTAATTAGCAAAAATACAAAAAAATCAAAAAATCATAAAAAAATCGTTATCAAGGTGAAAACCTGGCAAACAGGCGTCTTGGTAACACCAAAAAAATTAGATAATTTGGAAAATAGTAAAGACAAATCATTCGTCCAATAGTGAAAACCACTTCGGTGGCACTTTGGATAGGTACCATGGTGAAAACCTAGCAAACAGGCGCCATGTGTACTCAACTCTGCTCCTTTGTCTACTATTATTCTAATCTACCTTGTACATAGACCGCTACCTTGTACATAGTCCTTATCCTTGTACATACTACCTATCCTTATACGTATCCCGTATCTTTCATGTCCATCACTTGTATATACCATCTATAATAAGTGGTAGTCTTTCCCATGACTTGGAACGATTGACATCGAGTGCATTTCATATCCCCCATCTTACCCTATTCATAATCAATTGGTCTTATACTCGACTGGGGGCAAACACTTGATGTGCATCATATTGGTTCTTACATTGGCTATGTGGAAGACGTAACACCATGGAAAAAACACAAAAACATCATAAAACTTCAAAAAGACAAAAAAAAAAAATCAAAACATTTCAAAAATCCAAAAACAGAGTCAAAGTCAGTCGCACTTGTCAGTCTTTATCGTTTGTCAAACTACGTTGCCTCTGCGACTGGACATAGGCAAGGCCATCTGCCGATGTGCCCCCGAGGCATTAGGTCAGTCCATTTAGGTTTGTCTGTATAAAGTCATGAGTCAATCCATATGTCTATATGACAAGGTCATTGGTCGTGTCGAACTATGAGGTCTCTGCGTGTATAACGTAGGCAAGGCCATCAATCGATGAGCCCCCAAGGCTGCACTAGGTCAGCCCATTAGGGTTTGTCGCATTCACTTTCACACACATCTTTTATTTGTAGTCAGTCTTGTCGGTCAATTCAAGTCGAACTATGAGGTCTCTGCGTGTATAACGTAGGCAAGGCCATCAATCGATGAGCCCCTGAGGCCGCACTAGGTCAGTCCTTTAGGGTTTATCGTCACACATAGTCAATTGTCCACACATCGTATCAAGTCATTCATCAATCTGGTGAACAAGTCAACAATATCTCTAAGTCAAATCAAACACCTTGCCAAACAAAACAATCAAAACAGATCAACTACAGTTTGCTACAGGATGTGTCCTTCTTGGCAACAGATGTTATCAAAACAATCAACCTATGTCTTATTCAGGATGAGTCCTTCCTGCATAATCGGCAAGGTCAAACAATCAAACATAGCCTTACACAGGTTATCACATCAACGACATCTGACTCAACGTCTTATACGATACATGTCTTTCTGAAACCAGGCTTTGTCATGCCTTATACAGATAGTCATAACATCGAAACCAGACTCACAGTCTTATCCGGCATGTGTATCTCCTGCAATCAGGCTCTATCAATCAACAAATCAAACAAACAAATCATGTTTTGGCAACTATTTTACTGGCTTTTTGACTTTCTGGCTTATTTATCTTATCATTTTAGTTGACTTTATGACTGGGATTCAGGTTACTAGCTTTCTCAAGGATGTCCCATGAAGGATTTAGAGAAGCAACGATGTGTTAGAATTCTATTTTCTTTGACTGTTGTCTGTCGACTGTCTTTTCACTTTGATTTTTGAGTCATGTTACTAGTTTCCTCAAGGATGTCCCATGAAGGATTTAGAGGAGCAATGACGTCTCATGACCCGGATTTTTCTTTTGTTTACTGTCTGTGGTTTGTCCTGACAAAAATACTGGGGAAACTTGTGCCCTTAGTATGAGTTAATGACAATCCTTGTCTGCGACTGTCTGTTATTAGCAAATGGATGACCTTGCACACCTTGATCTATGTCATATCATGGTGTTTTTCTCCATTTGTATTAGTCCTGCCCAATGATGATAAAGTGCAATACCTTTTGTGATATAGCAAAACATCGAAGATTGCTAATACTAACATCTATCTCCTGTCTTTCGTTCTTTCTCAATCTTTCTTTTTGCACTAACATTTCTTCTTTTCTACATCTTCACCACCCTTATCTATTTTCTTCTATCCTTTTTTCTTTCATCTTCTAGTCCTCTCATCAATTTCAAGAGCACACTCATGTTCTTTGAACTCCTACTGCTCCCTCCTGAGGGGCATACTTCACCGCTTTACAATCGAGTATAAAGGACTGAGTATTTTATCAATCCCTTTGACATAATGTCAAACGTATACTGTATCAAAGAGGGAAAATGTAGACATCTAAATTTGGTCTAGCTCAAGGAACACTTTAATATTTCATAATTTATTCTTCATGGTCATGATTAAATAATGTCAATTATTTAATTATTCATCTTAACATTAATTTTTATTAATTAAATAATGCCACCTATTTAATTATTAATTCCATTCTATTAATTTTATTATTAATTAAATAATCTACTATTTAATTATCTACAATTTTCTTTATTCTAGTCCTGATTAATTGAACAAACGCTTTTATTTAATTATTCTACTAATTAATCTTTATTCTTCGCCTTCCTATTTGTGTTTAAATAAATTTTATCTAGTTTGGCTCTTTATCATATTTCAACTATAATTAAATAAATTCATTATTTATTTAATTATTCATTTAAAATCCTTCATCATTTAATTGAAATAAATCTTATTTATTTAATTATTCTTCGAATATCTAGTCTTGAATTAAATGCATTATTTAATTCATTAATTCTATTTTAACGCATTCCTCTATATTTTAGATAATTATGTGAGTTATCTAAGTATTCACTTTTACTCGACTCGACATCTATTTTAATTGCTCAGTTAACCTTTGATTTAATGTCTAAGTGGCTGTCTCGAGTAATCTCTTCGTCAAGTCAGTCAATCGTCTAGTTCTAACTCAATTGCGTGTACATGCAGATTAATTCAATATTCTTATTTAATTAATTAAGTGTTGTGCGTGCATTCGAACAGAGAGTCGTTATAATCAATCTTCATCTTTGTCATGCAAAGATATTTCTAATGTTTTCAAATGCCGAACTGAAGATTAAATCATTTATTTAATCTTTAATTCTATTTCTAATTTGAATCACTCATGTCATCACTGTCAGTTATCAGAATGCATGTCTAATCAGTCAATATCAACCGTCCGTTGATCCTTCAATCTTGACCTGTCATTTGAATAATCAATTTTCTATAAATTGATTTGTCCTTCTTCATTCCAACCTCTCTCGCGAATTTTATAACTTTGGAGAGCACTTTGTCTTGAATCTTCGATATTTTTCTAATCACTATCTTAGGCTATACTTGCACGAACTTGAAAATCCTAGGGCAATTATACTACACAAGAAAAATGGAGAAGGGCAATCGAGATGAATCATGGAAATACGTTTGAAAATTGGTGAGATTGTTCTAGTTTTAATTATGTTTTTACTTTCCCATATTCTTTGTTGCTTAACGAATGAATTTGCATTTTAGATTTTAGTATTGCATTGCATGTGTGCTTCTAATCAATCTCCTTTGTTGTCTATTGTGCAAAGCTTTTATTCTGCGTTACAGGTTCTATACAGTAGAAGTGTAATCTTTCGTGAGCTGAAGCCTGCTACCTTGGATCTGCAGTTAGAGACAAAGTCAGAAAACAATAAGGATGTAGTTGTAATTCCTCCGACACCAGAGAAAGAGGAATTGAAAATTCAAAATGTACCTGAAACTGAGGAGAGCTCAAGTAGTTTTGAAATTTTTGAAGAAGAAGAACAACCTCAGCCTCAGCAAGTGAGGAGGTCAACTCGTGAAAGAAAGCAACCTGATAGGTATGGGTTCTCTTTGATAGATTCTACTTGTGCCTATGCTTTAATTTCTAGCACTGATGAACCTAGGACTGTGAAAGAGGCATTTAGAATATCTGATTCAAACTTTTGGTTGGAAGCCATGAATGAAGAAATGGAATCATTAGAAAAGAATGATACTTGGAGTTTGGTGCCCTTGCTTGAAGGCAGAAAAGCTGTGGGCTGTAAATGGGTATTTAAGAAGAAAATAGGTTTGGATGGCAGTGTGGAAAAGTACAAGGCAAGGTTGGTTGCAAAGGGTTATTCTCAGGTAGAGGGAATTGATTATGGGGAATTTTTTTCTCCTGTAGCTAAGCTGACATCTATCAGATTTCTTTTGTCACTTGCAGCAACGTATGACTTAGAGGTTGAGCAAATGGATGTGAAGACAACATTTCTTCATGGTGATCTTAAAGAAGATATTTATATGTCCCAGCCTGAGCACTTTGTGGAAAAAGGTAAAGAAAGATTGGTTTGCAAGTTGAATAAATCTTTGTATGGGTTAAAACAGTCTCTTAGAATGTGGTACCAGAAGTTTGATACTTTTGTATTGTCTTTGGGATTTGTAAGATCAAAATCTGATCATTGTGTGTATTATAAAGCTAAAAGTGATCGAGTGCTTATTATTGCTCTCTATGTTGATGATATGTTGTTCATAGGCAATAGTAAGTTGATGATTTCTGATCAAAAGTCTCAGTTGTCTACTAAGTTTGAAATGAAAGATCTTGGTGTAGCAAGGTATATTCTGGGGATGGAGATAACCAGGGATAGGAATAGTAGAAAACTTTGGCTCAGTCAGAGTAAGTATATCAGGACTATTCTAGAGAGATTTTGCATGAATGATTGTAAGTAGCTAGTTGTTCCAGTTTTACAGGGAATGAAGCTATCTGTTGAAGACTGTCCAAAATATCCTACTGAGATGAGGACATGACCAGTGTACCTTATGCTAGTGTGGTTGGCAGTCTTATGTATGCAAGGGTCTGTACAAGGCCAAACATTGCCCAAGCAGTGGGAGTACTTAGTCGGTTTATGGCTAATCTTGGAAGGACACATTGGGATACTGTGAAAAGAGTATTCAGATATTTGAAGGGCACTTCGGAATATGATTTGTGTTACCATGGTAACTTGGTTGAATCACAGAAGACTCTCACCATTCGAGGCCATGTGGATTCTGATTGGGCAAGGGACATTGACAACAGAAGATCCACCAGTGGATATACTTTCATGTTGAATGGTGGTGCAGTAAGTTGGATGAGTAAGCGGCAGGCTATAGTCGCTTTGTCCACTACAGAGGTAGAATACATGGCAGCAACACATGCCTGTAAAGAAGCAATTTGGTTAAAACATTTGTATTCTAACATTGGTTTTGATGCAGGGAAAATAACAATTTATTGTGACAGTCAGAGTGTTATCTATTTGGAAAAGAATCCTACTTTCCATTCCAAGACGAAACATATAGATGTACAGTATCACTTTGTACGAGATATGGTGGAGGATGAAAAGGTTTCATTAGAAAAAATGGATACTCTGGAGAATGTTGTAGATGCATTGACAAAGCCAGTGAGCACAACAAAGTTCAGGTGGTGTGCCAGTTTGATGGGCCTTAGTGCCCATGAATTTCAGTAGTTTTGTTATGCTTTGGAGCTTCCTGTGTGATCTTCGTCAAGTGGGAGATTGTTGGAAATATGTGCCTCAATCTCATAGGCTGAAACCTCTGGAAGAGCATAGTCGATGTGACATCCATCTTATCTGGCCGACTAGTAGCTTTGGAACCTTGTGAAAAGTTCTAGTTGCTGAGACCTTGTCACTGTCTTGCCGCCTAGTGTTGTCGCTATGACTTGTGGTGTTCGATGTAACCTTCTGCCAAGGGGAGATCTCTGGCTGACAGGCCACTCTTATCGTATATCAGGGAGACTCTGGGCAACAAGCGATGTCAGGGAGAGTATTGGATGTTTAGTATGTCTCATACCGACAAGAGAAGTCTTGCCGATAGTTATACACCTGTGGTTGTCAAAGTAACTCATGTGTTTTGGGATGAAGTCTTATCGATATGGAAAGTCTCGCTGATAGAATTACACTCAGGGTCATCGGGGAGAGACTTGAACACTCGGTGAGAACTCTTGGTGATGGGTGTTTCTCTCGCCGATGTTATAGTTTATTATCGGTATGACTCCTGGCGACTGGTGGTCTCAGGGTAACTTGGGGACTTTGGTAAGAACTTTCAGTGATAGTGATATGTCTCACTGACAGTTGAACATTAGTGTAACCTCTTGGCGATAGTGGTAAGTCTTGTTGACTGTTGGTCATTTCAGAATGACTTGAAGGCTTGGTATGATCTCTTGGCGAAGGATGATGGTCTTGCCGAATAGTGATACAAGTGATGATCATCGGTATGAGGTCTTGGCGACAAGGTGAAGTATGAGTGATAGCTTTCTGAACTCAGTGGAACCTCTTGCTAATAGTGATGACTCTTGGTGACATTGATGGTTAAGTTTTGTGGCATCGGGGAGACACGGTTAGTGTCTCACCGAAATGCGAATACTCTTTTGAACACCTTTGACCAATTGACCATCCTACATGGTTTGTCCTTGACCAATCAAGGAGCAGAATGGGAACCGCTAGCAGTTGGACTATTGCGGCCATTACTAAGAGGAAGTTCGACAGACAGGGGCATCATGGATATACTCAGGAATTGCAGATGGTGATCGGTTCAATGGTTGAGTGAATAGTTTGAAGGGTGATCAGTGTGAATTCTATTATGAGAAGACTATAACTTGAATGTTTCCTATACAAGGTTTATCATTGTGAGCGTTGTTGTAAACTGACATTAGAAAGATAAGTCTGATCTTTGTATGTAATCTCCATTACTATAATATAAAGTGACTTCTCTTGGTGTGGTGGGTTTTTCTCTCATAAGGGTTTTCCCACGTAAGTCTGGTGTTCATCTGTGTATAATTATTTCTCTATTTCTGTTATTGTTTTCAAGTGTATCTTAATTGGACTGTAATTGATAATTTAAAAGTATCTCTACATTCTTCCTTGTGTTTTTGACGTTAGGAGAGTTGTTTCCGCACCTTAGCTCTCCTTACAAAAGTTTCACTAGTACTCATCCCGGATGGGTGTACAGTGCACCTAGAGGGAGGACTAGTACATATGCTATGTGGGATGGTAGAGCACAGGACAGTATATGCCTGAGGGCACTGTATCCTAGCACATTTACACTATGATCTTGGATGGTTAATTTTTCGGGAGGTGCATAGCATGGTACACCATACACTTCTATAGGTTTGGTGCCTTGAGCATATCACATGTACCAGACCTACTGGTTTCCCGTGTGCAACAACCATAGGGTATCCTCAGGCCTTTCGCTATCCTCTATGATGGTTTTGGCAGTACAAAGATTTACACTTTTGGAGAGTGAGATTTGACTGACTAGAGGAGGATGAGATCCTTTGAAGACCCTATTAGCTTACACTTTAGTGGCCAGATCCCATGAGGTAGTTGAGGAGATTAGAGGTAGACAAATTTTTGGTTGGTCGTCATGACTATGTAGTATGACCTTTCTACTATGATTGGGTCATGCAGCAGTTTGGGAAAATCTAGCCACCTAGGGTACAACCCTTTTTTAGGAGATCAGTGTTGAGTGCTCAGAGACTAGGTGATACAATACGGTTCAATGTAGACAATGTTGTCTAGAGCGACTCTGAGTACTTAGATTGCGACAAGCTGCCAGTCTCTGATATTGATGACGTCAATGCCACAGAGGATTATGTGGAGTGGTGGATAGTATCATGACTAGCTCCCATATTTCCAATTGATGAGCCTGTAGGAGATGCATTACCATTTCCATATGAGGGAGATGATATAGAGGATAGGGCTGAGGAGACATGGTACAGGGCTGCAGACATATTTAGAGATGTCATAAATGAGGATTATGATGAGGATACAAATCCTGATTATGATGGCCAGGACGAAGGAGAGGAGGATGATGACAAGGAGGAGGAGCAGCCCATGAGTGGGGGTGATGAGGCAACAACTGAGGATCCAGTAGGCTGCGAATGGGGAGGTACTTCTCCCATTTGTATGACTAGATCATGAGTAGCGGTCATAGCAAGCATCAATACCCACAGTCATGGAGGGGCTAGCACATCCTCCATGCCCCCTTCATAGGACAAGGGTGATGTTTCACAGCCTGTTAGAGATATAGGTGATGATATTTTATGTATTGATGTATTTTTATGCGTACGCTTATGCTTTATATATATATCATGATGTGTACTAATTATTTATTGTTTCTATCTTGTAGGAGTTGTGAGAGATTTGTGGGTTCTCTATCGATAGACGATTGCAAAGATAGTGCCCACGTCAAGTGATGAGGAGGCCACAGATTTAGACTATGTGCCCCAACCCATTGTGGATCAAGACCCAGAGTCACTCAGGAAATTTTTGAGACTACGGGAAACATATGAGAGTTTCAGGAGGCGAGTCTTCTGAGTTGATGCTGCAGCAAAGGCAAAGTCATCTTGAACCCTCACAGAGTTTGAGATACTAGAGTCAGAGGTAGCTCGACTATAGGTGGAGAGAGATCAGATAGTAGGGGCTCATTGGGAGGCCCTTGGATAGTTACGAGGCTTAGAGTTTTATCATAGATTCGACAGATCACAATCACAATCACACACCACTGTGTCTCACCATACGACTACCAAACCAACGCAAGTACCAAATCCCAAGGGATCTAGCAGTCACAGACCTCAGTGATATTGTATTTATTGATGACATGTACATAAAACTTTGATATATATAAGCATTTGATGTTTTATTACTTGTCTTTATGTTTTGAATGGAAATGCAATTAATTAGATAACCATTGTAATATTACTTAATGAATGTCTTCATGATTTAACACATATTATGCGATCTAATTAAAACTTATTACAGTTTCTCTTAGATGCAACATTGTGATTAAGTATGTTATGCTAAATTAAATGCACCTATAATCTATATAAGGATCTAACCTAACATAACACAAAAAATGAACTTAAATAGCATGAAACCTACAGTAACTATAAAAAAGATTAAATAATCACTTTAGTCCTCAAACACACACATAACTATTTGTCAAGAACAAAGCCCATATAGGATATAATTCGATAGCTCTGGCAACACTACTTTATCATTCATACTATTCAAAGGGATTAGACATAATATCGACACAAATGTGCAACATTGATAGGGTCTTTGAGGGGTGTATCATCTAACTCTATTAATGTGTGAGTGTCGAACCCATAACTCGTATTGATTATGTAGGGTCCTAACCAATTAGGGCATAATTTTCCTTTTTCAATGGAGTTTGCATTAACATTTTGTTGATTTTCATACAAGACTAAGTCACCCTTATTAAATGTCTGAGGAATGACATGATTATTATGTTTACGTTGTAATTGCTTAGTGTAGGCTTGGAGATGCTCAAGAGCGTTAATGTGTTGTTCATCGAGCATCTCAAGCTGGTGTAATATTTGTTCCTTATAAGTGTCGTCATCAATAAGAGCTTGAAGAGAAATCCTTAACATGAGGATCTCTAACTCCAAGGGAATGATTGCCTCAGTACCATAGACAAGGTTATAGAGTGTTGTTCTTGTAGATAGTCTGACGTTTATTCAATAGGCCCATAGTGCATATTTTAATTATGTGTGCCAATCCTTATGATGTTTGTTAACAATTTTCTCTAGGATTTTTTCAAGAGTCTTATTAGTGATTTTAGCTTGACCATTAGATTGTGGGTAGTAAGGTGTGGAAAAGCGATGTTGGATATTAAATGTGTCTAGGAATCTCTTCACATCATTGTTCTTAAATGGTTTCCCATTGTCTAAAATTAATGTGGAAGGAAGTTTGAAGCGAGCAATAATGTGTTCCAATATGAAACGACATATTACGTCAGCAGTCATGGATCGAAGAGGAATAACTTCTACCCATTTTGTAAAATAATCTATTTTTGTAATAATAAATGTATGTCCAGCAGAGGAAGGTGGTGAGGTTTTCCCAATTAGATCCAATCCCCGCACTAGGAATGGCCAAATAGGGATTTGAGTTTGAAGCTCAGAAGTAGGAGCATGAATCAAATTATTGTGTTCTTGACATTTGTGACATCTCTTAACATACGCAAGGCAATATTTTTCCATGTGTCTCCAGTAATATCCCATGCAAACAAGTTTTTGCACTAAAGACCGCCCTCCAAAATGACCTCCATAGACACTTGCATGGGCCTGTTCAAGTGCTATAGAGATTTCAGAGTCGTTAAGACACCTAAGTAAAATTCTGTTAAGGGATCTTCTATATAATACATTAGCAAGGATTATGTATTTGGTTGCTAGCTTTCGTAAGCGAGTTCGGGTGTTCGTTGTTGTTGGCTCAGGAATGGTACCATCTTTTAAATAGTTATACATTGTATCATACCATTCGCTCAAGTCTTCCTTGGTTGTTGTTAACACTTCTTCTGATTTATTAGTGCTCGAAGGTTTCATGATTGGGTGAAGAGTAAATGTGAAGTCCTTTGAAGGATCTTGGGGTGATATGAGAGAAGTTGCACTTGTCATTGCATTCACATGCCGATTATCTTTTTGTGGGATGTTATAAATGGTGAATGATTCAAACTTTTCCAATAAGGTCATTGTGAGATCCTTATATTTTGATAATTTGTCATGTTTTGCTTGGTAGACTCTATTTATTTGTTTGATTACTAAAATGGATATTTTTGTCACCTCTTGCATCTCTAGGGATTTACAGCTAAAAGGAGAGAGACAACGATCAATCACTTCACTCAAGAACAAACCCTTGAGATTTCAATGCAAAGGAGACTGAAATCTGTCAAAGGGGATTGTCCTAAAGGTTGAAAAATGATAAAAGAAATTAACTACTAATGAAAAACTTATGAAATGCAAGATGTTTGAAAACATGTTGTGATATGCAGAAAGATAGATTGAATACAATATAAAACAAGATAGACAAGCCAAACAGAAAGAGTGCACCTAGAAATTGGTGGAGGCCAAAGTGAAGATTGGAAATGTCTCTAAAATTCTAAAAAAATTGATTTTCTGACGAACTAGGACTCATATGCCAAGCTAGGTGACTTAGTCCTAGTTCTAGAAAACTATATTGGAGCCTATTTCGAGCAAATGGGTATGTTAATCTACAGAAATATCTAAAAACAAGTACAGTGGGACTCATTCGCCACTACTGGGGGATGAGTCCCATTTTGTTGAAAAGTGTCCCAAGAGCAGAATCTCAAACTAAAACTTTGCAAGCCTCTAAAGATGGATGAAATAAGCACTTTCCCACTAATTTCATGCAGATTGGGTGGATATTTTTCCTTAGATCCGAGTTTCCGTGAGTCTTGACAACTTTTCATGACAACTTTGACAACATTTGCAACTTTATCATTTTGGCATTTTTTCTTATATTTGTAGACCTCCAATCACATATTAAAGAGGGGAAAACTTAATTGTTAGAGGATAGGGGTTTTCCTTGGTCAAACCACTTTTAGGTAATTAAACCAAAATGATGAAATAAGATAATGAAGCATGAACATGAAATGATGCAATTAGAAGCTTTCCATGGTGATAGATCTTGAATTGTTGCAGCAATGGATGAAGAATCTACCCTTGAATGCCTTAGAAAACTATCTTGATGCTAAAACCCTAGCTTACTTGACTTGAATGCATGATGAATGATGAATGAATCCTGAATTAGGGTTTAAAAGCTTGTTTATGTAGGAAATCCTACTCAAATGCCCGTTAATTCGATCCCCAAGGCCAATATTGAAGAAAATTAAACTTAAACCCCAACTTTTCCCACTCAAACCTCAAAAATGGCCCAAATGGGACTTATTTGCCATCTTGGTTGAATTAGTCCCACCTGGATGGGACTTATTTTCCCAAAGTGGCGAATGGGTCCCACAGGGGCTCTTTTGCCAGCTGGGATGTCAGGGAATGAAGAATTTTAGTTTTTATGATGATTTTATCAGATCTTTGATCAAAATAATCCTTGGGATGCACAATATGGGGTCATAGGGGCCTATTAATGATTATGTAAAGGGTAATTAGGGCTAGGGACACAAATTTCAATGTGAAAGTGTGATTAAATATACTTTACAACATTAAAATGAGGTCTACATAGCTTATGAAGGCACAAGATCTAATGTGAATGTGTAATACACATTACAACAATAGATTAAAATCAGGTTTAAGTTACAAGCCTTCTAGATTAATGTGAGAGTTCCATTAAATACATTTTACAACATTGACGTAGGGGAAAAATAGGTTCATTGGACTTAGATGCTTAATAAAAGTCTAGAAAAGTGTGAAAGTCATTTACAACACTTTACAACACCTTTACAAGACATCAATAAATACATTTTATTAATTTTGCAAGGACCCAAGACCTAATCTGGATGTGTAAGACACCTCACAACACTGGATCAAGGCAACATTAAGTCCAATTTATCATTAATTATTCCCATATAAAGCAAGAGATACTTTTTTCTATGCTACATTTAGCCCCCACTTTAGTGAGAGCATGAACTAGCTTCAAAATCACACTAAAGTAGACATTTGAGAGGGGTCCAATCGTACCAATGTGGATGGTCTAGGATAAAAAAATGAAGGAGGTGGTCAAGCCCCGAAGATCCAAGATACTAAGTCAAAGCAACATAAGCACAAAAGGACACACACAAGGAGAATGATTTGCAACAAAACAAGATACACAATCATGCAATGGCAATAACTAGAAGGAAGTACAAATGAGCAGAAACAAAAAGGTGGATCAAGCTTCGACCATTTTTCCAACACGTTGTAGATCAGATCTAGGTTGTTTGTCCAAAAATGCATACTCACTCTAAGGAAAAAAAACTCTCGGTTGTCTATCGAATGAGAAGTCCTAAAAGGTGAGAAACATACACTCATGGTTGGTATGCACTCACACACACGTAAGTGGCTAGGGGGAAAGTCATGCCTCTAAATGGACTTCCTACTCAACCATACCAAAGTTATACCTTCTAATAACTTTGATAAGGCACCACACAAAAAAGATCCCTCAAGCTCCACGAGGCAAGCGAAACTTTGTATGCTTAAAACTCATAGGCATTGTAAATGCAAAATAGTGCAAGGAATGTTCAAAAGGATTTTACTTAGTTCATGCAAGGTCTCATCTTAGGGAACATTGTGCCTAATACTTCCAAGAGAGGCATATGCCCCCACTTTAAAGTAGTTTCTAACACCATTGTTGTGAGTAATTTGCTTTATAGTAGAAGAAGACATGAGAGCTTATTTGGAAAGCCCTATGCCAAGTCATATGTTTCCAATAAGCTACATCATGAAAAAGGTAGTATGTCACATGCAATCCAACTTAAGGCATGTCATCCACATCCCAAGCTTTCTCTTATATGTTCATGAAAGGTGATCAACTAGCTGAAAGAAGCAATGACAAGTGACATACGTGGACAAGGCTAACTAACCCCTTTCCCCCACTTAGTGCATGACAAGGGTGAGCCGAAATGATTGATAAGATGTATGGTAGAGTGAAAATCAATATAAAGGAGAACACCAAACTCCTTAAGATGTTGGATCGTATGACTCAAAGCTTTACATTTAGTAGTAGAGTGACCATGAACTCTATGATATGTGCAAAATGAATTTTTGTAATAAATTTTCTTTCAAGTTCTCGGAGGTAGGGATGTCAAGTAATATTGGAGGAGTCTCAATAAGATACCCTCTTGGTCAATGGTAGAAGGTGTTCCTTTATTTTGCGAAAAATATGTCTCTTGCTTAATACAAGATGTCATACTTACACAATACTCTTTAGATTGCGAGATTTTGTTCTCTCCTTTAAAGGAGGGTGTAAAATCTAACAAATTCAAATCATTAATGTTTTGTGAGATAACATTGAAATTAAGTGAAGATTTCTCTATTTATTTCAAAGAATTATTTGTAATAGTGTTGATGTTAAGTGAAGGCTTGTTTATTTCTATCAGAGGACAATAACCAAGACCATGAGTTGTTTCTTGCATGGTAGGCTCTATAGGGTTGTGGATACCTTGTTCTCTAGCACCACATCCTTTTCCACTGTAGCCAAGTTGTTTCATAAGTTCATAACCTTTTCCATAAATCTTTTTCATTACTTTTAGGTCTAGTGGTTGTTGATATTTAGTGTCGTCAAAGTTTGTTGTATAAGTTGCTTCTTCTTTTTAGTGGTTGAGGTGGATGCTTTGGAAGGGTTGTCCAAATGTTGTGTTGAAATTTCCACGTTTTATTTTTTATTTTAAAAGTCTTTGTTTATGACCTTGTATTCACCCATGAATGTATGCTCAAAATCTAAGGAACCCCAATCATCTTCTAATAGCTTCGTGACTTGTTCAATATGTTGTTCTTTGTCTTTTTGTTGGACAGGTTCTACTTGTGTAGTTGGTTTTAATGTGTTCAAGGGATTCTCTTTTTTTTTCTCAAGTTGTAAGACACTATAAGGCTCAGGGTCAGTGTCAAGTGTGTACACTTTGTTCTTGTAGATTTATTTCATTTTACAATGAAGAGTAGAAGGCACCCCATTCATTGCATGAATCCATGGTATGCCTAAAAGCATATTATATGAAAGTTCATGAGGTATAAGATGAATCCATGTTTCCAATGTGGCCTTCCCAACTATAATAGGTAAAGTGATCACCCCAAGCGGTTTGTTTTCAACATTATCAAATCCCTTAAGAGATAAAGAATCAGACCTTGAATGTTTGATTTATCAACTCTAAGCCTGTCCAAAAGGTTTACACTACACACATTAAGAGCGGAGCCATTGTCAAAAAGGGTTTGCTTTATCCCTATTATTTTATATTGAGATATTATTATGAAATATTCATTTTGTTTTTGTACTTCCAAAGGAGGAAGCTCGATTTGGTGAAAAACAATGTCAAAATTTATTCCTTGAATGAGGGCCTTTATGTTATTCAGTTGCACATTAGAAGGGACAAAAAATTGTTGTAAAGAACTTTGAATCATATTGTGATAATGAGGGGAGGCTTGAATAAGGTCCCATAATGATATCTTAACAAGAGTATTCTTTACTTGTTCAACAAGATTGTACTCCTTTCCACTTTGTGAAGGTAAACGAGGGGGACTTGGGAAGATGTGGTTAGGAAAAGGTAGGGGTGTTGGTATTGGTTGTTGCAGTTGTGGATTGTTTCTAGTGTTATATGTATGAGCAATGGTAAGATGACTCGACTGCTGCGACACATTATTCTTAGATCATGTGTAGAGGATGAATTCAGTTTTGTTTTGAGTTTGAGGCTTGTGTGATGATGGGTAAATGATGAGTTGAGGTTGAATAATATTAACATCCCTTAGCTAGTGAGAGTCTAATGTTGCCTCTTCATCTTCTTCTAAGGAAATTAGATCATTATTGTCAATGTTACCCTTTGCTTGCACCATGATATCCTTCCTAGGATGAGAGTTATTAGGAGAACTATAAACCAAATATTCTTAACATTCAAGGATTGGTTCGTCCAAAATGACTTCATCACAAGTCTAGGGGAATGATCAATGGTTGGATTTTCTTGTTTATCGATAGTGGGAAGATTAGGGGAAGGCTCCATTTGATTGTCATTTTTCTCTAAGGTCTCATTCTCTTGTTCCATAGTAGCTACCCTAGTAGGAGAGCTTGTAATATACTCATCCATGGTTAAATTTTGTAAAGCAGCTTCATCAAAAATAGGGGAGGCTTCAAGAGAAGGACAACTATGATTTTCATGCTTACCTGTGTCATAGAAAAAAGTACCCTTTGCTTGACATGGGATTAATTCATGATAAATTGGCTTAATGAGGCCTTGATTTAAGTGTTGTGAGGCATTTTATGCATCCACACTAGGTCTTGGACCCTTGCAAACTGAATAACATGCTTTTAATGATGTCTTGTAAAGGTGTTGTAAAGTGTTGTAAGATGCTTTCACACTTTTCTAGACTTAATGAACCTATTTCTTCCTAATTCAAAATTATAAAATGTGTTTAATAACATTATTACATCAATCTAGAAGGTTTTTGAATTAAACTTAATGTTAATCTAGTGTTGTAATGTGTCTTGCATATTCACACTGGTTCTTGTGCCTTCCTAGGCTAAGTGGACCTCATTTTAGTGTTGTAAAGTGTATTTAATCACACTTTTACATTGATTTTTGTGTCCCAATCCCTATTTGACATTCAAATCATCACTAATAGTCCCATATTAACCCATATTGTGCATCATGAGGCTCAAATTGATCAAATACCTGACAAGGTTGCATTTTAGACCTTATTTCCTTATCTCTTGGCATTTGAGTTGTCAAAATAGCCCCCGCGGGACCCATTCGCCATGCAAACCAATTAGATTCTGGAAAATATAGAAGTTGAAAACTAGAAAAT
Source organism: Sequoia sempervirens (assembly GCA_007258455.2). Classification (NCBI taxonomy): domain Eukaryota; kingdom Viridiplantae; phylum Streptophyta; class Pinopsida; order Cupressales; family Cupressaceae; genus Sequoia; species Sequoia sempervirens. Next base: position 101,573,025 of record VDFB02270651.1, on the reverse strand, counting down.
AGAACATAAATTAATCATAAATCAAAAGCATGTGCTAAAAAAAAAAATTTCCCTTTTACTGTCTCCCAGCGTTGCAACTCGTGAAGGCATTGCAATTTGTTCTCCTAGCGGTGCCCTCATAGCGCCGCTTACCAGTCAGCGGCACTCTATGTCGGGACAGAGAGCTCAATTGCGTTGCAATTGAGCTCTTTGTCCCGACTCATAGCGTCACTTACCAGTCAGCGGCGCTCTGTGTCAGGACAGAGAGCTCAATTGCGTCACAACTTTTCGCCCAGCGCCACAGTTTGTGTCCAGCGTCACTGTTTAATATTTTTTTGTGAACCCATTTCCTAGTACCTGCAAAACAACATGAGTAAACAAGTTAAACAAGGAATTGCAAGCTAAAACAAGGATTCCCCATGAAATCCATTTACAACCTCAAACTAGGAATGAAAATAACAAAGAACAAAATGAAAAGATAAAACAAAGATTAAATCCTAATTAGATGTGCAAACTCATGATCCCATGGGGGAATTAGTGCCAATTTGATGTGAAAATTGGTCCTTTCCCAATTCCTAAGATGCAAGCTTTGAATGTTGAAGATGATGTTGATCCACTTTGATGAAAGATGAGAACTCCAAGCCAAAAATCTACAAAAACCTAGCTATGACTCAATGATAATGGATAAAATTCAAGAGATATTTGAGCATGGTAACTTTGCTTGGATTGTGGATGATCAAATGAGGATATGAGAATTTCATTTATAGAATTACAAGATGGATGAATGTCCAAATTTGAGCAATGTGGGACTAACATTCATCCAATGATATGATGCCACTTGTCAAGCTATGAATGGATGGAGGATGTGCAAGATTTGGGGTTTGTGCCAATAAATGCCAATATTTGAAATTCAAATTTGTTGAAATGACATGCAAGAGGGAAGGGAAAATGCAATAAATGCCACTTGGCTCAAGGCAAAGGATATGTAAGATGAATTTATTGCCTTGTTGGATGTACATGTTGACTTGGAATTTTTGAATTCAAATTGATAGAATATTCCAAAAGATGCCTTGTGAGGAAAATAGAGATTTAATAAATGAATTAAATCTATTTTCATGTGCAAATTGCATTATCTAGAGGATGGGACATGAGATGGAGTTAAATTAATTAAGGGTTAATTAATTTAATAGGAGATTAGATGATGTGACCTATTTGACTCAAATTTATGGATTTATTTAAACCAGCTAAGAGAGGAATATGATAAGAGGCTAATTAAATAAGGATTTTGATTTATTTAATTAAAAGGGATGGTGTTAGATTAAATCAAATAAGGTTTTTAATTTATTTAATTTAATGGATAGACTTTAGATATTTAATCAAATAAATTGATTATTTAATTAAATAGGGATAATTAGATCAGATGAATTGATTTAATTAACAGAAGAGATTGACTTGATTAAATAAAATGATTTATTTATTCAAGTGTGGAATATTGATGAATTTAATCAAATAGGGGAATTTGATTAAATGGTTAGACCGAGGGATGATTCAGGAAGAAACGATGTTTGTAAGTCAGGATCAGATGCATGATGTCAATCAGTATATTTTACGTGTCTACACATACTTAATCAAAAGGATCCTATCATTGAAAAATAATAATGTGATGCATTTTCTTCTCTTGATGCCTCTCCCACTTGTGATGAAGCTACTTTGCAAATTTCCAACTCTGATAAACATATTGCAAGCTCTCCTAGTAGGGTAGATAATATGGCACAAGAGAATGAGACATTAAAAACATCAAAAAATTGCATAAAGTCTTCCCCTAATCTCCCCATTATCAATAATTCAACACATCCAACCATTAATAACTCCCTTAGTTGTGATGAACTTATTTTGGATGAACCAAACCTTAATTTTCATGAGAACTCTCCTTCTAGGAAGTATATTATGACCCAAGACAAAGATAGCATACCCTTCAAAGATAATGAAGACTCTCACTTGCTACATGATGTTAACATTATTCAACCTCAACTTATCCTTTATCCCCCTTCACATAAACCTCCACCTCAAAACAAACCCAAATTTACTCTCTACCCACCTTCACACAAACAACAAACTCAACATAAACCTTGACTTATGCTTTACCCACCTTCACATAAACTTCACCCCTCTAACCAACCCTGATACACCCCTAAAACCAATGTGTTGTAGCAATATAGTAATGATATTGTTGCTCATACATATAACACTTGAAATAATCCACAACCAATCCCACCCTCCTTACCTTTACCCAATCTGCCTAGTGCTCCTCGTTACCTCCCACACACAAAGGAGTATGATCTTGTTGAACAATTAAAGAATACTCCTACAAATATTTCCCTTCGGGATTTACTTCAAAACTCACCAAATTATCACAACATTCTTCAAACAGCCTTAAAACAAATCACAATTCCTCTTGTACCACTCTGAATGATGTGGCAGCTCTCATCCAAAAACTAAATCTTGACATTACTTTCCATCAACATGAGCTCCCTCCTTTGGATTTGCGTAAACAACATGATGCATTTATGAAAATTGCTCAATTGAATCGCATAGGTATCAAACACACTCTCATACATAATGGTTTTTCCCTTAATGTGTGTAGTGTGACTCTCCTTGATCAATTAGATATTGACAAGTCCCAAATAAAACATAATTCCATATCTATTCGAGGATTTGATAATACAACAAACCAACCGCTCGGTGTAATCAATTTGCCTATTACAATTGGGGTGGCTACTTTGCAAACTCCTATTCATGTAATGCCTTATAATCTTTCGTATAATATTCTTTTAGGTAGACCATGGATTCATGAGATGAATGCAGTGCTTTTGACCCTTCATCATATCATGAAATATGTCCATAACAATCACATTTATCAAGTTGAAATAGACCCCAAGCCTAAAAGTTGCTTGCACCTTGAAAAAGAAAATACAAGTCCTTTGAAAACATTAATTCCAACATCCAACAAAGATCCTCTTGAAATTGAACACAACGATGAGGAATTTCCATCTAAATTATTTGGTGATGATTGGGGATCCTTAAAATTTACACCTTCATCTATGAGCGAATACATATTCACAGAAAAGAAAGATGCGAAACAAGCGCAACCAACCATCATCTCAACACAAAATTTGGACAACTTTTTGCAAGCATCCACCTCAACCACTTTATACAATGCCACAAACTCCACAACAACCCTTGATGAACACAATAACGAACAACCACCCAATTCAAAATCCATGAAACAACTTTATAGAAAAGGGTATGACCTCATAAAACAACAAGGATATAGTGGAAAAGGATGTGGTGCTCGAGAACAAGGTATCTGCAACCCTATAGAGCCTAACACACAACAAACAACCCATGGTCTTTGGTTATTTTCCTTTGTCCAAACCTTCACTCAACATCAAAAATCGCACAAAACATATTCCTAAATCATCCTTCACAACTAATGATCTTCAACATCATCCTTTACCTAACATGCAAAACACAATTACACCTTCGCTTAATGTCAATGTCATCTCACACAATGCTCATGATTTGAATTCATTAGATTTTATTTCCTCCCATAATGGAGAGAACAAAATCTCACAATCTAAAGAGTCTTGCATAAGTATGACATCTAATACTAAGCAATATGTATCTTTGACACCAACCACAAGACCACCTTCTATCATTGATCAAGAGGGTATCTTGTCGAGACTCCTCCAAGATCACTTGATCACCCTCCCTCCAAGAACTCAAAATAAATGCTATTACAATACTTCATTTCGTGCCTATCATAGAGTTCATGGTCACTTCACTAATGAATGTAATTCTTTGAGTCATAAAATACAACATTTTTAGGAGTTTGGTATGCTTCCCTATGTGGGGGCACCTAATTCCTCTAATTACTAGTGATTTTCACTCTAGCATGCATTTCATTAATTGTTTCAGCTCACCTTTTGTCCCACACTAAGTGGGGGCAAGGGGTTCGATAGCCTTGTCCTCATATGTCACTTGTAGTGGCCTCCTTTGGCTAGTCATTAACCTTTCATGAATACATAAGAGCAAGCTTGGGATGTGGATGACATGCCTTAAGTTGGCTCGCATATGACATTCTTCTCCTTTTCATGATGTGGCTTATTGGAAAGATATGACTTGGCATAGGGATTTTTAAGTAAGCTCTCATGTCCTCTCCTTCTACTATAAAGCAATTGCTCACAATACGGGTGCTCGCAACTGCTTTAAAGTGGGGGCATACATCACCACTCACATTTCATTATGCGATTTTATTTTCTTGAGATTCCCTCTCTTGGAAGCATTAGTAACAATGTTGCCCAGGATGAGACCTTGCACTTGTCCTCTCTTGGAAACAAGATGAGATCATTTGCACTTATCCTCTCTTGGCAACATTGAACATGATGTTCCCTAAGATTAGACATTTCACGAACTAAGAAAAATCCCTTTGAACAATCCTTATACTATTTTGCATTAACAATTTCTCTGAGTGTCAAGAATATGAAGTTTTTATTACCTCATAGAGCTTGAAAACCATTTTCCATTGTGATGCCTTGTTAAAGTTATCAGGAGGTATAACTTTGATATGGTTGAGTGGGAATCCCACCTTTGTGTTTGTGAGTGCATGAATTTTCCCCATAGCCACCTTTTTGTTTGTGAGTGCATACCAACTAGTGTATGTATCTTACCTTTTGGGATTTCTCACCCTATGGATGACTAGAAGTTTTGTGGCCCTAGAGTGAGTATGTTGTGGACTTCTCACCCCGCAGATGACCTGAAGTTTTGTGGCCCTAGAGTGAGTACATCTTTTCCACCTCATTTTTATTTTCATTTTTTCCATTGCATGATTTTGTATCTTGGGGGCTTGACTTAGGATCTTGGATCCTAGGGACTTGGCCACCTCCTTTGATCTTTTTTGTTCTTTGTCGTCTGCATCTATACACTTGGATCTCTCTTGAATGTCTACTTTAGTGTGAGTTTGAAGCAAGTTCATCCTCTCACTAAAGTGGGGGCTAAATGTGTCATAGAAAAAAGTACCCTTTGCTTGACATGGAATTAATTCATGATAAATTGGCTTAATGAGGCCTTGATTTAGGTGTTTTGAGGCATTTTATGCATCCACACTAGGTCTTGGACCCTTGCAAATCGAATAACATGCTTTTAATGATGTCTTGTAAAGTTGTTGTAAAGTGTTGTAAGATGCTTTCATGCTTTTCTAGACTTAATGAACCTATTTCTTCCTAGTTCAAAATTATAAAATGTGTTTAATAACATTATTATATCAATCTAGAAGGTGTTTGAATTGCACTTAATGTTAATCTAGTGTTGTAATGTGTCTTGCACATTCGCATTGGTTCTTGTGCCTTCCTAGGCTAAGTGGACCTCATTTTAGTGTTGTAAAGTGTATTTAATCACACTTTCACATTGAATTTTATGTCCCAAGCCCTATTTGAAATTCACATCATCACTAATAGTCCCATATTAACCATATTGTACATCTTGAGGGTCAAATTGATCAAATACCCGACAAAGTTGCATTTTAGATCTTATTTCCTTATCTCTTGGCATTTGAGTTGTCAAAATAGCCCCTATGGGACCCATTTTCCATGCATGGCGAATTAGTCCCATCTAGGTGGGACCCATTTTCCATGTGTGGTGAATGAGTCCCATTTGTCTCAATTTTGACCTTTGAGTGGAAAAAAAGTGAAATTTGATTTTAATATTGCTTCATGTCGACTTGTGATGAGGTATTAGGGTAAAATAGGTAAATTTCCTATAAAATCACCTCTCTAAACTCATTTTTACATCCATTCATCCATTAACTTAATTCAAATACATTCTTCATTATTCATCCACCAATCTTTCATCTCAAGTCAAGCAACTTAGGGATTTATCATTGCAAGACATCAAGAAAGCTCCTAAAGACATTCAAGGGTTGAATCTTCCTCCATTGCTATAGAAATCCAAGATCAAAATCATTGCAAGGTAATCTATCCCATTATTTCATTTTTCATTCTATTCTTTCATCATTTTGGTTGAATTACCTAAAAGGGGTTTGACCAAGGAAAACCCCCATGCCCTAACATTCACCATTTCTTCTTCTCTTCTTGTGTGTTTGCAGATTTAGGTCTTTTGCAAGATTGTAAATAATTGAAGATCAAGTTTAAAGGTTGCTCAAGTATTCTCTTCATTCAACAAGTCAAATTATCAACAAAATCTCATTTTCAGACCCATAAATTAGAATTTCGGAAGCGGACACCTATAAGAAGTCAAAGTGCAGATCAAAAGCTTCAAAATCCACTTTTGAAAATACATAAATTCAAAAGTGGACTCATTCACCATGGGTGGAGAATGAGTCCCACCCCAAGGTTAGTTTTGTGATTTTTACATTTTCAGATACCCTTTTGTTAGAAATAGGTTTTGGCTCAGTTTACCAGAACTTGGACTGATTCACCTAGAATGGCGAATGAGTCCCTCCAGGATTGAAAAAAACCATCAACAACATTTCAAAAGAAATATCGAGTCATCATCAAGGTTCCAGGTGCACACTTTTAGTCTGATTCATTTTTGTTCCATTTTTTCATTCATTTGTAGGTGCTTCTGTATTACACAATGTGTTTTCAAACATCACTAGTTTCGTAGGTTTTGCATTCACATTTGATCAATTCCATAGATTAATTACATTTATATCATCTCATTTAGCTCATACAACATCATAAATAACATAATTTGAATGAACCCTTAGCATTTTTGGCCTACCTCTCTCCTTTTAAGTGAAAAACCCTATAAGAGTTAGAGAGTCTTGTAGTGCCAAAAATCAACGGTTCATTACCAAATAGATCTTCCCATAAGATAGGAACATTAGGGAAGGGAGGGAAAATATTCCCATGACTCTCATCCATTGTGTTTTCCAGCATCAAAGCATCGTCTTCATAACTATGAGAAATACTAGGAGAAGAACAAGTATGATTATCATGATCATTTATGAGTTCATTCCTTTGGCCCATAATGTCTTGAAAAATAGGATAGGTAGGGAAATGATCATAAAGAGGCTTATCATAGATCTTGAAAGTTTTCTTATCTAACACTAACATATCCTCATCACTATCACAAGAGGAGAAGACGTTAGGAGATGAACATGGGTAGGTTTCAATGGTCTCTTGTTGCGTTGTGTGGTCGTCATGATTACTTATTGTTATGTCCTCTTTTTTAGTAATGTTTTGTCTAATAGGAGAGGTAAGAGGAGAGAAACAACTCGAGTTTTCAAAACTCTTATCAATTGGTTCTTCTAACACTATAATATCTTCTTCACAAGTAGGAGAGATAATAGGAGAAGAACAAATGTGATTGTTATGATTATCCAAGGTTTCTTTCACAAGACTAATCTCTCTCACAAAAGGGATACTAGGAGAGGGATCGATGACGAACAAAAAGAGAGGGGAAAGGACCTCATATTCATATGCACTTAACAAAACTTTCTTACAACACACAATAAGATCTAAAAATAGAACATGAAGTATGATAACTATAGATGTTTGTAATGAAAACATGATGTAATGATTATTCTACAAGCTTTAAATGTAACCATACTAAAGCAAACATGCAAAAGAGGAATGCAATTTTTCATATTTTAAGGATGGAAATTGATTGATTATGCTGTGTATATGCATAAAATTGGCCATGTCTAATCCTGTCATTTAATTAAATATTTAATTATTTAATTAATTTCTCTAAAGTCCTCTACATATGATTAAATTTAATTAATTTAATTATATTTTTCATTCAATTTATTCTTCTCTCATGATTAAATAAATCAATTTTATTTAATTATTTCACATCCATATGTCTACTTGATTAATTAAATAAATACCATTTATTTATTTTAATTAATTATCACCTTTTGAATTTAATTAAGTCTTCTGATTTAATTAAATTTAAATATTTCCTTTCTCCTATTAAAATCTTTCTTCTAATTAATTAAATATTTTCTTTAACTAATTTCATCCACGTGTCATTTCTTAAGCAATTTAATTAAATATTTTTATTTAATTAAATATCTTTCATATCTTTGCAAATCATAATTAAATAATTTTATTTAATTATGAAATCCTCCATTATTCTTCAAATCTTGAGTAATTATTTCCATATCACCCGTAAATAAATAATTGAATTTAATAATTCATTATTTATCTTCTTCAAAATCTTTCCAAAATCTCACAAAAGATGATTTTTACAATTCGTCTTTATCATCTCATCTTATCTCTTTTTCGAAAAAGGAAACAAAGCTTGTTTTATGTTTTCTTCTATTTTTCTCTCCAATCTTATCCATCTTCGACCGTTCGATCTACCAGGAATTTTCACAGCCATTGATCACCTCAGCCAATCAGAATCTTTCGAAAACTCTATAAATATCCCTGCAAATCCAAGCATTGGTTACCTACAACTTACAACGCATACAAATTAGAGATTACTAGCATTCTAGCATCTTTAGTATTGTCATTATCATCTTTAGCTTTCATAGTATCGTAATCTTGCATTTTTATAATCATAGAATGTTAATCTTAGCATAGCATTGCATACATTCATATACAATCTCATTCTCTAGGAAGACCGTTTATTGAGCCTAGCATGCAAATCTAAGAGCAAGCTGGAATCGACAAAAACACTGGAGATAGAGGACGATAGGATGACATCAACTACAAAATATTGAGTTTGCATCTTTGTTATTTTAATTATTTTCCTTTGATTTAATGTTCTATCGGTGTGTTTTGATTTGTTTGATATTACATTTGATACACTTCTAAAAATTGATCACACATTTTCTGGCGCCCACCATGGGGCATTGCCTCGTTTTTGACATTTACTTGCAGGTTTTATGATAGGATTTCGCATTCTGGAATTCAGATTTTAAAAAATTTCAGCATTTTAATGCATACAGGATTTTTAACAACACTTTTATAGGTTTTTCAGTGCATCCAAGAACTGTTTTGGCACATATAACGAATAGAACGACGCTTATAGGGAACAAAATGGCACATACACTTGGTCTACTTTATTAAAATTTTGTAAAGGAAAATCTCTTTGCATTTTCTTTTAGCGCATTTGAGACTTGTTTTAGCGCATCTAAGATTTTTTGCAACGCTTATAGGATCGGTTTTAGTGCATTTATTGATTTTTGTGGCGCATATATATGATCTTGTAGCGCATATAGGGTGTAACTAAACAAGGTTCTGATTCTGATGCCTTTCGCAAACCAGACCCTTTTTGGCTTAAAAGGAACCAATCTAGGATAGTCACATCTAGTTTTTAAAAAGAAGCAACCCTAGGGTAGACATGGATTTAAAATGAAGCAATCTAGGATAGTCACCACACAATGATTTTTGTGGTTAAAATTGAGCAACTTGTTTTTGTGAAGCAACATCTTCACATAGTTTAGATCATTGTGATTTGGGCTCTAAAAAAGAACATTGTCTATTGTGTTTGTGGCAATAGGTCTATGCTCTCCCCTTAATTGGGTGATCAAAATACTAGACTTTCCTTTTACATTTCTACAATTTCTAATGCCTTATTACATCCTTTAGAGGGTTTGCTCTTGTGGGAAAAAGTACTCACCCAAGAGGAACGACTCAAGTCAATTCAAGCCAAAGCTAGGCTATTCCACCCAATAATAAAATTTAAAGCAAATCTAGGGAAACCCACTTTTTCTGATAGTGTGCAAGATAACCATCCCCAAATCCTTTGTTCTAAAGGTTGGGAGTTCTCCTGAGGGAGTTTATTATTGTTGCACTAAACAGAAACCCTTACTAAGAACCTAGTGTAGTAGCCAGCCGAAGTCAATTTTCAAACATCCTAATAATCATAGTGCAAGGGGAGGGAAGAATCTTCCCCCAAGACACTCACCATATAACTGCCAAGGACCGTTTGCTTAGGGGATTCGGTATCCACTTTTGTCACTCTGAGTACACGCCTAGAAAAGACAAAAACATGGGCGCTCCTTCAGGGGTGAAACGACTGTGTGAGTCGACACAGTTCTAAGATGTGGGTTGTGGTTATTATGATAACCTACTTGAGTACTAAGAGTGAGTCTACCTGAATTTTCTATTATGTTTGAAACTTGTGAAAACACTTTTTGAATTTTTTTTTTGAACATACACTTGATGTTTAGCATAGGGCTTAAAAACAACTTTTTTCAGAGTGTTTGTTGTGTCTTCAATGACATTAATTCAGACAAAGGATCATCCAAAATGAACATGAAAAATTTTAGTTGAAAACTATTCAAAACTATTTGAAAACTGCTTTGGAAAACTTTTTTAGCGCATAGAGGACACAGAGTAGCATATAGGGTTTGTTCTAGCGCATTCACTGGCTAGTTCAGCGCTTTTAGAGCCTATTTTAGCGCATAGACTAAATATTCTACAAACAGTTTGTCATTATCAAAATATTTTTTTGTAGCACATATAGGACACAAAGTAGCACATATAAGGTCTGTTGTAGCACATTTGACTATTTCTCTGGCGCATATACCTATTTCTGCAGTGCATACAGGGTACAAAGTAGTGCATCTGTCACTTTTCTAGAATTATTACTTTAGAAAGATCTGAGTTTATCACATCTTTGGTCTAGTAACATCTTGACATTTCTCTCATGCTTAGAGAGTGGAAATCAACCAAATTTGTCAGGAAATCGATTGTCAATAGGATCAAGAAAGCTAAGAGACATTTAGGTTACAAGAAAACCTTGCAACATAGAAATTTTTTGTATAAGAGTCGAAACATCTTGCTCCACTACCGTAAGTTTCTCCATAGATACCAAGATTTTTTCTAGGGGGTTTACTGATGAGTACACTATAGAGGCTTTATATTCATGAGCATATTTCTAGAGAAGAGCTCTATCTCAACGACACAATCACAATCAACCTCCTGAGTTTGATTATCTACCACAACCTTCTATTGAATATTCAACACATCCTAGTCAAATCCTTCAGTAATCTTAATTAGGCTATTTTGATAGACTTATCATTCTTCAAAAACAAGGATCAAATCTTAAAAAGTGCACCTTTCAAACAAATTTCTGATTATTTGATTCATCTTCTCCAACATGATTTTGATATCCTTTATCATTGGAAGCCACAATCAAGAATTAGGAACATTTTTTGATCATATCATAATATTTTCATCTTATCAAATCAAAACATCATCATTTGTGCATTTATCAAATTGTGATCTAAGTCTAGAAGAACGTTTCAAAACCATATGCCTATTTTTACAATATCTCAATACAATAAGTTGAAAGAGGATATTCAACAAGAAGATTATACGCAAAGAACTCAAGAAGAAGGTGAGAATAGTAATCCCCTTTATAGTGTGAGTTGAAATCCCCTCTTTAATGAAAACATGGCTGAAAGAGAAGAAAATCCATTCCAAAAATACAGGGATATGAGCAAAACTCTTGTAGATAGTGATGATGAACAAGATGAAGAACGTCTTAGAGAGGCTGAGCAAGATCCCAAATTTCACAAAGCCTTAGACAATATTTTGGAGCGCAATAAATTTTTTTTTCTTCTTGTATCTAGTTAACAAAGGAGCTAAATTACCTCATGATTTTGATACTAAAAACATAAAGAGAAAACCTAAAAAAAACCTGTTGATGGTCCCAGTGGCACAACAACATGCAAATAGAATATTGCTATTCTGCTTCTCCTAAAAGAGAAAGATGATCACATGGATATCTTAGCTCCCAAGGTCTTTGTAGTTGGTTCTCAACTGTGTTGATGTTGCTCAATGGTCAATGTAATAGTAATGTTCAAGGGGCTTGCTGGTGTTGAGCTTGTGGATTGTTATGAGATCAAGCATAAATTCAAACCTAGCTAACTAGGGTTTTAAAGAAATAGAAAAAGATAGATCAAAGCTTGCAACTGAAAAGAATAATAATTCATCCAACTTAACCAGACTTGTTACCTTTCAAGGAATTGCTAACTGAAACTGGAGAACAAAATCAACTTGTGATTGACACACAACTTCATTCATCCACAGTGCTAATTTTAATAACAGATTGTAAATCACTATTTAAACAAAACATAAAATGAAACTCCTTTCCTTGAAATATTTTCAAATCAAATGATTAAGTCATGACAAACACCATTCTGGAACACAACATGAAATAGATTTTAATCTAGTTGCTTTTACTGCTAGTAAAACAGATAAGCAACATTTACAAATTTGGCACAATCACCAGTGTACAGAAAATCCATGACTCCAAATTGTTTCCATCTATACTAAGAGAACTGGAAAGATACATTATTGGCTTCTACTGAATCTAACTCCTAACTAAGAAGGAAAAAGAAGCTCCCTTGATGTTACAAGAATCAGGATGTAGCTCTGTCTCCTCTATCCTTCCTAAAACTTCTATTTCTTCTTCTAACTCTTCTCACTATTTCTGCTAACTTCTTTCTAACCTCTTTCTAAAGAGGCAAGAATGCCATATATACAGAGTGTACCCAAAAGAATGCATTGGCCCCCTATTTTTAGGGTTTACAAACTATCTGCTAATTGCAGGAGGGTTGGCCTTTAGATCTTTTGAATAAAGTTGATTCTGCATTAAATGTGTATCCCTGCTGTCCATGTTGTTGAAAGATTGTTCCATATATGATCTTAGATCTTTCACAGCTATAGCATTTACTCCTAGTATCCATGTCCATCTTCGAACTCCTTGGAGGAACTACTTTGAATGCTCTAAAGTATTGCCATTAATACCAATCTGCCTCCTTGCCAGTAGACCACACAGTTATCCTTGAGATTGACAACTTCTTCCTTCTTCTGGCCTCCTTCATGCTCTAGACCTTTATGCCCATTGACCATCTTTTGGGGCAGCATCAGACTTCCCGTTAGATCCTCACACCACTGTTATCAAGATGCTCCATCGGCTCATTCAGAGAGCAGATCCACACTAGTTGCATTCTGTTGATTTCTTTCACAGGGGTAGTCAACCAATCAAACATCCAGGGTTCATCTTTAATTCTCTCTAATTGGCTGAACACATGCCACATAAGATTCTCAGGTGGTCAAAGGTCTTTCGAATGGACTCACATGTCGGTGAGACACTAATCGTGTCTCCCCGATGCGATTATACCTCATAGCAGTCATTGACATAGCACAAAACAGTCAGCAAGACCTCATGTCGAGCTGCATGAGTCATATCAATACCAGAAAAACCATTGGCAAGAGGTTACAATGGGCAGCAAAAGTTATAGTGATATCGCCCTTTTCATTGCCGAGTTCAACACTATCGGCAAGACTTTATTCCCTCGGCATGACATTACATCGAGCCCCTCTTCCTTTGGCGAGCACATTCCATCTCAAGGAGACTCCTTCGTGTCGAGAAGACCTTACCCTAAACTCACGCCCTATCACCGAGATATCTCTGGGTCGGTGAGACCTTTCATCGAGTGCATTCCATTACACCAAAGGGAGAAAACATGTCGGCGAGACCATCGCTAGTCGGCATGACCTTATGTTGAACCCTAAATCTTTTAGCAAGCTTATCTCACCCCGGTGAGATTCCATCCTGTCGGAAAGACTCTCCGTGGTTGGGGAGACCTTTCACCGAGAACACTCCGTTTCACTGAGACACCTCGCAGTCGCCCAGACATTACACCGAAGAGAGAACCTTTGGTGAAACCTTTACCATTCGGTCGGACTTCATGGCGCATACAACTTTCTCCCCGAAGGCACAACCTATCGGTGAGACATTTCTTAGTCGTCGAGACCTCATAGCAATAATACCTCCTTTTGCCGATGTCATTTCATTTCAACAAGAGTTCACCCTGTCGGTGAGACTTTTGTCAAAACCATCTTTCTCTCGATGAGATCCTTCTGATGACACCTCCGTTTTGCTAAGACTTCGATGAATCGGAAAGACCCTATGCCGATACTGTCTCATGTCGGCGAGACTTCCTTCTTTCGTCGAGACATTACACTGAAGTCTCCTCTTTCGTCGAGAGCTCATTTTACTTCTGGGAGACCTTGCTTGGTCGGCAAGACTTCATGCCAACACCACCGCCACCTTTGTCGCTGAGACACCACACCGATCGGCAAGAGACATAGAAAATCATAGCGACCGAAATGTCTCAGTGACCCTTTGGATTTCAAATGAACATAACCAAACCGCTAGTCGGCCAGACAACAGGAGGTCTCAGCGACTTTTTCCTTGAGGAATTTTGTGCTACATGGGACTGAGGCATGCTTAACAGCCGACTTTCTTGAGAGATATCATCATGTGTAGAATTTAATCTTGCATTCAACAAAGAAAATCACATTAAAGATCACACAAACAGAAGTTAATTAATCAAAATCACCATTATAATGAAATCCTATGTTAGTAGGGTGCCATTAAATCTTCAAACAAAATGATCATATTAGAGTTCGGGTTTCAGGTCCACCTGCGGAATCCAAGCCAGGGAGGAATTTCAGAGAATTTTGAGCCAGGCGGATTCTAGCAGAATAAACATGAAAACACTTGCTAGAAACTTAATCCGATCATTATCAATCAAGGAACAACATGTGAGATCTCAAAATAACATGAATTAATCATAGAATGCATCATCATTTGTTAAAAAGTCCTAATACTTCGTATTTCTTCACATTCCACCAAATTCTGGAGAAATCCGCGCAGGACAGATTTCCGGGAAGGAGGAGACATTCCTACAAGTTTGAAAAAAACAAGGAACAACGGATTTCGAGAAAATCCAGAGGAGAAAGAAATCTGTGAAGAAGGTGCATCTCCGGAGGCCTCGAGAATTTCGAGAAAATCTGGAGGAGAAAGAACATTGGGAAAATTTGGAGCCGAAGGAAATTTGCGAAAATCCAAAGGAGAAGGAACATTAGAAAAATTTGGCCCACGCGGATTTCCACGAAGACCAAAAATCCCCAAACCACAACACTTAGCCAGATTTTGAGCGAGATCTAGGAAAATTTGGAGGAGGAAAATCCTGAACTAGGGAGAAAACTTGAATTCCAACTGAGGCAGAACCAAATTCAAATAAAACAAAATACAGACCCAGGAGGAAAACAAAAGGAAATTCCTAAGAGCAAAGCCAAAAAAAAAAGGCAACGAAAGCAAAAAGAGAAGGGGGACCCATTTTGTTCCAGAATAAAATGGGGTGGTTATACAAGGCATAACAACACCCTTGTCTAATATTAGTGTCTTTTTTGAATAGATTAAAGCACTACAAGGACAAATTAAAGATCTACAAGGGGGAGCCACAACAAATACATATGCTCTTGATGACATCTGTCCTTATCCTTTTGATCGATGTCTCAACATGGTTCCATTTCCCAAACATTGTGAAATCCCAAAGTTTGATTGTTATAATGGGAAATCGGATCCAATTGATCATATTAGGGACTTCTGAAACATGACTTTAGAGTTTGCTCATGAGGACACATACTTGATGCGTTTATTTCCTAGAAGACTTGGAGGCCAATCTATGGAATGGCTATCAAAATCACACCGCCTGTCAAGACAGTTGAGGAATTGATTAATGAGTTCATATCACAATATTCCTATAACATACAACATCAAATAACCATGATCAATCTCTGCAAGGCTAAATAGAAACCTGGTGAACCATTCATTACATTTCTTCAGAGATGGAGAAGATTGTTCGCTAGATACCCATGCCATGTTCCTGAAAAGGAAAAGGTCACCACTTTCATAAACAACTTAGATCAAGAGATGAGCTATCGTCTTAATCTTCATTGTCCTCCCTCTTTTCAAAGATTTATTGAAAATTCCATCACCATTGAAAGTTCCTTGGTTCAGAGAGGGATAATAAAACTTGACAAGGACAATCCTAGCTCTTCAAATCATCACAATGCCAGATCTAAGTTTTGGACTCGCAACAAAAATGTGGTCAATGATGGTGTTGTAGATGCAAATCATGTCTCAACTAAGCCATTTTTTCTTAGTTCTCCAAGTGCTCCTCGCAACAATAACTATAAGAATGTCAACTTGGTCACAAATCAAGGAAACAATCCTCCTCTAAGGAATAACGTGAGTCAAACTTTTACTCCCAATCAAGGGAATGCCAAAAATCAAGATTACCGTGGAAACAATAATAGTGACAATAACTTAGGCAATGCCTCAAACACAAATCCGCAACGATCTTCATTCTTCTCTAGCTGAAGAAATTTTTACTCCACTGGGTCAATCTCTAGAATATGCCCTTAAGGAGTTGATGGAAAAGAACGTTATCACCCTATTGCCTCAACAAAATTTCAAACCCAGTGTGAAGCCTCCATCATGGAATGACACATACTATTGTGATTATCATCAGTGCAAGAGCCATCGTACAAATAATTGTCAAGCCTTTAAGAATGTAATCCAAGAATTGATAGAAAATGACACCATCAAAGTAGAAGGACACCAACAATCAAACGAAGACCACCAAGCATTTTGAAACCCTTTTCCCAATTATCAAAAGGTCGAGTCTTCTAGAAAAAGTGTGAATCATATTAACGACGATCATATAATCAATCATATCTACATTGACGACTAGCAGGTCAATGTTATAAAAGTTAAAGAAAATATGGAATATAGAGAAGTCAATGCAACAACAAGGGCACAAGCTAAAGTTTTCTTAAAGGGTGCTTCTTCAAAATCCACTGTGCCTCTACCTCAACATCAATATGACTTAGTCAATCAACTTCAAAAAATTCCTGCTCATATTTCTATCTTAGAACTCTTGAAGATTTCCCCAGCACACAAGGAAATTCTAGAAAAGGCCCTCATTGAAACAACTGTATCCACTGATCTGGATGTGGATGAATTTCAATCCATGGTGGGAAAATTTTCCTCACCCACATGCCTCTCATTCTCTAAAAAAGATGGTGTTTCCATGAAACATCCACGTAATTCATCACTATACTTAGAAGTCATGATCCACAAGTTTCATGTCAGACGTGTCCTAATAGATGGAGGTGTTGGTTTGAACATATGTACCATGAAGTTAGTTCAAGATTTAGGATTTTCTGAGGACTCCATTGATCCCAGAAGAAAGATTATTATAAAATCCTATGATGATGAGGAGAGAGCGTCCAAGGGTTTAATCATGCTACCAGTCAGAGTGGGACCTATTATCAAAAATACTTTATGTGAAGTGTTAGATCATGATCTTGCATACAACATCTTGTTGGGTTGTCCTTGGATCCACGAAATGCAAGATATCTCGTCCACATATCATCAATGTCTTAAGTTTCCTTATGATAGACAAGAGATCACAATACCAGTTGATAATTCGAACAGTCAAACTTGTGCCAACATCAAAGCTAGTCAAGATACTTTGGTTCCCAACAATTGAGAATCGCCTACTAATACTTTTCTGAAAGTTGATACACAAATCAGTCAGTTAACCAAAAGCTTTGACAAGCAACTATGGTTCAAGGACAATGGAGTAGGAGAGTACTCTCTCTATCTTTCTAATCTACCTATATCACCTCAGTCACATGGACAACCCTCTACTACACAACAACAAATATTCGTAGCATCCACATCAACACAACCACCAACAGAGTCAAATACAAATTTTAATGGACAATTTATCAAAGAACAATTCCCTATGGAAGATTCTAAGGATAGAGAAGTTTTAAATTGGCTCTATAAAGATGAAGATGAAATAGTTCTTAATATCAAACTACCAACTGATCAATATGGTAAAGGATATTCAATCATGCAAAAGATGGGCTACAATAGTAATGGTCCTAACGGAAATAAAAAAGGAGTAGTTGACTAGCCTATTCACCTTCTAGGACTTGCTGAAAAAGATAAAACAAGACTAGGCTATGATACCAACTCAAAAGAAGTAATATCTAAGCAGTTGCATGATACTGTTCTCACATTGCAAGAACGGTTGGATGCAAGGGAATCCTGTTTGACAGCAATTCAAAATTTTGTGGATAATAATTCTGACACAGATTTTGGTGAATATGAATGGGATACCATCCACAATGATGAGTTCTGGAGGGACAAAAAGTTTGATGTAGTACACAAGTATACCCCAACTCTAATCGAAGGTGAAGGGTTAGGGTCCCAACCACAAGAATATTAACTACAAGGTGACTATGATTCTAGTGATATCGAGTCATATTTAATCGAACAAGATTATCATGATAACAATACCATCATTGATTTTCCTCATACCTCGGATCCTACAGACAACTCAATTATGAACTTAACCATAGCCGATCTCATGCAACGCAATGACCCATTACCACTGATCCATCCTGATCTCATTGACTGGGATTCATCTGGACCTATCGATCTACCTATGTTCCCAAGCGACGAATCTATCGTGAACTTCCTTTCCATAGATTGCACAAATGATTGTTCCACTAGTGATTTTTGACATAGAGTCTTTAATCAGGAGAGTGTCAAATCTCCTAGCTGCAAAAATAAAAGTCAAAAAGAAAGATCTAATGGTGAAAACTAGAATCTGGCAGTATTAGATCAAGCAAAAGATAAAATAAAGAGTGTATCAGATTGTGAAAACCTTTTTAAGGCACCTAATGATAGGATACTTGATGCTCTCCCGGAGCATTATCATGAGCGATCACCTATCTTGATTGAGCCTACAAAACCAGTTAATCTTGAAACTATAGAAAAACCAAAGATTCTATAGTTAGTTGTATCAATGATAGATAAAGAAGTACTTGAGTTCATGGAATTTCTCAGAACAAATCAAGTCAACTTCATCTAGTTTTATGCATACATGCCAGGTCTTGATCCTAATCTTATAATGCATCACGTGCCCATCAAACCAGGAGTTAAACCTATGAAACAAAAACTCAGAAAGATGCATCCTCATGTTGCACTACTAGTTAAAGAAGAACTCTGAAAACTCCTTTATGTGGAATTTATAAGATCAATTGACTATGCAGAATGGATCTCCAATGTCATTCTGGTGTCCAAGCCTGAAAAAAGTGTCAGAGTGTGCACATATTTCAAAGATCTTAATAAGGCATGTCCTAAGGATGACTTTTTGCTTCCAAGCATTAATACTATAGTTGATCTAACAACTCGCCATGCCACATATTCACTAATGGATGGTTTTTTTGGTTACAACCAAATCAAGAATGCACTTGAAGACCAAGATAAAATAGTGTTTACATGTCCATGGGGAACTTACTATTGGAATGTCATGCCTTTCGGTCTAAAGAACGTCGGGGCTACTTACCAAAGAGCTATGACTACAATTTTTCATGACATGATGCATACATTCATGGAAGATTATGTAGTTGACATATTAGCAAAGTCATACACAAGAGAAGGAAATCTCAAAGTGTTATCCAAAATATTTGTAAGGTTGGAAAAGTTCAAAGTTTTCCTTAACCCCAAGAAATGTGTTTTTGGGGTCACATATGGGAAGCTTTTGGGATACATAGTATCATCAAAAGGAATTGAAGTATATGGATGACAAGTGTGAAATGACCTTTCAACAAATCAAACAGTACCTAATGAACCCACCAGTTCTAGCACCACCAAATCCAGAAAAACCTCTAATCTTATATATTGCCGCAACAGAGATCTTTGGGGGCATTATTAGCACAAGAGGACTCTATAGGAAAGGAGCATGCCATTTATTACATCAATCGAATGCTAATGGGTCATGAACTCAACTACACTTTCATCGAGAAGGCTTGTCTTGCAGTAGTCTTTGTATAACAGAAGTTTCGACACTACATGTTAACTCATACAATCAATCTTGTTGCAAAGATTGATCCCCTCAAGTATTTTTTAAGCAAAGCTACATTGACAGGAAGGCTAGCAAAATGGGTCATGATCCTAAGCGAGTTTGACATTTATTATATTGATCGAAAAGCAATCAAAGGACAAGTTATCGTTGATCAACTAGCTGAAGCACCACTACAAGTAGAGCATCCCATGCACATTGAATTTTCAGACACTGATGTCTTCACGGCAGAATCAAAGCAACCTTGGTCTTTATACCTTGATGGTTCTTTCACTCAACATGGATCGAGGGTAGGCATACTCTTTGTCACCCCTCAAGGAAATACCATTCCTCGGTCATATAGGCTAATGTTTCCATGCACTAACAACATAGCCGAATATGAAGCTTTAATCACAGGACTCAAGATAGAATTGGAATGGAGGATCATAGAACTACAAATTTATGGTGACTCACAGTTAGTCATTAATTAGATCAATGATGATTATCAGACCAAAGATAAAAAATTGTTGCCATATAAGAAAATGGTTGACGATTTCAAGAAGTACTTCACAGATATCAAGTTCATACAAATTCCAAGATTTGATAACAAAGCATCTAATGCCATGGCCACAATCGCATAAGTGCTACAAATCCCAAAAAATCAGGCTCGCTATGAATTTCTAGTGGAACAATCATTTTCACCTACCTATGACACACCTAAAATACAAATCATTTTCCACTTAGTAGGACCTGATTCACCTTGGTATGGAAAGATTTATGCCTACCTAAAATATGACATCTTACCACCTGACCTATCTCATATCCAAAAGCTCAATTTCATTCACCAATCCTCTCGCTATACTCTAATCGCTAACACCCTTTATCGCCACGGTCTTAATGGTACTTTACTTCGATGTCTTGAATGTGACGAATCTGACAAGGCTTTACAAGAAGTTCATGGTGGCATTTGTGGTACTCATTCGAGTGGGCTGAACTTATCCAAGAGATCGATTAGGATGGGCTACTACTGGCCGACTATGGAGAGGGAATCATTCACTTTTGTGAAAAAGTGCTCTAAATTTTAGATTCATGGGAATCTCATTCATGCTCCTGCACAAGAACTTCAACCATTCATGCCAACTTGGTCATTCTCTCAATGGGGGTTAGATCTAGTTAGCAAGATTCATCCCTCATCATCAAACGGACACAAGTTTATCATCACAGCAATAGAGTACTTTACCAAGTGGATTGAGCAAGTACCTATGACTAAGGTTACCGACAAACAAATCTCGTCATTCATACTCAATTATCTCATTTGTCGGTATGGCATTCCCAACTCCATTATCATAGATAATGGACAACCATTCAAGAATCAGGATGTTGATGAACTTTGTGAAAGATTCAATATCCAACATAGATATTCAACACTTTATTATCCACAAGGGAATGGCGAAGCAGAGGCCTTGAACAAAACAATACTAAAAATCTTGAAAAAGACTATGAATGATGCAGGGAAAGATTGGCACGTTCAACTTAATCCCGCATTATGGGCCTATAGAACTAGCATCCGAATGCCAACAGGAGTAACACCATTTGCTCTTGTCTATGGAGCAGAAGCCATTTTGCCACTCGAGGTTGAGATTCCATCACTAAGGGTATTCTTAAAGGGTCTCACAATAGATGATGAATATAGAGTTTCTCGATTGCAAGAACTAGAACTCCTTGATGAAAAGAGACAACGAGCAGCTAATCATTTGAAAGCATATCAACAGATGATGTCTTGTAGCTTTAATCATAGAGTCAATCCATGTACCTTTCAGGGTGGTGATCTTTTTCTTAAGGAGAACCCACACAATTAGCAAGATAGAGAGAAGAAAGGTAAGTTTGAACCAAATTGGCTGGGTCCTTACGTGGTCATCATTGTCTACGGTTCATGAGAATACAAGCTATCAACACTAGAAGGGGACTTGTTTGACAAACCTATCAACAACGTGCACCTGAAAAAGTATTGTGTCTGAAATAGTTATCATCATCCAGAAAATGTCCTAAAAAAAAATCACAAAAACAGTAAAAAATGTCTTGAAAAAAATCACAAAAACAACATAAAATTTCCTAAAAAAATACAAAAACAATAGAAAATGTCCTGAAAAAATCACAAAAATCGCAGAAAAATGTCCAAAAAAAAAAAAATTAGAAAAATCATCATAGGGTGAAAACCTGGCAATTCTATCGATTGTGGAAAATACAAAAAAAAAATCAAAAAAAAAGAAATAAAAAAAATGCAATAAAAACAAATAGTGAAAATTTGGCAAATAGACGCTATTTGTAGCTCTCCATCTATTAGTTCATGTTTTACACTTGGCTTCTCAACCTTCATTTCATGCATCTTTCCATCATCTTAGGGTCATACCAACATCATATTGCCATCATTTTCCTAGAGCGATAACGTCTTACCATGGCTTGATCATTGTACATATTCATTTCAGCTAGTTGTGTCAATACTGGGGGAAAATGTTGACATAATGGGGCAACCAACTTTCAGGTTTTACCGAAACAACTAGACAATGACATACAATCCAGTCATGCAAATAAACAATAAAATCACATGCACAACTATCCAATCATTGATCCATATCACAACAATTTTCAGCAAGTACCATATCATGACACATATCTAGATGATCTAAAATTTGAATAATGTCTGGAATATCAGTATTATATTTTGAATAATGGTCATTTAATTTTTGATATCATCTCTCTAGAGCACACTCGATGATGTACTGAACTAGAGTGGCGGGGAAAGAGGATGATTTTTCTTTGTCTGTTGTCTTGAGGTTAACTATCAATTTGGTGCAAATATGTCATGAGACATGATTTTCAAAGTGTATCATTGATGACAGTTCCACATTTACATCAAAAAGTGGTTAATATTTGTCTGTTTATGCAAGTAATGCTCAAGTCATCTCGGTTTAATTATACCCTCGATGCTTGTGTTCACTTCCTATATCAAAAATCATGAAAGTTGTACTCAAGTCATCATTGGCACTAATTTCCCCTTTGATTCTTGTACATACTTCCAACATTTTAAAACACTCTATGATGATTCAAAAAAAAAGCTAACGGAAGGCTCAACAAATAGTTGGTTTCATTTAGTTGCATTTCATTTAGGTCATTGTACATATCTACATACTAGATTTGCATCAAAGTTTTAAAAAGGTTGAACAAAAAACATCAACGACTGTCATGTCTCTTTGGATTATTTGTGGAGGACATTCGAACATTTGTTTCATTATCATCTTTCATCTTCATCCTCATTTCATCTAGGTCCTACACATATCCTCTAGTTTATCATTTATCATTCATTTTCATATCATTTAAGTACTTTATCATTTAGTTATCCATCATTATGCATTATCATATTATTTGGCATTTTTCATATCATATAGTTTCATTGCATGTCATTTAGATCCTTTCATTTAACATTAATTTCTCCATTTCATATCATTTCCATTTTCATCTTATTTATTATCTTCATATCATTAACTTTTATCATTTCACTTCATTTTATCATTTCGTTTCATTTCAGTACATTATCATTATCATTTCATCATCATTTTGTCAACATTTCATTGCATTATCATTATCATTTCATTGTCATTTCCTCATTAGTACATTATAATTTCATTGCACTATCATTTCATTACACTATCATTTCATTGCATTATCATTTCAGTACATTATCATTTCATTACACTATCATTTCATTACATTATCACTTCATTACACTATCATTTCATTACACTATCATTTCATTACACTATCATTTCATTGCATTATCATTTCATTACACTATCATTTCATTACACTATCATTTCATTGCATTAACATTTCATTACATTATCATTTCATTGCATTATCATTTCATTGCATTATCATTTAAGTACATTATCATTTCATTACACTATCATTTCATTACATTATCATTTCATTGCATTAACATTTCTTTACATTATCATTTCATTACACTATCATTTCATTACATTATCATTTCATTGCATTAACATTTCATTACATTATCATTTCATTACACTATCATTTCATTACATTATCATTTCAGTGCATTAACATTTCATTACATTTCATTACATTTCATTACATTTCATTACATTTCATTACATTTCACTACATTATCATTTACCATTTATTTTTATTATTATTTTATCATCATGCTATTACATCATACATTTCATTTCATTGTTACATGCATCCATCATTTTCATCTCATGTCATTTTTCACATCACATATCATTTTATGTCATTTCCTAATTCATATACATACTACGAATTCATGATGCATCTCATAAACACAACATCCATCCCATCATCATTATTTATTGCCTTTGAAAAATCCAAAAACAAAAGTCCATACATTCATTACATTTCCACATCATTTGCAAACACATTACAAACATTTCAAATATCCCATTTGCATGTTTTCATTAATCACATCATAGGTCATCCACCTACATGACATCATTAGTATGCATCATAAATCATCATCATAAGCATATCATAAATCATCCTACATATCCATATCATCATCACATCAAAAAAAAGAAACACATCATCAAAACTCATCGCCATTGCATATCATCGCTCATCAAAAATAAATACAAATGTCCAATGTCCAATGAAACTAAACAGTATAGAGAGATACATGAGATATGATAAAAAACAATATACATGCTCAACTACATCAATAAAATCCTGAATCAATGGCTCAAGGCTGGCTGGTAGACCCTGTTAGCTCTCAAAAATGCAGGTTTGAACCATGAAAGGTTGCCAAGCTTTCACAACATTTTAGGGTAATAGAGAAGGTCAAAAGATTTAGACCTTCTACTCTTGAGGTGCTGCTAGACCTAGGCAGGTGTACCTATATGAATTGGGCAGACTTGACTTATGATCTTCTCTCTTGCAGTGATTTGTCCACGATGGCTGATGAAAGTGAACAAATGAATTCAAACTTGGTACAAAATGTATAGCAATACTTAAAGCTAAATCCTAAAGTATTCAATTAACAGATGTAAAGAAAATGAATGAATCTAAATCGTGAAATGCAGAGACTAGTGCCTTATTGGGTATGTGGAGTCAAATGAAATCTAGATGAGCAACTTTCTTCCTGGCAGAAACTCAAATTGTTTGGCATATGTTTTGTTTATAACTTGTATAAACATGTAAGACTATGACTACTAAGTTTTTCTTTAATAATCTAGATGAATTTCCCTAAATACCGTGATCAACCAAAAGGATTTAATCTCTTCTTGAAAGAACCAATCAATTAACCACACAAAAACAACAAATGTGTACTGATAAACTGAATATAAACTTGTTATATCAATTTAAACAACCAGAAAGCATCAATCTTGGAGACAACTTAGTAATACTTTCAATAAATTCCACAGACAATTGACACCAGAAATGAGCTACAACATCAATTAATTTTCATTGAAATCTCCATTTTAAAACATGCACCATAGTCTTTGTTCTGAGAATTTTATTTTACTGAATCCATTTCTAACCTACCTACTCTAATCTAATCTCATAATTTCTAATGATATCCTTTGAGAATTTATACATCTGTATCTAAAGAGATGCATCGCTTCGCATTCACATGTCGGCCAACAACAATCAGGTTTCAACTAATCATCTCAAAGACAGTCGCTGAGACATTCTGATGGTCATACCGAAGGCCAACATATCGCAGTGAAGTATCCTTCTAGTTTCATTTGCTTTTGCCGTGACATAATGTTATCAGGAAGACGTTACATAGAACACCCTATCTCCTATCGAAAATCTCCTTACATTTACTTTTGATCGCCCAGACATAAACATTCTCATGCCAATGCAACTGCATCTCGGCGTGAGAAAACAGATCGGCCAAACTGCAAGAACTTACTCTGAAGACCATTGATATGACCCATTCTCACTATCGGCAAGACCGGAGCCATTCGCCAAGATATTACATCGATGCCCATTAGTCCTACCAAGATATTCCTTTTGTGTTGGTCGGTGAGACCCTTTGAATTCGCTAGGACTTACTCTGAAGAAAACATCTCTCACCGATGAGAATTTTGATAGAAACCCTTTGAAATAAGTCAACAAGACATATACATTTCGCTATGACCTCAATTCGATATCATTTAGTCTGGCCGAAACAAAATTTGTTCGCATAGTCAGTAAGACAATTTAAAATCGGTAAGACTTCACCCCGACATCCTTTGGTTCGGTCGAAATGAAACCACTTGTATTGTTCGGTGAAACTCCTCCCGATATGTATTCCTTTATCGGCAGTCGGCAAGACAAAGTGAGTTCACCAAGACGTTGCCCTGAAGAAAAATCTTTTGCCGATATGCTCCTTTTCTGTTGCCGAAACAATGAAAATGTCTTGCCGATAGCCATCAGTAGATGAAATCCAATCGCCATGACATCAAAACGTCTTGCTGATAGGAAACACTGACGTTTATCAGCAGAAAATGCAAAATGGATTGGGGAGACCCTGATATTATCGTGCCGATATGAACTGAAATGTGAAATATTCAGTCTTAGATGGATTTCATGGGACTTCATGGCCAAATATGGGTAAAATGTTCTCGTGATAGGACTTATTTGGAAACTTATGAGTATGAACAACATGTAAAATCATCAAAATTTTATAGTTCCAATAGACCCCCCTAATGGAGTTGGTCTCGAGGATGATGGCTTGCCACTCGTCCCTGCATCGGGATCTCGTCAAGGCCCTATAACCCCTCTACTCTATGTAGCCGTTCATGATCTGCTCCTAGTCCTACTATGAGACCGAGGGTAAGGCTCTCTATGGTTGAGAGGACATAACTCCTCATACCTCACCCGGTAGTACTCGGCCTCCCTAGCCATCTCAAATCCCTCTGCAATGGCCTCTCGCAAGGATGCACTCTCAACGGTGCCCATAAGTCTTTGTGCCACACCCTCTGCCTCCACTTGCCCATCGTTAGAAAGAATCCCTCTCTACTATCAAGTAGGCTACTGTGGGTTCGGGGTAGGAGGAGATACTTGTACCTGAGCCTAAACCTGTGCCTACGCTAGCTGTGCCTGTAACTGCACTACAACACTCTGAGACTGAGCCAACTGGCTCTGCCACTACGCCTGTTGATCCTAAAGCGTCTGCACTTGGGCCTGCAGATTATCTATCTGTGCCTATTGTGACGTGGAGGAAACCTTGATCACTGTCCTCCATCCAATGCCAGTCCTAGGCCTCCGCATAATCTAGACGCTGCCCAATAAGTCTGGCCTCGTTCTCACTGGCCTCACTCTCACTGGCCTCTGCTCCCCACCTCTACCATCTCCGCCGTCATCCCCATCATCATCATCTGAACCCTCCTCATCCTCGCTCTCCTCCTCATCCCCATTATCCTCCTCCCCTCCTCCACCAACTACCTGCTCACCACCTGCTACATCCTCCTGTCTCCCAACCCTTAGCTACGATAGCACCAAAATGGGTGTCGGCTCATCTGGACATGTGAATCGTGGAAATGGGTGTGTGTGATAGTAAACCAAGTACTCCTCAGAAATGCCAACATCAACAATATTTGGTCTGGCATCCAATACCTCAGGATGTAATGCAATATACTCAATATATGCCACTTGGTAAGAAATGCAAGGACCCCATCTAGGCTCATCCTTGCACCGTCCATAGTGTACAACGTCCTGAAGCATACCTTGTGTAAAACCAAACTGTATTTATATTCGCAAGGCCAAAAATCTCTCTATAATGAATGGTGGGAGGCTTATCAGGAACTGTGGTATACCTAAAAATGGCATCTCCAAGGGATTTGTGTCCCATACATCACAATTCGTATAGGGCCTCCATATCACAGCATCCATGTCATCCAAGGTCCATCTCCAATACTCCACCTTGCCCAACTTGGGCTGGACAAGTGAAATTGAATAGGCATACATGTATGGCCTGCCTGGTGGCCTAACCCTCAGATATAGCGGTCTAGTAATAGCAATATGCTCCCATGCCCAGATATAGAGCAGGGTAACACCACAAGACAAGCTCGATGACCCTCTATATACTACCTGGTGCAAGTCATGATATAAATGAGCTAGCATGTAGCTTCCTCAGCCATATCTCCTCGGCTGAACCATCATCTGCTTGATGATCCTCCCCCATCCAATTGATAGCCCCTTTGGCCGGCGATCCAAAGGAAGCCTCTAATGAAAGCACCCAACATTGCAGGTAAGGTTGGATATCCTCTAAAGTCTACCCACAACACCCAATACCTTGCTATATGTGCATCTCCAAACACTCTCTTAAGGGAATCTGTCCCACCCAACTCCTTGTGATAATAGAACATAAGGGAACCTACCACCAGGATCCCCATAATCATGTATACATCCTCTAGGGTCATCGTCAGCTCGCCAGTCAACAAATGAAAGGTAATATGCTTTGAATGCCATCACTCTGCTAATGCAATCAACAGTTCCCTGTTGGCCCGAATAGGAGGCATCGACAACAATGAACCTAACCCACATCCAACTATCAACTACACAATTGCAGGTGTGAGATCTCGGATCCTATCCTACCCCATGGGATGACGCTCTCTAATCTGGAGGTTTTTGAAAACCTCCTATTTTTGGTCATCATAAAGGAAATCTATCAAACCCATATCAATCAGACTCATATCAAGTGATCCATATCAATCAATGACCCATATCAGTGACCCATATCAAGTGTTCTATCTAAGTGGACTCATATCAGGAAATCAATGCAAAATCTATCAAATCAATCTACTCTATCATCATTTACTATTTTTTTTCTTTTTCAGGAAAGCAAATTTATCAACAATCAAATCATCATCCTATTTGTACTTCAGTCATGAATGCAAATATGTTTTCAATCACATTATCTACTATTTGTTTTCTATTGCAAAAAGAAAATTTATCAGAGGTTATATCAATCATTATACTCTTTGGAAACAAAGTTATCAGTTATCTACTCTTTATTTTCTATTCTCGGAAGCAAAGTTATCAACATGATGACACAACAATTTATCTATCTATTGACCAAAGAAGCAATATACATCATCATTTTTCATTAACAAGGGAATTCTATTTAAATTTCCTAGATGTGCTAATTTGCGGCCTATATGCGCTAAAACCCTAAATGAGCTACAATTTCCCCCATATGCGCTAAAACCCTAAATGCGCTACAGTTTCCCCCATATGCGCTAAAACCCCAGATGCACCATTTTGTGCCTTGAAAGCGCTAAATTAGCTCCTCTAAGCACTATTTCCCCAAATGCGCTAAAACTCTAATCAAATGCGTCATTTCATACCCTAGATGCGCTAAAACCCTAAATGCACCATTCTGTGTCCTACATGTGCAAATGTACCAAAATTTCTATCGGCATCCTATATGCGCTAGTTTTCCTATTGAATGCGCTAAACTACGTAAAACCTACAAGCATTATTTTATTACCTAAATGAGCTAAAAGAAAGCTCAAATGCGCTATTCTATTTTCTAAAAGCGCTAAAATGACATGCTTAATCCCAAAATCCGCATAAGTACATCAAAAAATGGACTGAAAATGAACAATTTCAAAGCAAAAAGAGTCGAATTGACTCACCGATGGGCCATATGCGGCTGGTCTTTGATATCGGCGGGACCGCTCGAATCTATGCCTATGATATGGGATCTCCATCTCACCAAGTCACTATTAGAGAAAATAGTTCCTCAAGTCAAAAGGTGAAAATGACTTGCTCTTTTTCCATTTTTACCTTTTAAAGGTTAAACAAGGAAGCTTTTTGTGGCATGTTATTTTTATTTTATCTTTTTATCTCACTTTAACCTTATTTTTCAAAATGGGGCATTTTTCTACATCATTTTTTGAGAGCTAAATCACTGAATCAACATCATGATCAATATTTCATCATCAAAAATCATATCATCATCAGTTATTTACCTCTCGAGGGGGCATCATTAATAGAAACAACATATCAGAATCAAATCAAGGGCATATTAGTTAAAACTTTTTGACCAGGGGCAAAATTAATAATGACAAAAATTCAAAAGCGGAAATATTTTCTTTGAAGCAATGCGTTTCACACATCACTTCAAAGTAGGGAAAAATGTATATGCATAAAATTGGTCATGTCTAATGCTGGCATTTAATTAAATATTTTATTATTTAATTAATTTCTCTAAAGTCCTCTACATATGATTAAATTTAATTATATTGTTCATTTAATTTATTCTTTTGTCATGATTAAATAAATCAATTTTATTTAATTATTTCACATCCATATGTCTACTTGATTAATTAAATAAATACCATTTATTTATTTTAATTAATTATCACCTTTTGAATTTAATTAAGTCTTTTGATTTAATAAATTTAAATATTTCCTTTCTCCTATTAAAATCTTTCTTCTAATTAATTATATTTTTTATTTAATTGATTTCATCCACATGTCATTTCTTAAGCAATTTAATTAAATATTTTTATTTAATTAAATATCTTTCATATCTTTTCAAATCATAATTAAATATTTTTATTTAGTTATGAAATCCTCCATTATTCTTCAAATCTTGAGTAAATATTCTATTTTAAGAAAAAATATCCATATCACCCATAAATAAATAATTGAATTTAATAATTCATTATTTATCTTCTTCAAATCTTTCCAAAATCTCACAAAAAGATGATTTTTACAATTCATCTTTATCATCTCATCTTATCTCTTTTTTGAAAAATGAAACAAAGCTTGTTTTTTGTTTTCTTCAATTTTTCTCTCCAGTCTTATCCATCTTTGACCATTCGATCTGCCAGGAATTTTCAAAGTTGTTGATCACCTCAGCCAATTGGAATCTTTCGAAAACTCTATAAATATCCCTGCAAATCCAAGCATTGGTTACCTACAACTTACAACGCATACAAATTAGAGATTACTAGCATTCTAGCATCTTTAGCATTGTCATTATCATCTTTAGCTTTCATAGTATCATAATCTTGCATTTTTATAATCATAGCATGTTAATCTTAGCATAGCATTGTATACATTCATATTCAATCGTGTTCTCTAGGAAGACCGTTTGTTGAGCCTAGCATGCAAATTTGAGAGCAAGCTGGAATTGACAAAAGCACTGGAGATAGAGGATGATAGGAAGACATCAACTACAAAATATTGAGTTTGCATCTCTATTATTTTAATTATTCTTTTTTGATTTAATGTTCTATCAGTGTGTTTTGATTTGTTTGATATTACATTTGATACACTTCTAAAAATCGATCACACACTATGTAATAATGTGAGAATGCAAATTTGAAATTAAGCCATACATGAAATGAGCTAATTTAAAATAGATATAATGAAATGCATGTAACAGAAACTCAGCCAACTGATACAAATAGTTAATGGCAACAAACAAAGGCTCTCAGTGTTGTAAATGGCAGTTTCAGGGGTGTACAAGGAGTAATTCACCCAAGGTGGCGAATGAGTCCCAACGGGGATTCTTTTCAAAAAATTCAAAAAAATTCAATTATTTTTTATGTTTTTAATGTTGTATGAGATGTATCCTAAGTGCAAATGCAATTTGTAGATGTTCTTCAATGATTTGAGATGCAAAAATGCAACTTATATGTACTTTTACTAATGCAAAAATTTAGAAACCCTAGATGTAAATTAACCAATGCAAAGTTAATGAGGATGGTGGACTCCAAATTAGAAAAGAAGGTATTCAAAAAGCAGGTTCACCAAAATGAAATGAATATTTTTGTCACCTCTTGCTCCTCTAGGGTTTTGCACCTAAAAAGAGAGAGACAAAGATCAATGACTTCACTCAAGAACAAACCCTTGAGATTTCAATGCAAAGGAGACTGAAATTTGTCAAAGGGGATTGTCCTAAAGGCTAAAAATTGATAAAAGAAATTAACTACTAATGCAAAACTTATGAAATGCAAGATGTTTTAAAACACATTGTGATATGCAGAAAGATAGATTGAATACAATATAAAACAAGATAGACAAGCCAAACAGAAAGAGTGCACCTAGAAACTAGTGGAGGCTAGAGTGAAGACTGGAAATGTCTCTAAAATTATAAAAAATCTAATTTTCTGACCAACTAGGACTCATATGCCAAGTTGGGTGACTTAGTCCCAGTTCTATAAAACTATATCAAAGCCTATTTCGGGCAAATGGGTATCCAAATCTATAGAAATCTTTGAAAATAGGTATAGTGGGACTCATTCGCCACTATTGGGGGATGAGTCTCGTTTTGTTGAAAAGTGTCCTAGGAGCATAATCTTGAGCTAAAACTTTGCAAACCTCTAAAGATGGATGAAATACACACTTTCCCACTAATTTCATGCAGATTGGGTGGATATTTTTCCCTAGATCTGAGTTTTTGTGAGTCTTGACAACTTTTCATGACAACATTTGCAACTTTATCATTTTGGCAATTTTTCTTCAATCTGTAGACCTGCAATCACACATTAAAGAGGGGAAAACTTGTTGATTGTTAGAGGATAGGGGTTTTCCTTGGTTAAAACCCTTTTAGGTAATTAAACCAAAATGATGAAACAAGATAATGAAGCATGAACATGAAATGATACAATTAGAAGCTTTCCATGGTAATAGATCTTGAATTGTTGTAGCAATGGATGAAGAATCTACCCTTAAATGCATTAGAAAACTATCTTGATGCTAAAACCCTAACTTGCTTGACTTGAATGCATGATGAATGATGAATGAATCCTAAATTAGGGTTTAAAATATTGTTTATATAGGCAATCCTTCTCAAATTCCCATTAATTTGATCCCTAAGATCGACATTGAACACCTTTACAAGACATCAATAAATGCATTTTATTTAGTTTGCAAGGGACCCAAACCTAATGTGGATGTGTAAGACACCTCACAACATTGGATCAAGGTGATATTAGGTCCAATTTATCATTAATTATTCCCATATCAAGCAAGAGATACTTTTTTCTACACTGCAATTACTAATTGTGAATCCAACAATTAACGCCTCATATTCAGTTGTGTTATTTATACATAGGAAATTTAATCGATATGACAAGGGAATATGATTTCCTACGGGTGGAATTAATATAACCCCAACACCAAAGCATGTTCTACACTTAAATCCGTCAAAAGATAGTTCCCATGTAAGAGCTTCTATTGTCAACACATTGTCTTCGAGAAAAGAGTAATTGCTAGGTAATGCTAAAGGAGAAGGAGTGTCAGCCAATTGGTCAGTCAAGGCTTGACCCTTGATTGCTTTTTGTGAAACAAACTTAAGTTCAAACTCAGTCAACAACATCACCCGCTTAACTAGGCGTACTGATATGTCTGTTTTACTAAAAAGATGTTTGAGAGGATCAAATTTTGTGATCACTTATATTTCCACATTTCATAAATAGTGTCACAGCTTACTAGTAGCAAATACAATGTCCAAAATTGTTTTTTGATTGGTGTTGTGTGATCGAAAAATAATACGCGTAAATGAATTGAAACAAATAC
This sequence comes from Sequoia sempervirens, assembly GCA_007258455.2. Taxonomy (NCBI): domain Eukaryota; kingdom Viridiplantae; phylum Streptophyta; class Pinopsida; order Cupressales; family Cupressaceae; genus Sequoia; species Sequoia sempervirens. The sequence goes on along the minus strand of VDFB02270651.1, from coordinate 101,539,715 downwards.
TATTCAAGCACACCAATAAGACATTGTATCAAAACAGAACATAAAAAAAGTAAATAAATGAAAACTCAGTATTCTGCTTCAATTGTCATCCTATTGTCCTCTATCTTCAGTGTTTTTGTCGATTCCAGCTTTTGCTCTCAGATTTGTAGGCTAGGCTCAACAAAATGTCTTCCTAAAGAACGAGATTTTAAATGTGATGCATGATGCAAGATTAAGCTATGATATGGAATTGAACTAATATGCTTGAAGTAAACATGATGCTATGATATGAGAATACTAAATGAATTAAATGCATGAACTCTAATTAATTGCCTATTACCAATGCTTGGATTCACATAGGTATTTATAGAGTTTTTTGAATGATTCTGATTGGCTGTCCTGATTGATGGTTGTGATAATTCCTAATAGATCGAATGGTTGAAGAAGGATGAAACTGAAGAGAAAATAGAAGAAAACTTGAAAACAAGATTTTTCCATTTTTATGAAAGAAGAAAAGATAAGAAGATAAGAGATCATCTTTCTTTAAATGAATAAAAGAAAGATTTAAAAGCTGATAAATAATGAATTAAAAATTCAATTATTTATTTGTGGATGAAATTCAGGTTTTTCTTAATTAAATGAAATATTTAATTAAGCTTTTAAAAGCAGAAGAAAGTTTGTGATAAGAAGAAAGCTTTAATCAGGATTTTTGAAAAAAGCAGAAGATATCATATTAAATAAAATATTTAATTATGATATGAGAAGAAAACAAAAGATAATAAAATATCTAGTTGTGATTTAGAAAGAAAGCATAAAACCTTTAATTAAATAAGGTTTATTTAATTAAGTCACTTTCATGAAATTAATTAAATGAGATATTTAATTAATTAGAAGAAGAATTAAAAATAGAAGAAAGAGAAATATTTAAACTTAATTAAATCAAAAGATTTAAATTTAAATTTGAACAATGATAATTAATTTAAATAAATAAAATGTATTTATTTAATTAATTAAGTGGACGTATGAAAATAATTAAATAAAAAAAATTTATTTAATTATGAAGGAAGAATAAGATGAATGAACAATATAATTAAATTAATTAAATTTAATCATATGTAGAGGATTTTAAAAAAAATTAATTAAATAATAAATATTTAATTAATTGCCAGAATTATAGACATGACCATTTTTATGTGTATACATTTTGCCCCTCTTTGAAGTGATGTGTGAAATGCATTGCTTCAAAGAAAATAATTTTTTTTTGCCCCTGATATGTTTCTGATTTTTGATGCTGATGATGCCTCCTCAGGAGGTAAATCACGGAAGATGATGTCGAGAATGATAGGGAAACAGTGATTTAGCTCCCGATAGATGATGTTTGTGATGGCCCCGTGAAAAATAATATGGAAGAAATGGAAAAATACCATTAACTCCCACCCTAAAAGACCCTTATAAGGTAAAAAGGGGTAAAATGAAGTGTCATATTCACCCTGCTGCTACAGTAAAAAGTGAGCTCTGATAGTGACTTAGCAAGATGGAGATCTCATTGCACAGACATAGATTCGAGCGAGCGCGTCGATACCGGATACAAGTTGCGTATGGACCACCGGTGAGTGATTCCAACCGTTTATGTTTTCGAATTTTGCATTTTGGATCAATTTTTCAAATGCTTTAAATCAGATTTCAGTTTTTTCCGCACGTTTTAACGCATCTAGGAAAAGTTTTAGCGCATTCGACAAATTCTTTAGCGCATATAGGAAATTCCGTAGCACATATAGGAATAGGGTAAAAATTGATCCTTTAGCACATCCGATAGATAGAGTAGCACATTTAGGCTAGAATAGGCTAGGGTGATCCTGTAGCGCATCTAGGGCACAAAATTGCGCATCTAGGGCTAGGGTGTGAAAATGATAAAGTTGCGCTTTGGAGAGTTAGAGTGGCGCATCCGTAGGATAGAATAGCGTATCCCGAGTTTTAGCGCATCGAGGAAATAGTTTAGCGCATATGAGAAAAACTTTAGCGCATTTGGGCAACATAATAGCGCATTTAGGAAATTTTTCGCAGAATGCTTGTGTGATAAAAAAATGATGTTTTAAATTGCTTCCTTAGTCAATAGATAGATGAATTGTAGTACCATCATGCTGATATGATAGAAAATCTGATAGAGAACTGATAACTTTGCTTCCACAATAGAAAACAAATAGTAGATAGCTGATAACTTTGTGACGAACAACAAAGAGAAAAATGATTGATTGATTGATGTGTGTTTGATAACTTTGCTTCTCGCGATTGAAAAACAAAGAGTAGATGTTTGATAAATTTGCTTGCTGCGATAGAAACCAAATAGTAAAAGTTTGCATTCATGAATGAAGTACAAATAGAAAATGATGTGTGTTGATAAATTTGCATTTCTGAAAAGAAAAACAAATAGTAAATGATGATAGAGTAGATTGTTTTGACATTCAAATAGATTGATGTAGTACTTGATATGGGTCAGTGATATGTTTTGTTGGCTAGATAGATCACCTGATATGAGTCTGATTGATGTGTCCTTGTGATGATCAAACAAAATAGGAGGCTTTTAAAAGCCTCCAGATTAGAGAGCGGTTCCCACTATGTTGGTAGCGGATATGAGAGCTTACCCCTGCCGAGTTACAGTTGATAGCGGATTATGGATTGAGACCTTTGTTGGCGATGTCGTGAGGCATTCGGGCCAACAGGGGACTGTTGACTGCTTTGGCAGAGAGATGGCACTCAGAGCATAACACCTTTCACTTGCCGACTGGTGAGATGAGTGTGACGCCCGATGATGTATACAGGATTCTTGGGATTCCAGTTGTTGGTGCCCTTGTGGTTTATGACCACAAGGAGATTGGTGGTACCGAGGCGCTACGACGGATATGTGGCGATCTGAGCATATGTGGTTACTGGATAGACTGGGAGGATTTTAGCAGGTATCTAGCCTTAGTTGTTGTATTGGCTGCATTTATTGGAGGCTTCCTTGGACTGGACCGTCGGTCGAAGGGATTCGCAGTTGGATGGGGTAGGATGCTGGAGTGGTTGGTGACACAGCCATAGAGGTTTGCCTGGGGGAGCTGTGTATTGGCCGACATGTATCATGATCTCCATCAGGTTGTCTACAGAGGATCCACTAGCTTTGCGAGTGGAGTGACGCTTTTACAGATCTGGGCGTGGGAGCACATTGTAGTCACGAGACCACTTTGCATGAGAGATAGGCCAACAGGGAGGCCCTATGTGTATGCATATTCTGGTGCTGTTGTCCAGCAAAAGCTGGGCAAGGTAGAGTATTGGCGACGGGTTTTGGATGATATTGATGCAGTGATATGGAGACCCTACACGGATTGTGAGGCGTGGGCGACTGATCACCTAGAGATTCCTTTTGTTTGTAGACCATGATATCTGATAGGGCAGACGCCCTTTATTATTGAGAGATTTCTGGCATTACGGGTCCTTAGACAGTTTGGATTTACACAGGGTATGCCCCAGGGCGTTGCTCATTATGGGCAACGCAAGGGTGATCCAGGATGGGGGCCATGCATTGGATACCAGGTAACATATACAGAGTATTCTACCTTACAGCCAGAGGTATGGACGGATAGGCCAGAGGTGCAGGATGCAAGGATGACAGATGATTATGCACAGTACTTTAATATGCATCCATTCCCACGATTTACAGTGCCAGATGAGCCACGGGCGATTGGGGTAGCGCCACAGCCAGGGGCAGGGATACAGGGGGATGTGGCCGGTGGAGAGCAGGCTATGGGTGGAGGAGAGGATGAGGGAGAGGAGAGTGAGGAGAGCGGAGATGGAGGGGAGGAGTATAGTTCGGATGACGAGGATGATAGGGGAGATGATGGGGATGAGGAGAGGCAGCAGAGGTTAGATAGTCTTGGCAGAGCATAGATTCTTCGGCGAGCCAGATCCGGTGGTAGACCATGGATAGTGATTAGGGTGTCATCCTCGTCTCAGCAGGCATAGATAGATGCATTACAAGGTCAGGTGCAGACTTTTCAGGGACAGCAGGCACAGCTACAGAGTCAACTAGCTCAGGCTCAGAGTGTGATAGTGCAGTTACAGGCACAGCTTGCACAAGCCCAGACACAGATACAGGCTCAGGCACAGGCACAGGTTCAGGCTCAAGCACAGGTACAGGCTCAGATGCCCGCCCCTGATTCCCAGGTGACACAGTTGGTAGCAGAGAGGGATGCCCTTAGATGGCGGGCACTGGAGGCCGAGGGTGTGGCACAGAGACTTATGGGTACCATAGAGAGTACCTCATTACGAGAGACCATTACAGAGGGATTTGAGGCAGCCAGAGAGGTCGAGTACTATAGAGTTCGATATGAGGAGTTATGCCCTCCCGAGCGGCGAGAGCCTTATCCCCGATCACATAGCAGGACGAGGACCCGATCACAGATGTTGACACATGGTAGAGAGGTTATAGGGCCTCGACGGGATCCTGATGCAGGGACTAGTGGCAGGCCGCCTCCTTCCAGTCCAGCTCCTTCAGGGGCATCTACGAGCTAGTTGTTTGGGGCTGATATATTTTGCACATATGCAGGGCATGTATATTGAGTTTTGATCATATCTCATGTATTATGTTTTGAACTTTTTAGCTTCATTGGACATTGGACATTTGTATTATTTTTGATGAGTGATGATATGCAGCGGCGATGTTTTTGATGATGATATGTTTGTGCATTTTTGATGTGATATGGATGCTACTTGTGTGCATGTATGATATGAGACAGATTTTGATATGTGTTTATTGTTTTTACGGACTAATCTTATGATGCAAGATGATCTAATGATATGATGTGAATGGATGATGTAGATGCAATGATTTGCGATAATGTAAATATGAGTTGTTTGATTTTTGAATTTTGTTTTCAAATGCAGAAATGAATAGTGTGTGTATGAAATGCATCATGGAATTATTATAGGAAAATGATAGATAATGAATGTGATACTGATAATGATAATGATGAAAAGATAAATGATTTGTTTGGTAATGTTTATGTAATGAAAATGGGAATGTGATGAAATGATGAAATGATATGAGATGATGATGATAAATAATAGTAAATGATAAATGATAAAATGATAATGATAAAAATGTTTGAATGAGAAATGAGAATGGTAATGATAACAATAATGATAAATGATAAATGAAAAATGAAAATGATAATGATAATGATAATAATAGATAAATGATAATGATAATAAAATGATAATGAATGATAAATGATAATGATGATAAAATGATAATGAATGATAAATGATAATGATGATAAAATGATAATGAATGATAAATAATAATGATAGGTGATAATGATAACGACAATGATAATGAATAATAATGATGATAAAATGATAATGGATGATAAATGATAATGACAAAATGAATGAATGAGAAATGAGAATGGTAATGATAATGATAAAATGAATGAATGATAAAATGACTGAAATGTCCAAATGTCCTCCACAAAGAGTTCAAAACTATATGACAACCGTTAATGTTTTCATTCAGCCTTTCAAAACACTGATGTGGATCCAATATGCAGATATATACAATGATCTAACAAATATGCAACTAAATGAAACTAAACAATTTGTTGAGCCTGTTATAAGCCTTCTTGAATCATCATAGAGCATTTAAAATGTTGGAAGTATGTACAAGCATCATAGGGGAAATTAGCGCCAATGATGACCAGAGTACAACTTTCATGAATTTTGATATAGCAAGCGACCACAAGCATCGAGGTATAATTGAACCGAGATGACCTAAGCATTTCTTGCATAAACAGACAAAGATTAACCACCTTTTCGATGCAAATGTGGAACTGTCATCAATGATATTGCTTTGGTATGTCCTGTGACATATTTGCATCAGATTGATCGTTAACCTCAAGACAACAGACAAAGAAAAATCATTCTCGTTCCTTGCCACTCTAGTTCAGGACATCATCGAGTGTGCTCCAGAGTTATGATATCGAAAATCAAACAACCTTTGGTCAAACATGTAATACTGTTATTTCATACATTATTCAGATTTTTGGATCATCCAATAAACAATGATATGGTATCTGCTGAAAAGTGTTTCATGAGAAGGCTCGATGATCGAATAAGGTTTCATGTGAGTTGATTGTTTGTTTGTATGATCGGATCCTATGACATAGTCTAGCTGTTTTAGTATGCTATGAAAGTTAAGTGCCCCCAGATGAGTGTTTGCCCCATTTATTGACATCAACTTGCGAAAAGGAATATGTACAATGATCCAGCCATGGTAAGACGTTTTATCACTCTAGGCAAATGACGGCAAGATGATGCGATAATAATAGTAAGATGCGAAAAAGATGCAGAAAAAGGAAAGCTAAAAAGCTAAAGTGCGAAACAGGAACTAATAGATGGAGAGGTACAAATAGCGTCTGTTTGCCAGATTTTCACTATATGTTTTTATTGGATTTTTCTAAATTCTTTTTGATTTTTTTTTTTGTACGTTTCTGTCAATAGACTGCCTGTTTGCCAGGTTTTCACCCTATGACATTTTTTTTATTTTTTTTGTGTTTTTCTGCTGTATTTGAATTTGTTCAGGACTTTTTCTGCTATTTTTGTATTTCTTCAGGACTTTTGCTGTTGTTTTTGTATTTCTTCAGGACTTTTTCTGCTGTTTTTGTATTTCTTCAGGACTTTTGCTGCTATTTTTGTATTTCTTCAGGACTTTAGCTACTGTTTTTGTATTTCTTCAGGACTTTTTCTGCTATTTTTGTATTTCTTTAAGACTTTTTCTGCTTAAACATAATATTTCTTAAGATGCATGCTATTGATGGGTTCGTCAAATAGGTCTCCTTCTGGCGTTGATAACTTGTATGCTCCCGAACTGTAAACTGCAATAACCACATAGGGGCCTAGCCAATTTGGTTCAAACTTTCCTTTCTTTTCTATATCTTGTTGATTGCGTGGGTTCTCTTTCAGAACTAGATCACCCACCTGAAAGGTACGTGGTTTTACTTTGTGATTATAGCTGCGAGACATCATCAGTTGGTATGCTTTCAAATGGTCAGCTGCTCTCTATCTCTTTTCATCTAGGAGTTCTAACTCTTGTAGGCAGGAAACTCTGTATTCATCATCTGTTATGAGACCTTTCAGTGATACTCTTAGTGAAAGTATTTCAACCTCTAAAGGAAATATGGCTTCTGCTCCATAGACAAGTGCAAAAGGTGTTGCTCCTGTTGGCATTCAGATACTAGTTCTATAAGCCCACAAGACGGGATTGAGTTGAACATGCCAATCTTTCTCTGAATCATTTATGGTCTTCTTCAAAATCTTTAGTATAGTCTTGTTTGAGGCCTCTGCTTGGCCATTTCCTTGTGGATAGTAAGGCGTTGAATATCTGTGCTGAATATGGAATCTTTCACAAAGTTCATCAACATCCTAATTCTTGAAAGGTTGACCATTATCTATAATAATGGCATTAGGAATACCATATCGACAAATAATGTAGTTGAGTATGAAGGATGAAATTTGTTTTCTAGTGACTTTAGAGAGAGGTACCGCCTCAATCCACTTAGTGAAATATTCTGTCGCCGTGATGATGAACTTATGCCCATTTGAGGATGAAGGATGAATTTTCCCTACTAGATCTAACCCCCATTGAGAAAATGGCCAGGTTGGTGTGAATGAATGAAGTTCTTGTGCAGGAGTGTGAATAAGATTCCCATGAATCTGACATTTTGAGTATGTTTTAACAAAAGTAAATGATTCCCTCTCCATTGTAGGCCAGTAATAACCCATTCTAATCAATTTCTTGGATAAAGTTAGTCCACTCGAATGAGTACCACAAATGCCCCCATGAACTTCTTGTAAAGCTTTGTCGGATTTGTCATGTTCAAGACATCGAAGTAAAGTACCATCAAGACCACGGCGATAAAGGGTATCAGTGATAAGGGTATAGCGAGAGGATTGTCAGATAAAGTTACGTTTTTGGTTACAGGATAAATCAGGTGGTAAAATGTCATGTTTTAGGTAGGCATAAATCTTACCATACTAGGGGGAATCGGATCCTACCAAGTGGCAGATAATTTGGCTTTCAGGTGTGTCATAAGCAGGTGCAAATAATTGTTCCACCAGAAATTCATAGCGAGTTTGTTTTTCTGGGAGTTGTACCAATGATGCGATCGTAGCCATAGCGTCAACCGCTTTGTTATCAATCCTTGGAATTTGTGTGAACTGAATGTCCACAAAGTACTTTTTAAAGTCATCGATCATCTTTTTGTATGGCAACAATTTGTCATCTTTAGTCTGATAATCATCATTGATTTGGTTAATGACTAACTGTGAGTCACCATAAACTTGTAGCTCAGTAATTCTCCATTCCAATGCTGTCTTTAGTCCAGTGATTAGTGCTTCATATTCGGCTATGTTATTGGTGCATGGAAACATTAGCCTATATGACCGAGGAATAGTATGTCCTTGAGGGGTGACAGAGAATGCCTGCCCCCGATCCATGTTGAGTAAAAGAACCATCAAAGTATAAGGACCATAGCTGCTTGGATTCTGCAGTGAAAACATCAGCATCTAGAAATTCAATGTGCAAGGGGTGCTTTGCTTGTAGGGGAGCGTCTGCTAGTTGATCAGCGATAACTTGTCCCTTGATTGCTTTGCGATCAACATAGTGGATGTCAAACTCACTCAAAATCATAACCCATTTTGCTAACCTTCCTGTTAGTAATGCTTTACTGAGTAGGTACTTGAGTGGATCAATTTTTGAAATAAGATTGATTGTATGAGTTAGCATGTAATGTCAAAATTTCTGTGAAGCAAAGACTGCTGCTAAACAAGCCTTTTCAATGAAAGTATAGTTAAGTTCATGACTTGTTAGTGTTCTGCTGATGTAATAGATTGCATGTTATTTCACTTCACAGTCTTCTTGTGCTAATAATTCCCCCAAGGATGTCTCGGTTGCGGCAATATACATGATCAATGGTTTGTCTGGATTTGGTGGTACTAGAACTAGAGGGTTCATCAGGTACTGCTTGATTTGTTGAAATGCCATTTCACATTTGTCATCCCATCTAAAAGGAACATTCTTATGCAGGAGATGTGTGAACGGTAGACTTTTGTCGGCTAATTGCGCAATGAATCTCCTGATGGACTGAAGTCACCCTTGTAATGATCTCAATTGACTGATGTTCTTTGGAGGAGGCATTTCCATGATTGCTTGAAATTTAGTAGGATCTACTTCAATTCCTTTTTCTGAAACAATATATCCTAAAAGTTTTCTAGATGTGACCCCAAAAACACATTTCTTAGGATTTAGGCGAACTTTGAATTTTTCCAATCTGGTAAATATTTTAGACAGTATCTCCAAGTGTCCTTCTCTGGTGTATGATTTGGCCAATATGTCATCCACATAATCTTCCATGAATGTGTGCATCATGTCATGAAAGATCGTAGTCATAGCTCTTTGGTAAGTAACCCCAACATTCTTTAAGCCGAAAGGCATGACATTCCAACAGTACGTTCCCCACGGACAAGTGAAAGCTGTTTTCTCTTGGTCTTCTGGTGCAATCTTGATTTGGTTGTAACCAGAGAAACCATCCATTAATGAATACATGGCATGGCCAACTGTTAAATCAACTATAGTGTCAATGCTTGGAAGCGGAAAGTAATCCTTAGGGCAGGCCTTGTTAAGATCTCTAAAATCAGTGCACACTCTAATGCGTTTATCTGGCTTCGCCACTGGTACAATATTGGAGATCCATTCTGCATAGGCAATTGATCTTATAAATCCTGCATCTAGGAGCTTCTTGAGTTCTTCTTTGACCAGTAGTGCAACATGAGGATGCATCTTTTTGAGTTTTTGTTTCACTGGTTTAACTCCTGGTTTAATAGACAAATGATGCATTATGAGATCAGGATCTAGACCTGGCATGTCCGCATATGACTAAGCAAAACTGACCTGATTTTCTTTGAGAAAGTTCATGAACTCTGGGATTTCTTTATCTGTCATTGATTCAGCTAGCTGTAGAATCCTTGGATTATCTGTAGTTTCAATATTGATTTCCTTTGTAGGCTCGATCAAGATAGGCGATCGCTCATGATAGTGCTCCGGGAGAGTGTCAAGAGTCCCATCAGCTGGTGCCTTAAAAAGGTTTTCACCATCTGATACGCTCTTTATTTTATCTTTTGTTTGATCTAGTACTGCCAGATTCTGGTTTTCACCACTAGATCGTTTTTCTTTATTTTCATTTTTGCAGCTAGGAGACTTGACACTCTCCTGATTAAAGACTTTGTACCAAAAATCGCTAGTGGAACAATCATTTACATCATCGGCGGAAAGGAAGTTTATGATAGCTTCGTCATTAGGAAAAATAGGCAAGTCAATAGGTTCAGTTAGATCCCAGTCAATGAGATCATGATGGAGTAAAGGTAACAAGTCATTTGGTCGTGTGAAATTGGCGATGGTTAGGGTCAAGACAGAGTTATCGGTAGGATCCGAGGTATGAGGTAGGTCAATGATGGTACTATTCTCCTGATAGTCTTGTTCGTTAAAATCTAACTCAGTATCACTAGACTCATAGTTGCTTCGTGGTTCAGATTCTTGTGGTTGGGACCCTGAACCTTCTCCTTTGATTAAAGTGGGCGTATACTTGTGTATGACATCTACCTCTTTGTCTCTCCAAAATTCATCATCATGGATGGTATCCCATTCATATTTAGCAGAATCTGTATCAGAGTTATTTTCTATGAAATTCAAGATTGATGCCAAGCATGCCGCTTTCTTATCGGAACCTTCTTGCAGTGTAAAGACATTACCCTGTGTTTGGTTGGAAGGGATAGTGTCATAGCCTAGTCCAGTTTTATCATATGCGGCAAGCCCTGGGAGATGGATAGGCTCAACTACGCCTTCTTTTCTTTTTCCAAGAGGACCTTTGTCATATCCCATCTTTTGCATGATGGAATACCCTTTTCCATATCGATCTGTTGGTAAGGCGACATTTAGAACTGTTTCCTCTTCATCCTTATAGAGCCAATCCAGCATTGTTGTATCCTCAGGATCTCCCATGGGAAATTTTTCTTTGATAAATTGTCCATTGAACTTGGTAGTTGGCTCTGTTTGTATTTGTGCTAATGTTGATGCTGCTGATATCTGTTGTTGTGTAATAGAAGGTTGTCCATGTGATCGAGGAGATGTAGGTAGATTAGCAAGACAAAGAGAATATTCCCCAACTCCACTTTCCTTGAACTGCAGTTTCTTGTCAAAGCTTTTGGCTAATTGACTGATTTGTGTATCATTCTTAGGAGAAGTATTAGCAAGGGCTTCTCGATTGTTTGGAACCAAAGTATCCTGACTAGCTTTGACATTGGCACAAGTTTGGATGTTTGAATTATCAGCTGATATAGTGATTTCATGTCCGTCATATGGAAACTTGAGACATTGATGGTAAGTGGATGGAACAGCTTGCATTTCATGGATCCAAGGATGACCCAACAAGATGTTGTATGCAAGATCTCGGTCTAAAACTTGACAGAAGGTATTTTTTATAACAGGTCCCACTTTGATTGGTAGCATGATTAGACCTTTAGACGTTCTTTCCTCATCATCATAGGCTTTTATAGTAATCTTCCTTCTAGGATCAATGGAGTCCTTTGAAAATCCTAAAGCTTGAACCACCTTCAAGGTACATATATTTAAACCAGCCCCTCCATCTATTAAGACACATTTAACATGGAACTTATGGATCATGACCTCTAAGTATAATGATGAATTGTGGGGATGAGTCATGGAAACATCATCTTTGTCTGAAAATGAAAGACATGTAGGTGAGGACAAATGTCCTACCATGGCTTGAAATCGGTTCACATCCAAATCCGTGGATACAGTTTTTTCAAAAAGGGCCTTATCTAAAATTTCCTTATGTGCAGGAGAAATCTTCAGGAGTTCTAAAATGGAAATTTGGGCTGGAGTCTTTCGAAGTTGGTTAACTAGGTCATATTGATGTTGAGGGAAGGTCTCAGTAGATTTCGAAGAGGTACCTTTCAAGACAACTTTGGCTTGTGCTCTCGTTGTGACATTAACTTGTCCATTGTCTATTTTCTCATTGATTTTTATAACGTTGACTCGCTCATCGTCTGTATAGAGGTGACGGATTACAGTGTCATCGATTTGATTCACATTTTTGTCAGAAGACTCTCCCTTTTGATAATTTGGTAAAGGGTTGCGAAATGCTTGGTGATCTTCATTGGATTTTTGCTGTCCTTCTACTGTGATAATGCCTTTGTCAATTAGGTCTTGAATAGCATGCTTCAAAGCTTGACAGTTGTTTGTGCGATGACCTCTGCACCTATGATAATCACAATAATAAGTTTCATTCCATGATGGAGGTTTTACACTAGGTTCATAATTGCGTTGCGGTGGTAACGTAAGGACATTCTTTTCCATAACCTCTTTGAAAGCAGATTCCAAGGATTGTCCTAGTGGAGTGAAAGTTCTTCTATTGGAGAAGAATGAAAAGAGTTGTGGGTTCATGTTTGAGGTATTCCCTACGGTGTTGTTGTTGTTGTTGTTTCCACGGTAGTTTTGGTTATTGGCAGTCCCCTGATTGTTGTTCGTTGGAGGTGGAAGATTATTTCCTTGATTTGCGACTGAATTGACATTGTTGTAATTATTGTTACGAGTAGTATTTGGAGTACTCAGAACAAATGGCTTAGTCGTGACATGATTTGCATCTACAACACCATCGTTTACAATGTTTTTGTTGCGAGTCCAAAATTTAGACTTGTCTTGATTGTTATAATGGTTAGATGAGCTAGGGTTGTCCCTGTCAAGTTTTATTGTCCCTCTTTTGACCAAAGCACTTTCGATGGTGATGGAATCCTCAATCAATTTCTCAAAGGAGGGTGGAAAATGTAGATTTAAGTGATAACTCATTTCTGAATTTAGGTTGTTGATGAAAGTAACCATTTTTTCCTTTTCAGGAACATGCCGGGGGTACCTAGCGAACATTCTTCTCCATCTTTGAAGAAAGGTAGTGAAAGGTTCACCAGGTTTTTGTGCAACTTTGCAAAGATCAATCATGGTGATTTGGTGTTGGATGTTGTAGGCGTATTGTGTTATGAACAAATTGATCAATTCCTTGAATGATTGAACAGGAGGTGTGATTTTCGATAGCCATTCCATAGAGTTAACTCCAAGGCTCCGAGGGAACAATCGCAACAAGTAAGTGTCTTCATGCACAAACTCTAAAGTCATGTTTTGGAAGTCTCTCACGTGATCAATTGGATCCGATTTCCCATTATAACGATCAAATTTGGGAATTTCACAATGTTTAGGAAATGGAATCATATTGAGACTTCTATCAAAAGGATAAGGACACATGTCATCAAGACTGTATTTCTTTGTTGTAGTCCCCCCTTGTAACTCTTTGATTTGTCCTTGGAGGGCCTTAAATTGTTGAGTAAGAGCAATAAGATCAGATGGGGATGTTTCTTCTTCTTTGCTCTTTAATTTCTCAGTGTCAAAATCCTTAGGTAGTTTAGCTCCTTGATCGGCTAGGAAGAGGAAATACTTTTCCTTGTCACGTTGTAGGATCTTTTCTATGGCTTTAAGAAACTTGGGGTCTTGATCAGCCTCTCTAAGGTGAAGTTCCTCCTCTTGCTCATCATCACTATCTACGGGAGTTTTTTTCATGTCTTTGTTCTTATGAGATGTATTTACCTCTCTATCAGCCATATTGTCGTCACTGAAAAGAGGATTGCGATTTACACTAAAACAAGGACTACCACATTCACCTTCTTCTTGAATGTTATGGGTAGGAGTTTCTTGTTGAGAGTTTTCTCCTAGTTTTTTGTGTTGAGATCTCGTAAAAACAGGCATATGTAAGGAATCCTATGATATGATCGAAGGTCACTGAAGGATTTGACTAGGATGCATTGAATATTCAATTGAAGGTTGTGGTATATTCTCAAACTCAAGAGGTTGATTAAGATTGTGATGTTGAGATAATGTTAATCTTTGATAATAAGTTGAGTAGCCAAAGGTTCTACAGCGTAATCGCCAGTGAATCCTCTAATGTAGTCTTAGTATCTATGGAGAAATGTGCGATAATGGAGCAAGACGTCTCGACTCTTATACAAGAATTCTCTGCGGTCTAAAGTCCTTTTGTAACTTAAGTTCATTTTTGGCTTCTTGATCCTATTGAAGACTGATTTCTTGGCGAACTTGGTTGATTTCCACTTTCTCAACATGGGAGAGAAATATCAGAGATTCGGGTTTGTGTAAAAATTTTGACAGAAACCTAAAAGCGCTATTATGTTTCCTAAATGCGCTGCAGAAAAAGGTAGATGCGCTGGAGAAAGAGTCAAATGCGCTGCAGAGTACCTTGAATGCATAGAAACAGAGCACAGATGCGCTAAAAGAGTTCCTAAATGCACTGAAAAATGATTCAGATGCGCCGAACTAGCCAGTGGATGCGCTAGAACAGAGTTTATATGTGCTGCAGTTTTTCCTAAATGCGCTAAAACAGTTCTCTAAAGACAGTTTTTGACCAGTTTTGAAAATTTTTAGTTGAAGTTTTTCATGTTCATTTTGGATGATCCTTTATCTGAATTAATGTTCTTGAAAGCACAGCAAACAGTCTGATTTAAGTTGATCGTAACCAAGCATAGAATAAGACAAGCACAACCTAAGTTAGGCTAGGACAATATCCGCTAGATTCCACGTGGGTTTCCCCAACCGCATATCAGTAGCATGTGAATTCAGAAGCTTGGCTGCACGGGCTCCCCCTTATAATGCACTCTCTTCTCAGGCCAACCAAGCTTCCAACCCCCATAAAACTCCCATGGTGAGTTGATCACCTCTACTACAGACTGCGAAAGTGTGGAAGGCTTCACACCGATCGGTGATGGACTAGCAGATAGAAGGTTTTTGGTTTTCTAAACAATAGTATTTAGTTCGGGACCCCCGTTCGAGTGGCCATACATGGGGAAAGAGATTAATCACCATTAAGGTGGCACTCCAGCCTAAAGAGGTTAAGCTCAACAAGGTTTAAGGGAGTACAACTCCGTCCGTATGACACATCTGCACAAGCAACCTTAGGTTTTCCCTTAAGATTTACATTTATATACCGGTTGGGGGTAGCTTGGCCTTAGCTCCGTTGCCAGTTTGAGTCGCGTTGAGGTGATGAAATCCCCAGGCAGGCCCAATTTCTAGAGTCAATAATCGTTTCTCTTACACCCAGGATCGCACAAGTGCGCAAGGAGAGAGGATACTTTGATTATCAAGTCAAGGTTACACAGGGAAAAGTGGGTCTGATTTTTTGATCACCTAGTTTGCACAGGCTGAGAGCATAATCACCTACCACTTTCAAACACAGTCAAGAAGAGTAGACAAATTCATTTTAGGTGCACCAAAATAAAAAATGATTTAATCTAAGTGAAGATTTTGCTTCACAACAAACATGGGGTTCATTTTAACTGCATGATAAAGATGTGGTGGCTACCCTAGATTGATTCATTTTAAATCTAGCAAGAAAAAAATAAAGAAATTATGTCTGCGGAAGGCGTCAAACTGAGAATCTCTGTTACAACCCAGATGCGCAGAAACATAACCCAGATGCGCGAAAACAAAACCCGAATGCACAATAACAGAGCCTATATGCGCTAAAACGGAACCTAGATGCGCAATAACAGAACCTATATGCGCAATAACAGAACCTATATGCGCTAAACTAAATGCAAATTTATTTTTTTTCAATTTTTTGAAACAAATTTGAATGTACTTAAATGATCCTATATGCGGTAACTAAACTCCTATATGCTCTATAGAAATGCCCATATGCACCACTCTGTTTCCTATATGCGCTGCAGAAATTCCCAGATGCGCCGAAATAGTCTTCAGATGCGCCAAAATACCTGCAAAAAGAAAAAAATTTGGATCTCCCAGATGCGCTGTCGG
Organism: Sequoia sempervirens; assembly: GCA_007258455.2. Taxonomy (NCBI): domain Eukaryota; kingdom Viridiplantae; phylum Streptophyta; class Pinopsida; order Cupressales; family Cupressaceae; genus Sequoia; species Sequoia sempervirens. The sequence goes on along the minus strand of VDFB02270651.1, from coordinate 101,523,757 downwards.
ATATCAGAAAACCTGCAAGAAAAACCTGCAAGAAAGAAGTCTAAAATGGGGGCATGGGCCCCACGGTGGGCGCCAATTAATGTGTGATCAAAAAATCATACGTGTAAATGAATTGAAACAAATACTATTCAAGCACACCAATAAGACATTGTATCAAAACAGAACATAAAAAAAGTAAATAAATGCAAACTCAGTATTCTGCTTCAATTATCATCCTATTGTCCTCTATCTTCAGTGTTTTTGTCGATTCCAGCTTTTGCTCTCAGATTTGTAGGCTAGGCTCAAACAAATGTCTTCATAAAGAACGAGATTTTAAATGTGATGCATGATGAAAGATTAAGCTATGATATGGAATTGAACTAATATGCTTGAAGTAATCATGATGCTATGATATGAGAATACTAAATGAATTAAAAGCATGAACTCTAATTAATTTCCTATTACCAATGCTTGGATTCACACAGGTATTTATAGAGTTTTTCGAATGATTCTGATTGGCTGTCCTGATTGACGGTTGTGATAATTCCTGACAGATCGAATGGTTGAAGAAGGATGAAACTGAAGAGAAAATAGAAGAAAACTTGAAAACAAGATTTTTCCATTTTTATGAAAGAAGAAAAGATAAGAAGATAAGAGATCATCTTTCTTTAAAATGAATAAAAGAAAGATTTAAAAGCGATAAATAATGAATTAAAAATTCAATTATTTATTTGTGGATGAAATTCAGGTTTTTCTTAATTAAATGAAATATTTAATTAAGCTTTTAAAAGCAGAAGAAAGTTTGTGATAAGAAGAAAGCTTTAATCAGGATTTTGAAAAAGCAGAAGATATCATATTAAATAAAATATTTAATTTTGATATGAGAAGAAAATAAAAGATAATAAAATATCTAGTTGTGATTTAGAAAGAAAGCATAAAATCTTTAATTAAATAAGGTTTATTTAATTAAGTCACTTTTATGAAATTAATTAAATGAGATATTTAATTAATTAGAAGAAGAATTAAAAATAGAAGAAAGAGAAATATTTAAACTTAATTAAATCAAAAGATTTAAATTTAAATTTAAACAATGATAATTAATTTAAATAAATAAAATGTATTTATTTAATTAATTAAATGGACGTATGAAAATAATTAAATAAAATAAATTTATTTAATTATGAAGGAAGAATAAGATGAATGAACAATATAATTAAATTAATTAAATTTAATCATATGTAGAGGATTTTTAGAAAAATTAATTAAATAATAAATATTTAATTAATTGCCAGGATTATAGACATGACCATTTTTATGTGTATACAGGTGTGTATCATTTTTCATAATCTATTAAAGTTCGGCTAATGTAATAAACAAGATGTTCTTTACCGTTTTCGTCTTGTTGAGCCAACAATGCTGCGAGAGCATGGGTTGATGCAACTATATAAAGGATGAATGGTTTGTTTGGCATAGCGGGTTGTAAAATGAGTGGAGTTGCAAGGTATTCCTTCAAACTCTCAGAGGCATGTTTATAATCCTCATTCCAATTGAATTGCACATTATTTTTTAGAAGATGTGTGAATGGTAATGTTAGATTAGCTAAAGATGCCATAAAACAACGAATGGCTTGAATTCTCCCTTGTAATGTGCACAATTGAGAAATATTTCTAGGAGGTGGCATGTTAATTATAGCATCAATTTTATTTGTGTCCACCTCGATGCCTCTGTGAGATATGATAAACCCTAAAATTTTTCCACTATCTACTCTAAAGACACACTTTTTCAGATTTAATCTCATGTTATATTTTCGCATCCATTCAAAGATTTTCTGAAGGAAATTCACATTGTCTTGTCTTGTTAATGATTTGGATAAGATGTCATCAACATAATCTTCCAATATTTTATGTATGTAATCATGAAATATCAATGTCATGGCTCGTTGATAGGTTGTGTCTGCATTCTTTAATCCAAAAGGAATCATAACCCAAAAAAATGTCCCCCAAACGATTGTAAATGTTGTCTTATATTGATCTTGTGGGTTGATGAAGATTTGATTATATCTTGAAAATCCATCCATGAATGACAACAAAGCATGTCCCGCAGTTGAATCCACTATTATGTCAATATTAGGAAGGGGGAAATCATCTTTTAAAGAGGCTTTATTCAAGTAGTGAAAATATGTACACATCCTAATATGATTGTCAAGTTTTACAACTACGACAATGTTTGAGATCCAAGGAGAATAATCGATAGTTCGAATGAAACTAGCATCAAGGAGTTTCTCAAGTTCACCTTTAACAAGCAAGGCTATTTTAGGATTCATATTCGTATCTTTTGTCAAACAGGCTTAGCATTTTCAACAAGGACTATGTTGTGTGTTACTATCTTCAGATCTATTCCTGGCATGTCTGAATATTTCCAAGCAAAAAGCTCAAGAAAGTCATGGAGCAAGGTTGTAGTATCTTCTTGTTCTTCATCATCAAGGCACTTTCATATCTTAATGACTTTTTCTTTATCGTCTATGTCCATTGGTATATCAATTGTATCTCCCAAGGGAAGAACATTTGACTTGGGGAATTCAAGGTCATATTGTTCCATGCTTATGTCTTTCTCATTATTTTTTGCTTTCTATATCTTTTTGCTTGGCATTGATCATAGCACAAGTGACTCTTTACTTTGGAGGAGTAGAAGATACTCGTAACATTTGTTTCAAGGCTTCATCACTTTCAAAGTACTCCCATGATGGTGTTAAATCCATATCAATTAATTTAGGATGCTTCATGGTGAGATTGGTTCTTGATTTGCATGTGATAGTGTTGATGTTTAGCGATGGTCATTGATTTGCTTTTTCTGTCTTAGAAAAACAATATCCTAAACCAGTCTTTGTCTCTTTTGTATTAGGTTCTATAGGAACTCATATGCCTTGTTCATTCTTTCCACATCCTTTACCATTGTATCCCAATTGTTTCAAAAGTTCATAGCCTCTCCCATAAAGTCTTTCCATTTCTTTCAGGTTTGGCAGTTGTCGATAATATATCTCATCAAAATTAGTTGTGTAACTTGTATTTTCTTCCAAAGTGGATGAGGTAGATGCGTGTGAAGGTTCGTCTGAATTCTATGTTGACATAACCATGGTTTGTTCTTGTTTTTCATCCTTTTTTCTTGTGATTATATACTCTCCCATAAATAAAGGTGTGAATTCCAATGAACCCCAATCATCACCTAGTAATTTGGACACCGTTTCTTCTTCTTGTTTGTCAACCTCAATAGGTTCTATGTTAGATGTTGGAATCAATGTATTTAGAGGACTTGTCATTCCTTTTTCAAGTTGTAAACAACTTTCAGGCTCGGGGTCTATTTCAACTTGATAGAGTTTGTTGTTATAGACATACTTCATTATATGATGAAGGGTTGAAGGCACCAAGTGCATCTTATGAATCCATGGTATTCCCAAAAGAAGATTGTATGAAAGATCATAAGGAGTGACATGAATAGAAGTTTGCAAGGTAGCCTTTCTGACTATAATAGGTAAGGTAATCACACTCAGTAGTTGCTTTGTGATATTGTAAAATCCCCTAATAGATAAGGAGTCAGGTTTTCTTTGTGATTTTTCCACATGAAATCTATCTAAGAGTTTCACACTACACACATTAAGGGCTGATCCATTCTCAACAAGGGTCCTTTTGATGCCTATTCTATTGAATTGGGCTATTATCATAAAGGCCTCATTTTGCTTCCTTAATTCTAAAGGAGGGAGCTCATGTTGATGAAATGTAATGTCTATGTTAACAGTATTCATTCCTTATATTAGAGTTTCCACATCATTTGCATTCATACCAGAAGGAACCGCTATTTGTTGTAATGTTGTTTGAAGCATACTGTGATAGTTTGGTGAATTCTGAATTAGGTTCCAAAGGGATATCTTTGTAGGAGTATTCTTAAGTTGCTCAACAATATTATACTCCTTAGTATGTGAAGTTAATCGAGGAGCACTAGGTAATATAGGATTAGGAAAAGGTAAGGGTGTCGGTGTTGGTTGTTGTGGTTGCAGATTATTTCTAGTGTTGTATGTATGAGCAACAATATTATGACTTAGTTGCTACAAGACATCATTCTTAGGTGGGTAAAGGGTAAACTCAGGTTGATCTAGAGGTTGAGACTTATGCAAAGGTGGGTAAAGGATGAGTTGAGTTTGAATCACATCAACGTCTTTGTTTTATGTTCCTCACAACAAGCCTTAGTGGATGGCCTTTGTGAGAAGAAGCCTTCAAGGGCTTCATCTAATATGTCAAAGTCATCACGACTAAAAGGTTTGAGGAGTAAATTATCTTCAATTGGTTTAGGTTTTTCATGAAAAACCTCAGTGGATGATCTTAGTGAGGGTAAGTCCTGAAGGGTTTCATCTAACATATATCTAATTCATCACTACTAAAAGGCTTGGATGATATACTTTTTCTAAATTGAAGCATTTTTTGTATTGTTTCGTTTGATGTTTTTTGTTTTCGTTTTCTAATGAATCTGATCTAAGTGAACTCAAAACTAATGCTAAAAATGAAAATTGCAAAAATATAATGCTATCCATAATTTCCATGAATTTAAATGATGTCAATGTAACAAAAAGTAATTGAATTGAAACAAACAAGTAACTGATACAAACAAAAGCTTAGAAACTGGAAACTAAATTCTGAAAATAATAGTGCAAAATGTGTACTGGGACTAATTTTCCCAGGGTGGTGAAGAAGTCCTAGTAGGGATATTTTTTCTATTTTTCTAATTTTTTTGGTTGAATTTTATGTGTTCTATGTTGTACAATGCAGATCTAAAATGCAAATGTAGAATTTTACTGTTTTTCAATGAAATTAAGTGCAATAATGCAAGATAAATGAATTTTTCACTAATGCAAATTTTGAAACCCTAGAATGCAAATTAAACAATGCAAGGTGCAATGCAAGCTATTCCTAGGATGTAAATACTCTCCAAATCATAAATATCATGTTCTAATTTCAGGTTCACCAAAATATCTAAGTGTTAGGAATTGAAGTTAATCTTTTTTGTAAATTAGATAGAAGTGATTAAATATTTTTCATTGAGTATTTACTCTTTTTAAGGTTAATATTGATTATTTTCTAATGAAATTTTAAATATTAAGCATTGAATTATTTAGTGTAATTAAATTAGAAAATTTTGATGTTTTATGGTGTAGGTCTAACCTTAGAGATTGGGCCACCACGTTTTAATATAGTAAATCTTAAGGGGAAGTGTTTTAGGAGGAACCTTCCCTAAGGGTGTTTTACATAAGGCATGTAACCATGCTACATAAGCTTTCATCGCAATGGTTGTGGAATGGATTTTTCCACACCCCAAATCACGTTAGTGTAACAAATGATAATTTAGCAATCAAGTTAACACTAATTTGGAAACCATCAGTACAGATACACCTTCATTGTCAGAAATATCTTCATGAAGAGACAAAGGTGGTTGTTAATGTGTAGCAAGTTTCATATGTAAAGGATTAATATTAGAATGGTAATCAACTTTGTCATATTCTTCGTTAAATTTAATCTCATGAAATCTAAGGATCCCTGATCATCCTCAAGATTAGCATAAGATCTGAATGAGAGGAATAATATCACTAGCCTTAACCATATGAACAAGAGCATCATTATATATATAGAAGGAATTTTATCACTAGTCTTAACCATACATGTATCATGTGCAATAATGGTAGAAGCAAGACCGTGATGTGTAACCTTGAATCTTGCTATCTCTAACATTTATATTAACAATAATCACAAGTAATTTTAATTTGCTACAAATATTGAATCCAAATTTGTTGTCAACTAGATCTAGATTTTAGTTTGAATGTCGTCATATTTAAGTATGGCATTTATATGTTAGCAAATGTTAGCATAAATTGTATATTACATTGTTAGTTAACAAGGGTTGATAGATGATCTAGTCATTGTAGTTATTAAAACTGCTTAAATTGCATCACATAAACTGCATCCTCATTCCCCTTTATATATGTATTATTGTGTCCCTTGAAAGATAAATCAATAATATCGAGCATTTTTCCAACATTATAATGGTCAATTATCTTGAACAAATCTGGGAGGAGGTAATTCGTGAATTTTATAAAATAAATTTTATATCTTTCTTGGTGAATTAGTTTAAATCAATGATTCTAACCTAATTAGGAATCACTTCAATGGTATTATTATCTTAGATAAAATGGTACTATTATCTTAGTTTGAGATTTTTTAATGACATCTCGGGTAAGTGCAAGAAGTTGGGTCCATGAAGAAGGGAAGTTTCAACCAAAAAATGCAGACAAGAATGGATACCCATTTTGAAAAAAATGAGATCTCGAGCTAAAATTTGAATGGGTGCCCATTACACTTTAGGTACACATTACAAAATAGGTACGTGTGTTTCTGAATAGTACCCATTATGGAATAGGTACCCATTTATGTAACAAGTACCTATTTAGAAATGAACATCCATTTTCTAAACCTATATTTAAAAAAAAAATCACTATCAATCATCTTTACCCTATACTTCCATGGACATAGAGCAACCAGGAAAAATGGGTACCTATTTTTTGAGCTATTGATAGTTCCAAATCATGCTTGCTACCATCTCCCTCCCATGTACTGAGTTCTAGCAACCTCCATGTTAGGATTTGTGATTTTTTTTCTATATATTTAATGTTTATAGTTTGTAACTAGGATTTACATTTTAGGTATATAATTTAAATTCTATAGTTTGAAATTATGTGGTTTATATTTTACGTTATTTTAATTTTAATAATTACAATCAATTTCATAGCTTGTAAAACCCTTATCGATTTAAATATATTCAATCCATGTGGAATAAATGAGCTTAAAGAAGAAGATTAGCTAAAGTGATATTATTAAATATATCAATATTTTATTCTTTTGCACCACAATATTCTCACAAGTAGAAAAACTATTGGTTTGTTAAACGCTGATTGATATCCCTTTTCATGGCATGGAATTTGGGGTAATGTCCTCTAGAAAATCCATATTTTGCTATATTATAACTATACTTTTGAAAAGAAAACATATTGTCATTGTCCTTTTCTAACGTGGTAATGCACAACAAAATCTAAAAGTTTTAGAAGTGTAGTGTCAGAAAAAGTATCTATTTTTCCACACTTAATTTGGGAATAATTAATAATAAAATGAGCTTAATGATGCCTTAATTTAGTGTTGTAATATGTTTTGCATATTCACATTAAGTTTAGGTCCCTTTTAAATAAAAAGGAGTTAATTGTGCCTTATTTAGGGTGTTGTAAAGTGTATCTCTATACTTTCATATTAATCTAGGGATTTATTAATTAATTGAGGTTGATTTTCCTTAATTGGCCCCTTTAATTCAAATCCAAGCCTAATTAAATGCAAATTTCAAGAGATAAAACTCGACATTCATAAATGCCATTACATAACACTTAAGTTTGGAAGATGTGTGTCCTAGGTAAGTGACCTAGAACCCATTCGCCCTATGGTGAATGGGTCCTCACTTGGTCCTAGGACCATGATTTTGAATAACATTTCACCTTGTCTGATGTGTATCGTAAGTAAGTGGCCTAGGGCCCATTCACCCTATGGAAAATAGGTCCTCACTTATACCTAAGACCCCTCTTTGAAATATGTTTTTGGTGGTATTTTAGTGATTTTAAATCTATAATTCAATGTCAGATTTTGATATTTGAATTTTGGGAATTAATGATAAGATATGTATAAATACAAGGCTATTTCACTTAGTTTCACCTAGAATTTTGATGAGAGCATTCCTATAGCAAGTAAATGAGATAAAGAGCATTCAAGAGCATTTCTAAGGCATTGAAGGGTAGATTATAGAAGATTATTGCAGCAATCAAGATTCCCATTGTCATTTCAAAGATTATTGCATCATGCATGTTGTTTCCAGGCTAATGTGTTGTTGTAGTGTTCAAGATTAATCAAGCATATCAAAGGCATTATTTCACATCAAGTTTCATGTTCAAGATCTACATTCATTGAGGCCATTTCATGCTAGATTGAAGATTTGTTATCCAAGGTTTCAATTAAGGATTGGTGAATTGTGACATTGAATTTGTTCATTCATCATTCCTTTATGATTTTATTCATTTAAGGTTTAATTACCAAAATAGGGTTTGACCAAGGAAAACCTCTATTCCTTAACAAAACAACATTTTTCTCTCCTTTGATGTGTGATTGTAGGTTTTAGGTTGAAGATCCATTGGAGAGCAAAATTGGAGAAAGTTGTAAAGTTGTCAAAGTTGCAAGAAAATTTGTCAAATCACAAAAACTAAGCTACATGTTTTATTTTTGACTTTTCAATGGTCATCAAATAGAATTTGGGAGTGCAGATTAAGAAGAACAAAATCCATATATTTTTGGGAGCCCTATCCAAGACCCATTCACCATAGGGAAAATGAGTCCTTAGTGAGGTGTGAAAAAGCACTTTTTACAATAGGTACATAGAATTTGACCCTTTCTAGGTCCACCTTTTTATTGTTATTTGGGTTAGATTTGATTTATGTTACTCATTTGCACATTATAACACACATATTCAATGAAATTAGAGTGAAATAGGTGAATCATATATTTCATTATGGTGAGCTTATTTTTCTTCATTTTCATTTTGGTGAACCTGGCCTTTTGAACATTGTAATTATTTGATTTTGGAGTCCATTTTCATCCTAGATCTAGATCTTCCATTTATTTGCATTCATGTGCATTGAATTAGGTCTCATTTAGGGTGTCTAGTTTGCATTTAACTTTACATTTCATCTAGGGTTTTAGGATTGCATTGTTTGCATTCTTTAAATCTGAAAAATACAAAAAAAACCTAGTCATCTTGCATATAATTTACATATAAAATTGCATTTGAAAATTGAAACAAAATTGCATATCAAACTAGGTCTTCTAGGTTATCATTTTGTCACATTTTGCACTTGCATTTCACATTTCATTTACAAAAAAAATCAAAATTAAACTTGTTGTAACAATCTTGAATTTGAAAACCACTAGAAAATACTCAAAAATCTATAAAAACTTGTTTCAAAATCCTCATCGAGGACCCATTCGCCCTAGGGTAAATGAGTCCCTGATTGGGCTTATAATCTGATTTTCTACACACTAAAATATTAAATTCTACATTGTTGTGGTTTGTTTTTAGATTTTTGTTACTGTTTGTAGAATTTTTGTTTCATCAATTTCATCATATTTAGCTTAATTTGATAATTTAGTGCATTGTGTGATTTCAAAATTATATTTAAAAGACTTCATTTTTAGGTTTTTGCAGTGCAATCAGAAAATTACCTTGTTTGGAATCTAAAAATTGCATTTACATGTATTACATTTTAGGTCATTGCATTGCATTTTAAGCCTCTTTCCATTTTGTGTTGGCATTTAATTTTTGAAACTTGTATGAGCTTTACAACTTCGTGTCCTATTAGCAATACTGTTGTGAGACATAGTTCGAGACTCATGTCATCCTGCAATACTAGATTCGTCATGGATATTGGATTTCTAACTCTCTTTCTAATAGTGTTGATAATCAACCCCCTATGGATCATCACATGCATACCTCATTTCCCATGACTTTCATATCTACAACCAATGTGCATGATGTTAACAAAACCATCCCTACAATGACTAGTTGTACTCAAGCTTTGAGGTATTCCCAAAGCCAAGGTGGAACTTCAACTCCTTCTACAGTACCCATTTCCATTCCTACATACACTAGTACTCAAGTTACCACAACCATTCATCCTCCTAGCAATGTCAACACTTCCTTAGGTATTTCCACAAGGAATCCTTCTAGCTTTGTGCATTTAAACACCATATCTCCTCAACCATCCTCCCTCACAAATTTACAATTCACTTGCCCTCCACATACACACACCACTCCACCTTACTCCCCTCCACCTTACAATACAAACAATGATGCCATCGTTAACACACTTTTGCAAAACATGTCAGCCCTTCAACAACAAATCACCACCCTAAATCAAAACAAAAATGGTCAACCTTCACAGTACATCAAAACCAATCTGTTACCCCTAAAGATATTGAGAACACAAATGCCACAAGGTATAGAAGTTCCTAGATTTGAGAAATATGGTGGGAAAGGAGATATTTTTAGCCATGTTTCCACTTATATAGCCCTATGTATTGATTTCATCTTTGAAGATAAGCTCTTGGATAAACTATTCCCTAGGTCATTCAAGAATACTACTTTAGAGTGGTTTTTCGCTTTACCGAATAATTCAATAAACTCATTCAATGAGCTTATTGATGACTTTTACAACCACTTCCACATTCACATGGGTCCCAAGATGACCTAGTTGATTTAATGACATGCAAGCAAAAGGATGATGAGAAAGTTATTGATTTCATAGTGAGATATCAAATGCTTTATTCACAAATAAACATTAAGATTCTTGATTCTAACCTTCAACAAATGTTAATTTCCAATTTACAAAGAAAAATCCAAACCAAACTTGAGATGTTGAAATTCCCATCCTTCACACAATTATGTACAACCCTTTGTGATTATCAAAATTCAGCTTATGGTCGTGATGTGAAAAATTCCGCTAGCCATCCTCAAAAGTATGAATTTGCACCTCAAAATACTTACCAACCTTTCAAGAAACAAAATAAGGGCTTTTTACAAATTAAATCCCCTCAACCAAATCAACAAGTTGATAACCAAGAGGTTTCCATAAATACATGAAATCCATTTTTCTTTGGGGATAGGAATAGAAAATTTACCCCTCTACCTGACACCCTTCATAATATCATGTTGCAGCTTGTGGAAAAGAATATGCTTTTTCTACCTCCTATTAGAGCTCTTGACCTAATAAACCATTACCCTCAAACTATAGACCAAATTCTTATTACCATTACCATCAAAAAAATGGACATGATATAGAATATTGTAAGCATCTTAAACATCTTGTGCAAGACCTCATTGATTCTAATCATCTTCTAATTGGAGGTGTGAATGATCAAGGTAATAAGCCTGTAGCTCCTCCCTAACCAAAACTTACAAATGTTTACAAATCCCATACCAAAACATACTATTTCATTTGTAAAAGCTAGTGAAACAAATAATGATGTGATGCATGTTGACATAGATGATGAAAACATAAAAGATGAAAATATGGATGATGCGATTAAAGTGGCGTCGTTTATTGAAGCTAAACCTCGTAAGGACTAAAAAAAAATGCCCCTTGATATTGCTTTCTCACGAAAAGACATAATCAAACATGCACCCAATTGTCCTCTTTACATAGCTAGAAGAATCAATGGAAAGCCTACTAATGGGATACTAATTGATCTCGTCTATGTAGAGAATGTGATTATTGAAGAATTCCTATTTGTGCATGAACTTTATCAAGATACATATGAAAAATCAAAAGCATGAATCAAAATTCATAATGGTTTTTCTTGTCCTGTGATGGGCTTAATAAATCTCCCTCTAAAAGTTGGACCGAAAGCATTAAGTGTCTCATTCACCATCATCCCTTTGTCGAACCAATTTCGTGTGAAGTTAGGTTATCCATGGCTTCATTCCATGAATGTTGTCTTGTCGGTTGTGCATAAATGTTTAAAGTTTCCCTTTGGCAATGAAATATTTACTATACATCATGGTGGCTTTAATTTTGTGTCTTCTCATTGGAACTTTTCATTGGATTTCTTTTGGACTTAGACTATTGAACCTATTAGACCTCACGAGGACTACTTTTTCAAAGCATATCAAAAGTTTAAGGAAAACCGCATAGTAGAATTATCCCTTAAAAACATGTCGCAACTCATGATTGAGCCACCTATCCTTGACGAACCAATGATTGAACCAAAATCCCTCCTAAATATCCAAGAGCAACCTATGGAAAATACCCTACCATTTCCTATAAGAGACCACGAGATAACCAAAGCAATCCTATTGTGCCTCCTAAAACCAAACAAGTTTACAAAGCTAAAGAGAAACTGGTTGAACAACCTCCTATGGTTCCTTTCGTTCCTCCCCTAAGGGAAGAAAAGAAACCTATGGTTGATAAACCCACTCCTACACAAACCCAAATTGACAATAGATTGAAACGAAACTTGCTAGAGAGCGTAGGCATAAACATCGTGCTATTGCCCGTCTGTTACAAGCTAAAGAAGAAAATAGAAACATTGAAAATAAAAATCTAAACTTGACTAAAGCAATGCATGATGAATCTATACCCTCGCTGCAATGTAAACAAGAACCTTCCAAAGACATTATCATTCGACCTCCTATTGTGATTAATTTAGATGATGACATTGATGTTGCAAAGATTGATGAACAAGTGCATAATGAGTTGAATTCATTATTCTCTTCTTCCATGAACTTAATGTTGGAAAAATGAAGAACATCCCATTTTGTTACTTTTTGTTTTCATTGATGTCACCATGATATATGAGTTGCAACTGCAAGATCAAGACTAAAGTTACTCTGGTATTCTAGTCTAGTATTTGAACTGGTATTTTGCTTACATCCTTTGGTATTTTGGTTTGCATTTGTTTTCTGGTGATCATTGTTGCTTGCGGTTTTGGGAAATGGTTTGCAGGTGTCAAAAGCATATACATACAAGATCTCATGTATCTAGTTGTTTGTATGGTGTCACTTTGGTATTTTGAAGTTATGTTTTTTGTTCCATCTTTGGCCGACTTGATGGATGTATTGTGTAAATTAAATTTTGCTATGCAAACATATGCGTGACCTATTTTAGGTTGTACCAACTTGTTGAAGCGTGTGGGTTATCTTTTTCAAAGCTTGAGGTCGACAGTTGGTATTTTTGGTAAATGAGAAAGTGCATCTAATTAGGTCGACCTAATTGATGCGTGCGAAGAGATTGGGTATATATAAGGGTAAAAGCACAAAGCTGTGTCACATTTTATAAAGGAAACAACCAACACTAATCCAACTTTTAAACGTGAATCACTAAAAAGTGGCATATATGTTTTGAATTTTCAAATGATGTAAACTAGTAAATTGCATATTTTTTAGTATATTTTATGTTTGTAGTTTTTTAGAAAAATAAAAAAATTATTTTAAACTAGTTTTCAATAAATTAACACTATAATTTAGTTGCTGATAAAATGTTGAAAAAATGAAGTTGCATGAGACGTCAAAATTTTTATAGTAAATTTTTGTTTTCTTTCAATTTTTTTTGTATATTTAGAACTTGAAACTTTAGTGCATGGATGCATTTTTTTCCAATTTTTATAAGTATACATTTTTAAATAAATATTAAAATGTGTGTGAATTAAAAACAGTTGTTTCCATCAGACGTCAACTTTCATATTAAATATTTATCTAAAATGGAAAAAAAATATACCATCTTGAAATAGATTCTTTTATCTAGTGTATCATATTGTTTTTGATTATTTTTAATAAGTTTTAGTATTTTCCTTGCCATGGTAATCAACCTGATATTTTGTGTTGAAAACCTACTTTTAGTAAAAATAAAAAATAAAATATAAATAATAGTTAAACTATTAAAATAAATATATTTTTGAAAATTACACTTATGGATCTACAAAAGGGTATTTTTATATTTTTTTAAATGTTATTTAGATTAGTAGGAGTTATTGAAACTTCATGTTTTTCAAATAATTTTATTTTTTTGGTAAATTGGACTCAAAGTGGTGGTCCATATATTTTTAGCCAACAATTTTAGTTGAAAAAGTTGTGGAAGTATCTAACTTAGTTAGAATGAATCTTACTAGATCATATGTTTGACCAAAATTGATTTTTAGTTAGAAATACTTAAATTTAGTTGTATTGATAAGTTGGTTGAAAGTGTGACACATCTTTGTGTTTTTACCAATAATAGACAGTTTTTGAAGAAGTGATGTGATGATGTGAAGTAGTACGAACGTGATGAAGTGTGTCAAGTCTGTTTATTGAGCTTTATTTGAAACTGAATCTGCACTCATTAGGTGTACTCTGTTAGTTCATTTTCTAGCTGAAATCCATTCAATCATTGTAATTTTGTAGGCGAGCCTTTGTTTCTGGATAGTGAGTCCTGGAAATGAGCCACCCATTTTGTAATATTTTATAATTGGTTATACTATATTGTGAGCTAACACTCACCGTGGTTTTTCCCATTTTGGTTTTTCCACATAAATTTTTTTGGTGTTTATGTGTCTTGTGTTTCCATGCTCTGTTAATGCTCTTATTTATCTTTGTTATTGTATGCATTGGAATAGTTGGATTGTATCTAATCAAAAAAATTAAGATACTGATTCACCCCCATTCATAGAATCTTGGACTTTCAAGAATTGGTATCAGACCCCGATTCCTCCAATTAAGCCTAACAGCTTGAGGGAGATCCTGAAGATGGAAGAAATGGATGATAAAGAAGAGCTTTGGATTGCTCTTGAGGATCTTGATAAGGTTGAAAGAGAAAACAAAGATCTAAAAGAGAATCTTGAAGAAGCGAATGAATGTGTCCAAAAACTTAAGGAGAAATTGAAAAAGTTCAAAGATAGGCATAAGGAAGTAGTTGTTCAGTTGAAGAAGGAAAATGAAGAGATTATCGGTCTGAAAGTGCAAGTGGAAGAGAAGAAAAGAATAGAAGAATGTCTGAACAAATTGGTACAAAGCAAGTCTAAAGATTACACTAAGCTTGAGCAAGAAATTGTGAATCTGAAAGTGGATCTGGAGAATAAGAAACTTTGTGAAAATAATTTCAAAACTAGTTTAGATAGGCTTGATGAATTGATTGTAGGACAGAAACTGAGTAAAGGTAAAAGTGGTATGGGAAATGATACTGGTGAAGGCTCTAAGACTGTGAATAATCAGAAGACTCAAAATGAAGGAAATCATAAAGGAAATTCAAGGAACTCTACTAAGAGACCTCCAGCGAGACAATCTAATGCACAAAGGTACCCTTCTTTTAATGGCACTTGTTTTTCATCCAATAAATTTGGTCACAAGGCAACTAAATGTAGAAGTAGGATGAATCAATTCCCTGGTTCTTTTTCTAGTCAATGTTTTGCATGCAAAAGATTTGGACATAGGGCAAGTGAATGTAGAACTTCGATGATGAATCAGTTTAATGGAAGAGTGAACCAATCCTTTAATGGCTACTATTATACTTGCAACAAGTATGGAAATAAAGCTAATAAGTGCAGAATAAAAGTCAACAAAAGTCAATCTAATCAGAGAAATATTGTCTGCTTTAACTACAACAAACTAGGACATGTTTCAAGAGTCTGTAGAAGCAAGAAAAGTAAGAAGATAAATCTAGTAGGAGGGAATGAACCTATGAAGAAGGTTGAAAGGGATGAAATGAAGCAAGGAATGAACAAAATTTGGAAGAAGAAAGAAGAACCAAAGACTACTAAAGTGTCTGTGCCCTCATCTGGTACATATATTTTCTCTGAAGACTAGACCTAGCAAGGTTGTAGGGGGAGCATTATTAGAAAATCTCAAAAAACCCCTAGATGAATGTCATGTCAAAAGATGGCACGAGGGTGAAATGTAAAGAATGAATTATCAGAGGTGTTGGAAAAGGAACCAGAAGAAAATATATTGACATGATGATTTGCGGACCAAATTAGGGTTTTCTGTGTTAAGAAAAATATTGTAGCAGCTTTTTGAAATTTGTCACATTTAATGCGGATTAGGGCATATCGATGTTTTATAAAGAGATGTTTAAGGTATTTTGAGCATTCGAGATTTTGGAAGAATTGAAGAAATTTTGGAGCATTCTTGGAGAGATTTAGAGTGTGAGTAGTGCAAACCCTAGTTTCAGATTCTTCGTGAAGAAAAAGGTACTTTATTCTTCTATGCAGTTATGTTCTTTTGAGCTATTTGAATTTTAAATTGGAAGTATGGCTACTCCTATGGTAGTTAAAGTGTCAGAAAGTCCAAGACCCTCTTACAAAAAGTACTCTTCAAAAGTTTTTGAAGATGATCCCATGGGCACATTTTCATCAATTCCACATGGTGTAATGCTAACTGAGGATACTAGGATGATGATTTGGATAAAATTTGAAGAATACAATCATGCAAAGCTAATTTACATCTGGAAAGATGAGCTTACTAGTGATGAATTTAGGGTAAAACCTAAGTATTCAAATGTGGTTGATAAAAAGTTGGACGTCATGAACAATTTCCCTAATTTTAGCTATGATGACAAACTTGTGAAGTCAATTCTAATCAAAATCCATGAAAAATTTATGTGGACTGACTGACCACATCTTATAATGAAGGAGGCGATCAGGGCCGTTACTATGTTATGGGATAAAGGTATAGTGCCTGTGCTGAAATTTGTAAAGAATGAGGTTGTAGAACTTACAGGAGCCAAATACGATAAAAGAGCTTTAGCAATGAAAACCATTACTAATCCAACAATGAAGTATGCATCTCTCATGATAGGTCAGAAGATATATTTCACAAACAAAGAGATCTTTGTTTTGGCTACTACTATCTACACTGGGTTTGATATGATCATGAATGGTGTTGATTATGACTTGTGCGAGCTGCTCTGGTTACAGTTGTTCAAGAATGTGAAGTCATCGAAGGAAAGAAAGTATGCATTTAAATTTGGTTCTCTGATTGTGTGTTTTACTATTTTATTTCATGAAAAGACTCCTTGGGGAGAATGAAGAAGTATTCTGGAACCCATCTAGACCAGTGGGACATCAAATTTTTGATCACATGCATAATATTGGCAATTTGAATGCTCAAGAGGATGCCCTAACAACATTCTTTGTTGTATTCAAAAGAAATATGAATGAAAGGGATAGAATTTCAAGAAAAAATGTGGAGAAGTATAAAAATGACATCATATTTCATGTCTCCACTGATGAATACATGATTGAGGTTGTAGAACCTCAAACTATCTGGATTCAACCTCTTGGTTATGAGATAACAGAAGAAGAAGTTGAAGGTTATGTGCAAATGCTGATAAAGAATCCAAAGGACCCCAATGAACCTTGAATTGGGACATATGTAGAGAAGTCTATGGAAGTTCATTTGGAACAATAGAAGCCTAAGATTAGGAAGAATGTAGAGAAAAAGCTCAAGGAGGCTGGATTTACATATGAGGAGATTGCCCTTGGTAGAGCTAAGGGAGAACAAAGGGTGGCAGAATCATTTGGTTCGAGAAGATCTAGTAGAACTACCTTTGTAAAATATTCTCCAACCCCTACAACTAAGATTGAGCCTGGTATAGTTGATAAAGGTAAAAGTCACGTTTCCTTTGGACGAACGAGAAGATCCAGGAAGAGGAAAGTGACTCCTTTGGTAGCCCTTGCAAAAAGAGGCAAGAAAGAGAAAGCAAAAAGAGAGAAGAATCTTAGTGTTATTGATGACTAGGACGAAGAAGAAGAAGATCTTGAAGCAAAGCTAGTAAGAAGAAGAAGAGGAGGTTTATCTGGTGAAGGTGCATCTATAGAAGTTGTTGGTTCTAAAAGAGTACATATTGTGTCATCATCTAAAGATGAAGAAGAGCATGATTTTGGTATACATGTGCACACCAAGCTTGACCAAAGAAGGCTAAGGTAGTTGGTGAGACCTTTATTGACCAAAAATATGAACAAGATATTCTGGTAAGTTATGACCCCCATTATAAACTTGAGCCAAATCTTAACGCCTTGCTAACTTTTGAGAACATGCTTCAACCCACAATTGAACACTATGATAAAATTGGAGAAGACAAGAAAACACTGCTTTTAGTTCTTATTCAATATGTTATTGTCTTAGAGGTAAAATGGGATGACATAAGGAAAGATGTTCCTGAAAGCATGTGGGATGATCCGATGAAAAGGAGATATGAGGTTGTGTTTGAAGAAAAGATTAGAAATGCAACATATAGTAAGATTGGGTCTTCCTTGACCCCTGATGATCTGAAATCTCTGAAGAAGATTTGTGCTGAAATGTTTTGGATGAGGAGTAGATTGAATATGTTGATGACAAGAAATAAGAAATTGACAAAGAAAGTAAGAAAGGAAATAGCAACAGTAATCTAGGAGACAACAGAAAAGTATGGTATACTCAAAACCGATGATGATGCAGCTGTTGAAAATGTTGAGGAAAATGTTCCTTTGGATACAGGTAATGAAGACATTCCTGATAATTTTGATGTTGAAATTAATATTGGTGAAGACATTACTGAAGGAGAAAAAGGGTAAAACGAGCAAGGTAATGGTGAAGAAAATAAAGAAAATGGTGAGGAAGGACAAGACAATCTTGAGGAAGAACAAAATAAAGATGAAAAGGATGGAAATAAGGGAAAGATCGAGATCGAGGGATATGTGTGGAATGGCATCGTTATCACACACAAATTGTGTTGGGTGATGCTATGCAAGCATCTAGTAGAAAGGAAATTCTTGAAACACATCAAAAGGTAACAAAATTGATAGAAGATGCTCTGAAAGCTTTGCAGGAAGCTATGCCTGGTGCATCCACTGATACATCCCTCACCCTTATTGAAAATTTGAGACTATTGTTAGAATCTTTCAAGGAGTATTCGTTTGGGCTTAATGAAAAGACAAGAAAAGAGATAGAAGAAAATTTGGTGGAGAAAATGTTGTTGGCTTTACATGAAAAATGTGCTCTTTCACACTCTTATGTTGAAAAGAGTTTGAAAGCAGTGAAGGTTTGTGAATTTGAGGTAGAATTGGAGAAGCTTTGGCATGCACTGAAAGGCTTGAGAAGACAAATCTAATTCTTGATACTCCAGACGATGTTGAAGAACTTTGATAGAGCTGGAATCTCTGAACAAGATGTTGACTATAGCAAAGGATGCCTGGGAAAAAGGAAAAACAGTTTAGGAAGGTATTCTGAAGGAGCTTCAAGGCTCATCATCTTCCAGTTAATATGTATTTCTTTTTTTTCTTTGCTTTAATGTTTTTCAGTTGTTCTTAGCACACCCTTTGTCCTTGATGTCAAAGGGGGAGTGAAGTGGTGAAATGTTGGTGTTAGGGGGAGAAGTATTATAAATAAAGAACTTTGTAAATATTATTTTTAGTTTTGGCACATGTTGCCATCAATGACAAAGGGGGAGATTGTTGGAAAAATGAAGAACATCTCATTTTGTTACTTTTTGTTGTCATTGATGTCACCATGATATATGAGTTGCAACTGCAAGATCAAGACTAAAGTTACTCTCGTATTCCAGTCTGGTATTTGAATCGGTATTTTTCATACATCCTCTGGTATTTTGGTATGCATTTGTTTTCTAGTGATCACTATTGCTTGCGGTTTTGGGAAATGGTTCGCAGGTGTCAGAAGCATGTACATACAATATCTCATGTATCCAATTGTTCGTATGGTGTCACATTGGTATTTTGTAGGTATTTTTTCTGGTCCATCTCTGGCTAACTTGATGGATGTATTGTGTAAATTAACCTTTGCTATGCAGACATATGTGCGACCTATTTTAGGTCTATGTTGACTTGTTGAAGCATGTGGGTTATATTTTTCAAAACTTGAGTCTGATAGTTATTATTTTTGGTAAATGAGAAAGTGCATCTAATTAGGCCGACCTAATTGATGCTTGCGAAGAGATTAGGTATATATAACAGACAGTTTTTGAAGAAGTGATGTGATGATGTGAAGTAGTACAAACATGATGAAGTGTGTCAAATCTGTTTATTGAGCCTTATTTGGAACTGAATTTGCACTCATTAGGTGTACTTTGTCAGTTCATTTTTTGGCTGAAATCCATTCAATTGTTGTAATTCTATAGGCAATGAGACTTTGTTTCTGGACAATGAGTCCTGGTAGTGAGCCACCCATTTTGTAATATTTTACAACTGGCTATACTATATAGTGAGCTAACACTCACCGTGATTTTTCCTGTTTTGGGTTTTCCACATAAAAAATTCTGGTGTTCATGTGTCTTGTGTTTCCATGCTCTGTTAATGCTCTTATTTATCTTTGTTATTGTGTGCATTGGAATAGTTGGATTGTATATGATCATAAAATTTAAGATACTGATTCAGCCCCCTCCCTCTCAATATCTTGGACTTTCAACACTCAAATAATGATAAAAGTGTTGAACTTGGTGCACATCTCCTAGTTTGACACTTGTTGTTGTCCCTTTGGCTAGTTGTCAGATTTATGTATACACCTGACAAGATTGGGATGCAGATGACCTGCTATAGGTTGAATCACATGTGCCTTAATAGTCTTTTTCATGGTTTTCTTTTTTATGTTTCTTTATGTGATTACATGTGCATAATGTGATCCCCTATGTTGTTAGTTTGGTGTATATCTCTCTTTATGCGTTCCTCTATTTCTATCTACATTCTTCTATATGTCGTAGACATTTTATCTTTTTTACTTGTCTTGTGTTTTCCTTTTAGGGATGACATAGGGAATTGAGACATTTAGGTCTCTTCCATGTTGACTTGAAGGATTTTTCTTTTCTTTTTCGCTCTTTTTGTGTCATTCTTCTAGTTCTATGAGTATTTGGTGAATGATGACATTTTCGAGCTCTATAACAACATTTTGGAAAACACATACTAACCTCAAATCATAGATCCCTTATGTATTTTTGGGGGCAACGCCTCCCTCCTTTTTCATGATCTAGATTTATTTTAGAAACATATGACTTGGCATAGGGCTTTCCGAGGAAGCTCTCATGTCTTAAGATTGAACATTGGCTACTTTAAAACAATTGCTCATAGTAATGGTGTTAGAAACTACTTTAAAGTGGGGACATACATCGCTAATATCTTTCGACATTTTTCATGTTTCATGGTATGATTTTCTTTTTTCTTGTGATGTGTCCTTATCTTGGTGGTGTCATTGGGTATGATGTCCTCCAAGAGTATGATATTTCTTAGCGTACAACTTTCCTCTTAATGGTGATGTGACACACTACATTCCCTAAGTTGGGAATCTTTTACTTTCAACTTGTCCTCTCTTGGAGACATTAAACATGATGTTCCCTAAGAAGATCTTACACAAACAATGCAAGATACCCTTGAACAAAAACCTATATATATATATATAATTTTCATAAGTGTTTGGGATAACATAGCTTGCTAACCTTGTGAAGCTCAAACTCAACCCTAATAAAGGCCGCCAAGCATAACACACCTTGCTTGCTTAGGGAGCCTTCCCCATGTTCATAGGTGTTTGGCATAACATAGCTTGTTAAGCCCTATGGAGCTTGAAACCCTAGATTCAAGGCCACTTACAATAACACACATTGCTTGCCTTTGGAGCCTTGCCTAGCATTGTGGTGCCTTATTGAAGTTGTCAAGAGGATAGCTTTGATATGGTATGGGAGCCTAATATGATTTTTCCACCCCTTTTATGTTTTTAATTTGTTTTGTGGCATCTTATTGAAGTAGTCAAAGGGATAACTTTGGTATGGTCAGTATGATGAGAATCTCACATAGAGGCATGACTTTCTCACTAAGCCACTTTATTGGAAGACTCACCTAGTGGACATCTTGAAGTTTTGCTACCTTATAGTGAGCACAAATTGAAGGCTTAGATGTGTTCCACATCACATTGGAAATCTAGGCTTGATTATTATTGGTCTTTAATGTTGTATGATTGTCTATCTTTATCATTGTTGCATACATAAGTGTCTTGAATGACTACTTTAGTGTGAGTTTGACATGGGGTCATGCTCTCACTAAAGTGGGGGAAAAATGTAGTGTCAGAAAAATTATCCCTTTTTCTACACTTAATTTGGGAATAATTAATAATAAAATGAGCCTAATGATGCCTTAAAAGTATCACTAGCCTTAACCATATGAAAAGGAGCATCATTATTGTGGATGCCAAATATGCATATATTTAAACTTTCACACACATATTAGCATGGTTAGTTATTTAATGTAAAGCAAATATAACATCCCTATGAGATATTTCAACATGCTTCAAAATGAAATCAAATAACAAAATAACTAAAGCATATAAAAACATGAAGTATACCTATCCCATAGTGGATTGGTGCTTCTTTGATGTGGAAAGAAGCCCTTTCCCAATCCTTGATAAGCTCTTGATGATGGAGATGTGTGATTCTTGACTGAAGTTTCTATGGATTGTGGATGCAAAATACCTAAACTTGTGTCCCTTAATCAAATAGAGAAGGCCCCTATTTATAGTGAAGAAGGTTCAAAAAATGGAGAATAGGATGGATGTGGGATAAAAGACAAACCAATGACAAGATGCCACTTGTCAACATGTCAATGGAGGAAGGTTGTGCACATCTTGGTAATTATGCATGATAAATGTTATTAAGTTCAAATTTTAAATTTGAAAGTTGGCTTGTTGGAGGGAGAAAAAAAATTCTTAAATGCCAAGTGGGGTACATGTAAGAGACAATGTAAGAGGAGTTAATGCCATGTTGGAGGACAAGAAACTTGGGAGGGAGAATTCAAATTTGGAGAATATTCCCTCTTGATGCCTTTTTTGAATGAAATTAGATGAAATAATAAATCAAATAAATTGATTTATTGTGCAAGTTGCAAAAACTAGAGAAAAGAGGATCAGTGTTAGAAGTTAATCAAGATTTAATTAACTTTAAATAGAGATTAGTTGACATGACATTTGATTTAGATTTTTGGATTTATTTAAATCAAATAGGAGGAAATAATGGATATTAGTAATTTAATTAAATACATTTGATTTACTTAAATGAAGAAACTTTAGGATATAAATTAAATAAAAAATGATTTGTTTAATTTAAGAATGATGACTTAGGATTTAATTAAACAAAAGATGATTTATTTAATTAAAGAGGGAAAATGATGATAAAGGGATGATTAAGGACGACATGGAATTATTGACTCTGGATTAGATCCATGATGTCAATTTTGCATGTCTACAATTATATATATAAGGAATCTTATACTAGTCTTAACCATGCATGTATCATGTGCTATAGTGGTAGAAGCAACCCCATGATGGGTAACCTTGAATAGGTACAAGTGTTTCTAAATGGTACCCATTATGGAACAGGTACTTGTTTATGAAATGAGTACTTGTTTATAAATGAGCATTGATTTTGTAAAGATATATTTTTTTAAAAATGACTATTATTCATTTTTACCCTATACTTATATAGACATAGAGAAAATAAGGAAAATGTGTACCCATTTTTGGAGCTATCTACAACTCCAAACCATTCCTGTGACTTCCTCCCTTCCATGTACCGAGTTTTAGCAACCTCCAAGTTAGGATTTGTGATTTTTTTGCTATATATTTAATATTTATAGTCTGTAATTAGGGTTTACATTTTATTCATATAATTTAACTTTCACCGTTTGAAATTACTTGGTTTATATTTTAGGTTATTTTAATTTTCATAATTAGAATGAATTTTATAGATCGTAAAACCCATATCTATTTAAATCTATTTAATCCATGTGTAATAAACTATTAAAGGATGAAGATTAGGAAAAGTGATATAATTAAATATATCAATGATTTTATTCTTTTACACCATAATGTTCTCATAGGTAGAAAAAATCTTGGTCTGTTAAAGGCCAATGTATATCGCTTTTGATGGCATGGAATTTGGGTTAATGTCCTTTATAAAAGCCATATTTTGATATATAAAAACTAGACTTTTGAAAAGCAAACATATTTTCATTGTAATTTTCTTAGGGGGTAATGCATTGAATTAGGTAAATTAAGGAAAATTGGTAATGTGTACAACAAAATCTCAAGTTTTCAAGACAAACTACTAGAAACAAGAATTGAACCTAAACAAAGATCACAAATAGGGTTTCATACAAAAAAATGAATGCCAAACTGACTGGTCAAGGGCATTGGGTTCCCTAGACTGCAAATTAGGGTTCTTGAAATGTTAGAACATGTACATGTGTATAACAGTCCAGAGGTTAGCTTTTGTGAAAATCTAGGTCCAAGAACTAATAGAGTTCAAAAAATAAATATGCCTTAATTCAATGACACATGCAAGCATAAATGAGGGATCTTAAGCATTCAAAGGAGTTGATGAATTAAATCAGTTGTATAAATGAGTGCCCCTAAGAAGGATTGGGCTATGATAAAATTGATATTCTCCTGAAAAAGTGGGAAAAAGTGTTTAAATTTAAGTTTTGACAATGAATAAAATTCTCTAAATGATATATTTTCCCAAATAAAAACATCTAACTTTCACAAATTAAAATGAAATAAATTAGATCTAAGCCCCAACAAGAAAAAGTAGATCTAATTCAATTCAATAACATATTTACACTAGGTTTAAATGTACTTTTAAATATATTTCATTCAATCCATTAGATCTACTTTTTCTTAATCCAATAGATATCTATTTAAATCTATTTAATCCATTGTTATTTAAATCTATTTAATCCATGCTTAATTTTTTGAAAAGTGAAACATATTTAATTCAATAACAAGACATTCAAATAATCTAGGTTTTGAATTAATTTTCATAATTTATTCTACCAAATATTAAAGAAAATTGTAAGTGTAAGGTATTTCAAGTTCACGAAAATATGTAGGAAAAGTGATGCTAGGTCCAACTAGAATTAACTTCTTTTCACTTGACTCCGTGTTTGAACATAAACCAACTAAGTTTTGATGATCGACTTGTTGCGACAAGAGAGAGTCAATCTCCTAAGGTTTATGTATTTTTCTTTTGTGAGGATGATAAATTTGATGTGTGTTTTAATAAGCCTATTTGACATATAACCTTGGATCTAAAAATGTAATTTACCACACAGACAAAAATGAAAAAGCATAGAACAACTTCAAATATGAGAATGAGATACAAAGAGGAAATTATGATTGAAATCTAAGGTTGAATTATAGCGATAGTGGCATTGGGTACCCTAGATTGGAATGCTTCTTTCTTTGATATATAGGTTACAATCTGCTCTATGCTTTATATGGCTGACAACTAATGAAATTTCTAGATCTAGCTTGCACAGATGAAAAGAGGGGGAAAGGTTGTAATGTGTAAGGGATTTCCTAAGTAAAACCATGTTTCGATATTTCTACCTCCACATACAATGATTGATGATGATCAAGAGGACATACACTAGGTCGAGTAGAGGCCAAAATAATAATTGATTGAAATGATAAATCATAAATGAAAATGTTACCTTGATCTAAAATCCTTGATGAAGTGATATCACACAAAAATTTATCATAAATTATGATTGATGGACTCCTTGATTGCTTGATAGACTTGCAAAAGGTTATTTTACAAAACAAAAAAGAATGTTGTAACTAGCATGTAGAGGATAACTCAACACATCTTCATAATTTGGCATGATTGATCATAATAGCTCCATGCACATAATTTTTTCCTTGTTCTTGATGTCTTGCAATCTTGAAATTGATTGATGAAAGCATTGTAATAATGCTACTAATTCTACCCTTGAATTTGCCTTGGCTGATTTTAGGATCTTCAATTTGTTAAATAAAAATGCTAGGATTCAATAGGATTAAAATGGTGAAAATGATTTGTATTTACTATATAATTCTTCTAATTTCTTGAAAATCAAATACTAATAACTGACAAACAAAAATATATTTTTAAATGATAAAATTTCAACACCGATATATTCAAATTGGGGCCAAAATGGATTGGACAAGTCTATTGGGAAGCCTAGTCCAAAGCCATCCTTTTTAGTGCCTTAAGCATTAGTATTAAATATTAAATGCTTATTTTCAATCCAACTTCTAATTTTTTGAATATATTTATAAAGGACACAAATTAAATGCATAATTGGGTCCAAGCACATAGGGGGAGCTAAACCTAGTGTTAAATTGTCAAGGGTGATAATTTTCAATGCTACAATTTATCATGTTAATACATAAAGAGGCCATGCATTTAAAATTTAGTAAACATGTTGCAAGGTGTACGCCCTTGCTCTCCTTGTGTTGTATAGTGAAGTGCTTGGGTTTGTGACATAGCTTAATCACCTCCTGTGGATTCATTAACTCTGGTGGTTGTATCAAGCATTAACAGGTTGATCTTTTGGTGTAATGGCAATTGTTTGTGCAACAATTGGTATCAAATATAGTTTCACACAGTCAAACCTCTCGCTTGTGCTAGAGGGGATTGTTGCAAGGTGTGCACCCTTGGTCTCCCTGTGTTGTGCAACACAGTGCTCGAGTTTGTAACATGGCTTAACCACCTCTAGTTTATTTATTAACTTTGACGGTTGTATTGGGCATTAACAAGTCAATATTTTGGTGCCACATGTTGATGATAATAAGCAACATCGTGTGATTCCTTCCAGCCTATCTATTTTTTGATTGAGTAAATTAAATAATAGTTTAAAGCTATTTAATTTATAGAGACTTCTATTCTTGAAGAGGCATGCGTATTTAGATGTGCTATCTATTTGTTAAAGCTGACATTGTGAAGAGGTGTGCTTCATCTGAATGGCATGAGTTCTTATGTGTGTCGACCCATTCCTTATTGGATGCAATCCTTTTCTAGACATTCGTTATTATTGTTGGAGGCCGACTTGGAGTTTCATGAAGAGGTGCGTCTCTTCTCCACACATGTATTTATATTCATTGAGTTTCATCCATTCAACATTTAGTTAATTCCATTATCATTTTGTCTCAATGCGAATTCATTATAGGAGCAGTGTGAGTTCATCATATGTGCAGTATGATTTTGATAAAGACTTCAATTCTGTGTATTAGATTATATGTGATAAGATTTGTGTTTGCATCATCTATTGGTGCATTATTTTTGGCCCCTCTTATTGGCCTCCTTTGTACAAGTGTTTCTCTTCAAGAATTAATATATAAGAGATATATTAGTGTTGGGTTTTTCTCCCTCAAGAGGAGGGTTTTCCCAGGGTATCTACTGTGTTATTGTGTTTGATTTTGAATTAATTTTCTATGCATTAAATATGATCATTAAATTTAACATGGTATCAAAGCGGGTTTGAGGAGATCGTGATCAAATTTTTTGATACAACGATATTCTATTCTATTCGTTATAATTCTTGTCTATCTCTACCTTTGTCAAGATGGTGAAGGGTTTGAAGATTGAGGACAAACTTGAAGGAGCATCAAACTTCACCTCATGGAGATTTAGGATCATGCTTACCTTGCGTGAAAATGACACTTGGGTGAGTTTGTGGAGTCCAGTGTTCCTGAACCTGAGGAAGAAGAAGAGAAGTTGCAATGGGTGAAGAAAGATATCAAGGCAATGAAAATATTGGTTGATTCCGTTAAGGATCATATCGTTCCTATTGTCTCTAAATTGAAGATGACAAGAGACATGTTTAAGACATTGGAAGAAATGTATGAAATCAACAATACTAGTCAGGCATTTGCATTGAAGCAACAACTACACCATGTGAAGATGGCGAAGGGAGAATCTATGATTGCATAACTCATGAGGATTTCAGATTTGAGAGATCAGCTCTCAACAATTGGACATATGGTTGATGACAAAGACCCGACTATGCTTGCGCTCAATGGTCTCCCTTTGTCTTCAGAATCTTACATTCAGGGAATCATTGAAAGATCAAAATTGCCTAAGTTTGATCATCTAAGGTCAGATTGCATTCAAGAAGAATCAAGGTTGGTGGCTAGAGGCATTGGTCTAAGTTCAAAGAATGAAGATATTCATGTTCTCGCCTCCCATGCTTTAAAGAAGAAAGGAAAATATGGAAGGAAAGGGTTCTTCAAGAGGAATCAAGATAAGGGAAATGATGATGCACCTGCCTCCAAGAAGAAGAGAGACATGTCCAAGATTCAATGCTTTAGGTGTGATAAGTTTGGCCACTTTGCTAAGCATTGTCCAACTAGACCTAAGCAACAAGCAACTGTTGCAGATGTTGATGATGAAACTCCGCATAAGGATTCATGTGAATACTTGTTCTATTCAACACTATCAAGTAATGTACCTACAGATGCCAACACTTGGCTGATCGACAGTGGTGCTTCTTGACACATAACTGGATTTAAGGAGCACTTATCAAGTTTGGTGGAGAAAGATTTTTCTGAACAAGTTATTATTGGAGATGATGCTAGCTATTTTGTAAAAGGAATTGGAACCTCTACTCTTCATTTGGATTCTGGCATTACACTTCAATTGAGAGATGTTTTGTATGTCCCAAGAATCAAGTGTAACCTTATTTCTATTTCAGCTCTAGAAGATGAAGGATATCAAGTTGCCTTCTCCAAAGGAAAAGTTCTTGTGTGGATGGAGAATTCCAGTTTCAAGGAAGCTCAAGTAATTTGTGTTAGACATGAAAGCCTCTATAGGCTATGTACACGTCCTCTACAAGCATTAGTTCATGATTCTTCAAGCCTATGTGATCTATGGCATCGAAGATTGGTGCACCTCCACTTCTGAGCCTTACCTATCATGGAGAGGATGGTCATGGGACTTCCCAAGTTCAATTAGGAGCATGAAGGAACTCACAAATGATGTGCTATGGGTAAGAATTCAAAAGCCCCTTTCCATTGTAGAGAAAGGAGAACTAAGTGTATTTTAGACCTTATTCATTCTGATTTATGTGGACCTATGTCTATTCCTTCTTCGAGTGGTTTCTTGTATTATGTTCTTTTCATTGATGATCACTCTAGAAGGACTTGGATTTATTTTTTGAAAACCAAAGAGTATGAGGAAGTGTTAGAAAGGTCCAAGGAGTTCAAAGCTCTTGTAGAGAATCTTTCTAGTAAAAGAATCAAGATCCTTAGATCTGATAATGGAGGAGAATACACCTCTGGTAGCTTTCAAAAATTCTATATTGATGTTGGGATTAAGAGGGAGTTTTGTGTCCCCTATAATCCTCAACAGAATGGTGTTGGAGAGAGAAAGAACATGAAGATCGTGGAAGCAGCAAAAGCCATGATCCATGACCAAGATCTACAAACCTTCTTATGGGAAGAAGCTTCTAGGACTACTGTACATGTTCAAAATAGAAGTCCTCACAAGATCTTGGAGAATACAACTTCGAAAGAAGCCTTTATAGGGAAGAAGCCTGAGGTTAGTCATTTGAGGATCTTTGGATGTCCTGTCTATGTTCATGTTCCAAAAGAGAAGAGAACTAAGTTGGAGCCTTCTGGAAAGAAGGGAATATTTGTGGGCTATAGTGAGACATCAAAAGCCTACAAGATATATGTTCCAAGTCAGAAGTTGATTGAAATGAGTAGAGATGTCACATTCGAGGAAGATGTTGCATTTAGAAGATCCAAGGGAACTCATGTGGAGATTGACTATGATGAGCCTCCTTAGGATATGGAAGTTGACCATACTCCTGAGACTCAAAGGGAGACTTCAGAACTGAAGGAAGATGTTGATCCAGTTAAGCCCTTGGAACCTACTGATGGGCCTACCGATATTGTGATTAGAAGGAAGAGACCTCTTTGGGCTAGGAAAACTATGCAAGAGGTTGAAAGGTTTGCAACTCCTAGAGGTACATTCAGAGAAAGTAAAAGGCCACATAAGTTCTCTAGTTATGTTGCCTTGATGAGTCATATTATTGAATCTAAGCCTTCTAGTGTGGAGGAAGGTTTCAGTCAACATGTTTAGAAAGATGCTATGATAGAGGAGTACCAATCAATTCTCAAGAATGATGTTTGGGACATTGTTCCTAGACCCGAAGGAAAATCTGTGGTATCTTCGAAATGGCTCTTGAAGATTAAGCATGCAGCTAATGGGAGCATAGAGAAGTACAAGGCAAGATTCACGGCTCGTGAGTTTTCACAGAAAGATGGAGTTGATTATGAAGAAACATTTGCTCTTGTTGCTCGCTACACTTCTATCAGGACCATCATTGCCATTGTTGCATCTAGAGGATGGAAGATTCATCAAATGGATGTGAAGACAAATTTTCTAAATGGTGTGATCAAGGAAGAAGTTTACATCGAGCAACTTGATGGGTTCAAGGTACATGGGAAGGAGTATCATGTTTGCAAACTGAAGAAGGCCTTGTATGGTCTTAAGCAAGCTCCTCATGCACGGTATGAAATAATAGATCGTTACCTGTCAAGTTTGGGCTTCTTGAAGAATGATGCTAACTCTAATCTATGCTTTAAGGTAATTGATGGTGAAGCATTGATTTTGGTCTTATATGTTGATGATTTGATACTTACTGGAGAAGAGCACTTGATCATCAAATGTAAGAAAGAGTTGGCCTCTGATTTTGAGATGAAAGATCTTGGACTTATGCACTACTTCCTTGGCTTAGAAGTTTGGAAAAAAACCATATGAGATGATTCTAAGTCAAGGTAAGTACACCATCCATGTACTCAGGAGGTTTGGTATGATGGATTGCAAATCCATGTCTACACCTATGGAGACCAACCTACATAAATTGAAGGAGGCTACAACCAATTCAGACTTGGTGGATCCTACATTGTACAAATAGCTGATTGGGTCCTTGATGTATCTAGTTAACACTAGACCTGATATTTGTTATGCTATGATTGCACTTAGTTAGTTCATGTGTGAACCGAGACAAATACATCTTGTTGCAGCTAAATATATCCTAAGATACTTGCATGGCACAGTTGGATATGGGTTGAGATATTCTTTAGATGCTGACTTGGAGCTGCATGGTTATATCAATTTTGATTGGGCAGGATGTGTTACAGATCGGAAGAGTACCTCTGGTTGTTGCTTCAATTTGGGTTCTACTATGATATCCTAGTGCAACAGGAAGTAGTCTTTTGTGGCATTGAGTACAATAGAGGAAGAGTATATTGCAACTTGTATGGCAGCTTGGGAAGCAGTATGGCTTCATAAGCTCCTTGCAGGATTGTTTGGATGATCAATGGATCCTACTATCATTCATTGTGATAATTAGAATTGCGTGAAGCTTTCTATCAATCCTGTTTTTCATGAAAAAACCAAGCATGTTGAGATTAAATACCACAATATCATAAATATGGTATTGAGGAAGGCTATAGAGTTGAAGTATATCAACACTGATGAGCAGACGACAGATATTCTCACCAAGCCTCTCTCCAGAATAAAGTTTGTGTACTTTCGAGATAAGCTTGGTATGGTGGAGAATCCAGCCTTAACTGAGAAAGAGACTCAGTATCAGTTATAGCCTATAATGAGTTCTTCTCTATGGAGAGAAGTTCAAGGTGAAATCGCTTGTTTAATGAGTTCTTCTCCATGAGAGAAGTTCGAGGTGAAATCCCTTGTTAATGCATTTCTCTTTGATATTTGAGGTGAAAGACCTTGTTTCCACCCTTTGAGAGAGTCATGGTGGATGTCATGTGTGTGACTCCATGACACATCTTGTACTTGTCAAAGTCATGTTGAGGTGACAACATCATGCAAGTGATGAACACTTGTACACACCATAGTATGGTTGTAGCCATTATGGTTGATATCATGTTGAGGTGATATCTAATATCACGATGAGGTGATATTCTTCTTTTCACATTTGGTTGTAGCCAATGTGGTAGACATCACGTTGAGGTGATATGTCTTGTGTAGCTAGAAGTACTCTCCCTAGCTGAGAGGGAGTGTTAATGATAATAAGCAACATCGTGTGATTCCTTCCAGCCTATCTATTTTTCGATTGAGTAAATTAAATAATAGCTTAAAGCTATTTAATTTACAGAGACTTATATTCTTGAAGAGGCACGAGTATTTAGAGGTGCTATCTATTTGTTAAAGTTGACATTGTGAAGAGGCGCACTTCATCTGAATGGCATGAGTTCTTATGTGTGCCGACCCATTCCTTATTGGATGCGATCCTTCTCTAGACATTCGTTATTATTGTTGGAGGCCGACTTGGAGTTTCATCAAGAGGCGCATCTCTTCTCCGCACATGTAATTTATATTAATTGAGTTTCATCCATTCAACATTCAATTCATTCCATTATCATTTTGTCTCAAGTGCGAATTCATTATAGGAGCAGTGCGAGTTCATCATATGTGTAGTGTGATTTTGATAAAGACTCCAGTTCTGTGTTAGTAGATTATATGTGATAAGATCTGTGTTTGCATCATCTGTTGGTGCATTATTTTTGGCCCCTCTTAGTGGCCTCATTTGTACAAGTGTTTCTCTTCAAGAATTAATATATAAGAGATATATTAGTGTTGGGTTTTTCTCCCTCAAGAGGAGGGTTTTCCCAGGGTATCTATTGTGTTATTGTGTCTGATTTTGAATTAATTTTTTGTGCATTAAATATGATCATTAAATTTAACACCACAACCATCTGTGCAACAAAAAACTTATTGAATTTTTTATTTATAATATTTGATATTACAACCCAACAATTAAAAATGCAATTGCTTTGGTATCCATTAGTATACTATAGAATTAAATTGAAAATATCTCTAATCCAGTAAAGCACTTTTACATTCATTGAATTAAGGGATCTAGAGAGTAAGCTATTATGTTATTATCTAGTTTTAGAAAATGAATTCTAGTGCAAATCTTTAAATAAAATTTGAAGAAATTTTGATCACCTCTTCTTAGCAATTTATATAGAAAACCCTAAATTAATTAACTTTGAAATATCTTTCAAAAAAATATTTTTGTAAAATATCTAAGTGTTAGGAATTGAAGTTAATCTTTTTGCAAATTAGATAGAAGTGATTAAATGGTTTTCATTGAGTATTTAATATTTTTAAGGTTAATATAGATTATTTAGCAATAAAATTTTAAACAATAAGCATTAAGTTATTTAGTGTAATTAAATTAGAAAATTTTGATGTTTTATGGTGTAGGTCTAATCATAGAGATTGGGCCACCACAATTTTATATAGTAAATCCTAAGGGGGAGTGTTTTAGGAGGAACCTTCCCCAAGGGTGTTTTACATAAGACACCTAACCATGCTAGAGAAGCTTTCATCACAAGGGTTGTGGAATGGATTCTATGACACCCCAAATTACATTTTCCCCTCCCTTGTCTTCTAGGTGGTGTGCTTGGGATGGCAATGCACATTCATTACCAACAAGTGTGCTAGATAGTTATCATATTAACCATTATCTTCAGTTATCTTTTGTTTCTAAAATGAATTTTGGGTTTTGTTCCTATGTTCACGTGCTAAAATGTGGGTGAGACAAATACATACCTTTAAATATGTGATCATTTTAGGATTCACATGCTCTTAAAACTAGGGACTAAATGTAATGGCGAAATTTGCATAACTTGCCATTTGCTATTTATTTTTGTGCCCACTTAAAGGAAATATCTTAATAAATGTACATATTGATAAATTAGCTAATTTTCACAAGGTTGAACTCATTCTTGTAGCCTTTACCCACCCCTATGCACACATACCCTCATAGATTTACCCCCCACTTTATCGTTACATGTGTAATGCCCCACCAAGGAACCCAGAGAACATGCAAAGTAACAAAATAACCAAACATTTTTTTTTAAGATATTCAATTATAACATGAGTAGAAAAGAAACATATACACATACGTTCTCAAGTTTTTGTGACAACGCTATTTAAAAATTCACAAGTAAGAACATCACATCAGTATACCAAAGACATAAAGCATAAGGATAAATCATACCAATAATGAATGATTCTATCATACAATCATAATGTAGATAAGTTACATATTCAAGTTACATCAAGCGAGATTTTGACAAATATCGTTACATCATAATAACATTACAATAAGATCTCACATACACATTAGGTATGTATACAATATACATGAAGATCATAACACATCTATCAACCTTGTTCATGAGCACACTCAACGTCCAACTTCACGAACCGTGTAGAATTAGGAACCTGTCACAAGTACAATATTATCCAAGCACAACAACACCTGCAAGGGGACCTAATGGAGGATATAGAACGTTCCTCCCAACCATGTGGTACCCGAAGGTCCACCCCCATGCTAGGAGATAATATCAGATCCACAAAAATAAACAAACATGAAGATAGAACATTAACAAATATATAATTACCCATTATATACAACCTTCAAAACTTCATGAACTAAAAGTCATAATAGATAATTTATTGACATAATTAAATGTCTTATTATTTTTATTCTATTTTAAACAAAATAAATCTATGATCATTCTTCATTAAGATTAATATAAATTGGTGGATTTGATTTCCACACAAGCCACTACATGATGAATTAACCTCAGTTATTGCTAGATAAAAAATTGAAATACCATATATTTTTTTTTTGCATAGAAGACCACTACTGATGTCAAGAATTAGTGTAAATATATAGTGCCATACGTTGGGTAAACATGTTTGCAAAATGTACAAACACAACAACACTCCCAGCTGTTCGACATAAATCTTAATGGAAACAGGTATAATGAAAGTTGGAATTTTACAAATTACAAACAAAGAAAGAAGCGCGTCGGTGGCTTGATAAAGGCGTGACAAGAACATGGAAGGATAGACAAGGCACATGATATATATATTGTTATAGATGGGTTCAAAATTGAATTTCAAAATGTGATTGCAATGCTTGATAGAATTCGATTTACATTAATCTATTCCTAACAGTTCCCGACTAAAGTATAACTGACACTACCCGATTAACAAGGGTAAACTTCTTATCACTGTTAGTTTCAGAAAAGGTTGGAAGCAACAAATGTTTAATAATCAAGCAAGGCATAATTACATAGTAATCTACAGCTAACCAGAAGGTAGCTATTCTAAGCGAATATTATACATGACAGTATAGCAAACCAAGACATAATAACCGATTACTAATTTTAAGAATACCCCAATGACCTAGATTGGACAGACAAAACCAAAGACAATGGTAAATGAAGAAGAAATAGTCGTCTCCAGGACAATCCTATGATCAGCTAAACAAGAGATGACCAAAAGTAGAGCAACGTCGGCAACATTAAGCAGAAACTCGCATGGCAAAGAATGAGGAAACTATAAGAAGATTGGCGGCACGAGCATGTACAGGAGATGGATATTCCCATCCAAGAGAGATCATAATTCAAATTGCTAAGTATAACATGAGTACAAAATAAACATATACACATACATTCTTAGGTTTCCATGACGACGCTACTTAAACATTCACAAGTAAGAACATCACATCACTATACCAAAGACATGAAGCATAAGGATAAATCATACCAATAATGAATGATCCTATCATATAATCATAATGAAGATAAATTACATATTCAAGTTACATCAAGCGAGATTGTGACAAATCTCGTTACATCGTAATAACATTACAATAAGATATCACATACACATCAAGTATGTATACAATATAGATGAAGATCATAACACATCTGTCAACCTTGTTCATGAGGACGCTCAGCGTCCAACTTCATGAACCGTGTAGAATCAAGAACCTGTCACAAGTATAATATTATCCAAGCACAACACCACCTGCAAAGGGACCCAATGGAGGATATAGCACGTTCCTCCCAACCACGTGGTATTCGAAGGTCCACTCCCATGCTAGGAGACAATATCAGGTCCAAAAAGATAAACAAACATGAAGACAAAACATTAACACATATATAATTACCCATTATATACAACCTTCAAAACTTCATGAACTAAAAGTCATAATAGATAACTTATTGACATAATTAAATGTCTTATTATTTTTATTCTATTTTAAACAAAATAAATCTATGATCATTCTTCATTAAGATTAATATAAATTGGTGGATTTGATTTCCACACAAGCCACTACATGATGAATTAACCTCAGTTATTGCCAGATATAAAAAGGGAAATACCATATAGTTCTTTTCGCATAGAAGACCACAATTGATGTCAAGAATCAGTGTAAATATATATATTTACATAGCTAATTTGTTATTGCCATACGTATGGGTAAACATGTTTGCAAAATGAACAGACACAACACCACTCCCAGCTGTTCGACATAAATCCTCATGGAAATGGGTATAACGAAAGTTGGAATTTTGACAAATTACAAATAAAGAAAGAAGTCCGTTGGTGGCTTAATAAAGGCATGACAAGAACATGGAAGAATAGACAAGGCGCATGATATATATTGTTACAGATGGGTTCAAAAATGAATGTCAAAATGCGATTGCATTTGCTTGGTAGAATTCGGTTTACATTAATCTATTCCTAACAATTCCCAATTGAAGTATAAATGACACTACCCAATTAACAGGGGTAAACTTCTTATCACCGTCGGTTTCAGAAAAGGTTGGAAGTAAAAAATGTTTATTAATTAGGCAAGGCATAATTACATAGTAATTTATAGCTAACCAAAATGTGGCTATTCTAAGCGAATATTATACATGACAGTACAACAAACCAAGACATAATAACTGATTACTAATTTCAAGAATACCCCAGCGGCCTAGATTGGACAAAGACAAAACCAAGACAATGTGGTAAATGAAGAAAAAATAGTCATCTCTAGGGAAATCCTACGATCAACTAAATAGGAGATGACCAAAAGTAGAGCAGCGTTGGCAACATTAAGCACAAACTCGCATGGCAAAGAATGAGGAAACTGCAAGAAGACTAGCGACACGAGCATGTATAGGAGATGGATATTCCCATCCAAGAGAGATCATAATTTAGATTGCTACGAACATGATGCATGTAATTCAAATTGCCACCATTAAGAGTATTACAAGCCAACAAGGCATAGGGAATTCTTTATAAAAAGATAATTTGTAAGTTACAGATGCCGGCTTAAAGGCAACTCATGTTGACATCGAAATTCCCTAACAGTATAAGGTTAAAGCAATTTTCTGAAGATTCAAGGATTCTAAGCACGTTAACTAAGAGGTACAGATAATAAAATCCCTCTAATGATCTAAAGCAATGAAAGAATCTGAAACTATCAAATTCAATGAGATACAAACATAAAAACTAACCATGAGATCTGGTCTCATCTTAGACATGCATAACGCTTATATATACCTCAAATAACATTCAGAGAAACATATTTTTATCCCCACAATAACAGATTCCACGCATAGAAGAAAGAAGGTAAAGCCAATTTTATTATAGCTAGGTTTTAATAGTTTTTGTTTCTCTAAAAAATTTCTTCAATTGTTTCAACAGTAATCTACAACAATTTCTTTTCTGATGTTTGTGCAGGAGATTCAACAAATGGATTCAGCCACAAGAAGAATAGTTACCATAACATCATTCAAAAGCTACTATTCAAAAAAATGTAAAACAAAGAAGAAATCCTAGATTATATTCTTGAATCTGACGTAGATTGAAGCAAAAACTAGAAAATATGCAATTCTTTATTTTTCCCAAAAGCACAAATCCTTCAAATTCATTGTCTCCAAAACTTTTCAACCAAAACATAGAGAAGAAGCTTTTTCCCAAAAAACCAAAATTGTTGTGAAAGTTTTCTTTCCCAACAATCCAAAATAAATTTCCATGTGCAACTTTTGCATAATCAAAGCTTTTACTTTATTTTCAATTAACTCACAATCGCAAAATATAACTAATAGTTGGCATGCAAATTAAGATTGATCAGACAGTTCTAATTAAACAAATATCCAAGATAACTCTTTCTGACCCCAAGTCTAGATTTCATATATTTATTCATAATCTATTGAAAACAAACCTTTCAAAAATATCTACTTTTCATATATTTAAATTTATACATTAAAATTAATAAATATCTATTACTCAAAATTAACAATCACATTTAAATAAATATCTTGTTTAATTAATTAAATTAATCAAACCTTTTAAAGCAACAATCAAATTTTAATTATTAAATTATCTAAACATAAATTTTTTAATTTATCATTTCAACAAAATTACACTAAATCAAATAACTTATTAATAATTCATTTACCTAATAAATGAGTTTCCAATCAAAATGCAAACATGAACGACACAACAGACCTGAGGGTGATCCCACAATAGTGGTTTACAATTTTTGGCCAAACCGGACACTGATATATATTTTTTAAACACAATCTCCACATTTGGGCACCTATAGCGATTAAACCGTAAAGAATTTGAAGATGATGCAAACTAGAGTCTTGTCATATTTTGTCTGTAGATTCTAAAAATATTTTTTTCAATTTTTTTGGAATCAAATTGCACTTTTTCTATCTCCCACGAAAAATTGGTTTTTTCAAAAAGCATTTTTAAAAGTGACGCACAGTATAATGCATAACTTTTTTTCCTTGAAAGATAAAATTCCAATTCAAATTTAGATTTGTAACTCCGATATCTAGTGCTTCCACTTGGTTAGATAGTTTTTATTGAATATTTTTCTTTAATCAAATTTTAAAGTCAAATCAATTACAATTCAGACATAACACGTAGATAACGATAACTTTTACTGTATGTATCGAATTTTTATTTTATTTTTTGTTGATCAAGGACTCCAATATCTGGTGCACTCATATTTTTAAATTTTTTTGATAATCTTCTATTTTTCCACTTGTGCAGAACAGAGAGTTTTGTTTTCTGAAAACCTATATTTAATAAAACTTAAAAAATGATAGATAATATAATCAAAACATACTAAAATTATATTCGTTGGATAGCTCGCTTTGAGGGGAACCCGATACTAGTTGGGTTTTTGAGATATTCTCCATTTTCATTCTCAAATTGAGCTTCGAAACACAAAATTTTCAACAATTCTGGTGCCTTAGGAAGTAAGGGTGAAAAAAGAGTGGTTCGGCTGAACTAGTGTTCGGCCGAACATCTTGGAAAGATTCGGTCGAACATGGGTTCAGCCGAACCCATGTTCGGTTGAACCACCAATCCATGCAATTAAAAAAAAGAAATTAAAATGTGAAAGTGAAAGCATTTTTTTTTTGTTTTAGTCATATTCAATGGGTTCGGCCGAACCCAGGTTTGGTCGAACCCACTTAAATATGACTTTTTTATGGGGGCGGTGACTGGTTCGGCCAAACCCATTTGATATGAAGAATGTGAAAAATTCAAAATTTCCTTCCTCTTCAAAAGTGTAAACCACTTATGTGGCTTCACCCCTGAGCGACAATACATCGATGGGTGACAACATAGATAATCATCTTATAAGAGAATGATGGCCAAGGAAGGACCTAACATTATCTTCGAAACAATATGTTTCCATTGGGTC
Source organism: Sequoia sempervirens (assembly GCA_007258455.2). NCBI lineage: Eukaryota > Viridiplantae > Streptophyta > Pinopsida > Cupressales > Cupressaceae > Sequoia > Sequoia sempervirens. The sequence continues at coordinate 101,484,770 of VDFB02270651.1, read as the reverse complement.
ATGGCATGCTCAAACCTGACAAAGTAGGTGGAGTTAATTCCCAATACCTGCAAACTACATCAAACAACACTGTCAAAAATAGCTGCATAAATCGACAATCACACCGTGAAAGAGAGTCACAGTGTAGCAGGGTACTCACGAGTGAGTAATGTTACATTGTCTCCTTCACCAAGACTAACATACTATACTACATCATAAACAACATCAGATACATCATCATAAACACAATAATGCCCCAAAACAACATAAAACCATAACACACATAATGTTTATCACAAGATCGACACACAAATGTAATCAGATGATCAACAATGTCTCTAATGTATCATCAACAAAGTATAAAACCAACATAGTATTTGTGTCGTAACTGAAATAAAGTAGCATAGTATCAAAAAAAGCTAAAACTACAATCAACCGAACAAAAAAAAATTGAATTAAAGTGCAGCAACTAGAGAGACACAACATCCTCCCCCTAGGATAAGGCTTACTCCTTGAAGCTTGCAAAGAAATATGGATAAAGCTCTCTCATACGTGTCGCATCCTCCCAAGTAGTTGATGCCTCATCACGAGGATCCCATTGGACCCTCACCTAATCAACGTCTCGACCCTTGAGGGCGAGTCTCCTATGTTGAAGAATGCTCATGGGCTGTAAAGCTAGCTGCCCATCCTCTACCTGTAATGCATTCCAATTGAGCACATGTGAAATATCAGGATGATAAGGCCTAAGAATAGATACATGGAATACATCATGAATGCACAACAAACTAGGCAGTAGAGAAAGATGGTATGTTATAGGACCAATCCTCTCTAGAATCTCAAATGGTCCAATGAAACGAGGCGTGAGCTTAGAGCCTTTTCCATAACATATCAGACTCTTTCATAGATGCACCTGAAGAAATACCCTATCACCAACTAAAAATTGACGATCCACTCTATGGGCATCAACATACTTCTTCTACATGTCTTGTGCCACCACCAAGTGCTCTCTGATGCGATCAACTTGTTGCTCCATATCTCGAAGCAACTCAGGTCCAAGTAGAACTCTTTCCTCAAGTTGATCCCAACTTAGCTGAGTTCGACAAGGACGTCCATACAATGCCTGAAAAGGAGGCATACCTATGGAACTATGATACCCATTATTATAGGCGAACTCCACTAAGTAAAGATAATCTTCCTATCGTGACTATTGATCCATTACATACATCCTAATCATATCCTCAAGAATCTCATTGACCCTCTCAGTCTAACCATCGGTCTCAAGGTGATAAGATGAATTGAAGTTCAACTAAGTACCTAGGGCATGTTGCAATGATGTCCATAATCCTGATGTAAACATATGATCTCTATTTGAAATGATTCTGTGAGGAATTATCTGCAACCAAACAATATCCTCCATGAATATCTTGGCCACATAAGAGGCATTACTGGAGGAATGAATCGAAGAAAAATGTGCTACCTTAGTCAACTTGTCAATATTAGCCATAATAACATCATGTCGACGAGATGCCATAGGTAAATCAACAATGAAGTCCACTGATATGATATCCCACTTCCATTCAGGAACAAGACCTGTCTACAATAGTCCTGCGAGATGTTGGTGCTCGGCCTTAACTCTCTGGAACTCAAGACATCTCGAAACAAAATAAACAATATCACACTTCATTCCTGCCAAAAAGTATAATTTTTGAAGATTTGCATGCATCTTCGTAACACTAGGATGAGTTGAATAAGGTGCTTGATGTGCCTCTAAAAAAATCATAGTGCAAAGTCCTATATGTGGTACATAAATATGACCCAAATGTTGCAACAATCCATCTGACTCAAGAGAATATCTTGTGAATCTTCCCTCCAAGGGTCTACCTGGTCCTAACTCTATCTTCACCTCCTAATACAGTCTGTCTATAGGAAGTGCTTCTAAAATTTGGCTTCTCAAATCAACTCTGAGAGTCACGGTAGAAAGCCAATGCCTTCGCTAACTAAGAGTGTCAGCTACAACGTTCTCCTTCCCCTAGGTAAATTTCACCTCGAAGTCATACTTGCATAAGAAATCCATCCATTGTCTCTACTTAACATTCAAATTAGGTTGTGTGAAAATATACTGCAAACTACGGTGATCACTGTGAAGTTCAAAATGGTGCCCCAACAAGAAATGCCTCCACTAGACCAGAGCATGAACAACTACAACTAGCTCCAAATCATGAGTAGGATAATTTAGTTCATGATCCTTGAGTTTGTGAGACTCATAAGCAATCACACGACCATCCTGCATTAGCACGACTCCTAATCCCTCCAAAGACACATTAGTGCAAATGAAAAGTCCTTAGTAGGGTCAGGAATGGCTAAGATAGGTGCACTCGTCAACTTTTCCTTAAGTGTCTAAAAAGCCAACTGACACTGATTTGACCAAATAAATTTCTTCCCTTTCTTCTAAAGAGAAGTAATGGGATGAGCAATCCTTGAAAGCCCCTATACATACCGTCGATAATATGCTACAAGACCCATAAAAATACGAACCTCGGGTACATTGGTAGGCACGGGCCAATCAATAATGGCTTAGATCTTTGAAGGATCCACATAAATACCCTCACCAAAGATAACATGACTAAGGTATTTCACCTCATTCTGGAAGAACTCACACTTTTTCAAATTTTTGAACAATTGATTCTCTCTCAAGCACTGCAATACCTGTCTCATATGCTCTTCATGCTCCTTCATATTTCTTGAATAGATCAAAATATTATCGTGAAACATGAGAACAAAACGATCAAGGTATGTGCAAAAAACACCGTTCATCAAACTCATGAAAACGGATGGTGCATTTGTCAACCTGAATGGTACCACTGTGAACTCATAGTGCTTGTAATGAGTTCATAATGTCATTTTATGAATGTTTACTTCTGAAATACACAACTGGTGGTAACCCGATTTCAAATCAATTTTAGAAAACATGTTGGCTCCCTTGATTTGATCAAAGAGATCATCGATTCTGGGTAAGGGATATCAATTCTTTACTATCACTTTGTTCAATTGACGATAATCGATACATAATCTGAGAGATCCATCCTTCTTCTTCATGGAGATGACAAGTGCTCCCCAAGGAGAAACACTCGGACGTATAAAAACCTTAGCCAAAAGTTCCTCCAACTGCAGACGAAGCTCTTCCAGTTCCTGTGTGGACATTTTGTATGGAGCTCGAGATATAGGCTTTGCTCCAGGAACCAGATCAATTTTGAAATCTATGTCACGTTTCGGTGGCATACCAGGAATATCACTAGGAAAAACATTTGTGAATTCCCTTAAAATAGGGTAATCATCAAGAGATACCTCTTGACTCTCCCGTACCTCCAAGTCATTAACTGTTGCTGCAAACAACTGACAACCCTGACGAAAGCATCTCCTCAACTGCATAGCAAATATAATCCGCAAGGAGATGGGTCTCTATACGCCAATTATTTCAACTTATGGACCAAAATCATCTAACCAACGTACTGTCTTTTGTCGACAATCAATCATTGCACGATGGGATTCCAACTAGTCTATACCCAAAACAATATCATAAGAACTGAGAGGTGTAACATGAAGATCTACTAAGGTAGATAGCGATCCAATTCGTAGTCCACAATTGTGAGCAAGGGATTCTGTTAGCACTCTCAAATTTCCCAATTTTGAAGTGTCCATATCAAAAATTCCGCCTTTGCACTTTCAAAAGTGCACCTGATGAACTTGCTTGAATGACTTACTTTGAAGGGTCCTAATTTGAAGCCCATTGATTTCTAAGAAAAATACCTTTGCAGACACACTCATGTGTCCTATGTGAATGTACATGTCAATTTTTAGCTTCCCACGATGAGTTTTATCAGGGTTTTGAAATTCAAAGCTGGAGGGTTTTGTCACAGTTCAGTTGTTTGCAAACGTTCAATTTTGCAAAGTTGCCTCCTGTTTGAACTTGCATTTTGCAATCAGATGATTGTCATGCTAAAATTATTGTTCCTCTATATTCTCCATACCAAAATGAGCTCACATGTCAGTTTTCAGAGCCTCATGACTTGATTTGCTATTTTAGCAGATCGAAACCAAATGGAATTTCTTTAATTTTGCACTGAAACCTTTCTGAGAGGACAACTTCGAGCATCAATAAATTTTGATAGATGATGGTTCAGCCTAATCCCTTCTGCACATGTGCTCAATGTACCAAAGTGATCCACTGTGTCCAGTGGCAGCTCGCCAGGAGTTGATTTGATATTTTAGCAATGAGGTGATCTCGAGTTTTAACTAGTTCTGAATAGCTACATTTGTAGAAAGGTCCGACAGGGCAACTTTTCCAGTTAATAATTTTTTCCTTGTGATTTATCTCTCTGATCTGTCTTTTGCATTGCAATCTCATGTCAGATGTCTACATGATTGCAAATTTTTGTGAATCCAGGAGGCCGTCTGACTGGTTTTCAAAGCTAATTCCAAATCCCACCTGGCCCGTTTTGCTCATTTTTCAAGAGTGCCTGAAAGCAGATCTTGATGATAACCCATTTCATCTTCTCACTCTAGATATATCCAGAAGCTGCCTCTGATAAATTTGAGCTTGAAAGTTGTTTGAAAATGAAATTGTTTTTAGCTAGGCCCACTTGGGGACCCGATTTGCTTCACATGGTTTGAAGTTGTGTTTCAATATTGGCAAAGAGATATTGTTAGGTGTTGGGGATTCATGTTATGATCTTTAGAGTAACATATTGCCAACATATCAATAGGCATCACATTTGTTGTATGAGGATAGTTTTTCTCCTATAATGGAGTCATTGTCTAGTTATGACTTGGTAAGGTGTCGAGCCAAATATATGTGCAAAATGTAGAAGTATAAGATAACATTCCATTAGTCTGCCACAAGCAAGATGGTCTTGATTGTACCCAGTCTAAAAGGCAGCAATAAAATATTCTTTGTTTCTGTTAGAGGACACAATACAACCAAAAATGAAAGGCCAGCTTAACTCTCCATGTAGTATGTGTCGGTAGTGACACCATCATAGGAGAGCAGTATGAATAGGTAATGGAGTTATCCAGTTACTCATAAGAAGACAATGCCATCTTATATTGACTGTTGACAATGAAAGAACACTATGTGAATCTATTTCTAAATTGGTTGGAAAGCAATGGATTGTGCTTAGAATCCAACTCCCATAATTCATTTTAGAATTGTTTCCAAATCCTTGAAAGTAAAAATGTGTGTATTGAAGAGCACAACCATGATAAGTGAAAGAAGGATCTATGGATCTATTTGCAAGGGAAGTACATGCACTAGAGAAGGAATTAACATACACAAGGTCTATAACTCTTCAAAGATAGAATCAAACCATTAGTGTACACAACCAACCCAAGCAATGACTGCATGGATGAAGCATTGCTCGAAGCATGGAGGAAATAGAGGTCGAGTGGCATATGCTGAATATGCACAAACAAATGAATTTATTGAAGTTTCCTCAGAATTTCAAACAAAGGTGACTGACAAGAAGTCTCGATGGAGTGGCACGCAGGAAATGGGAATGCCAATAGTGCAACAATAGATAAAATGAATTTTTTGAAGTATTTAGAGATTTTGAAGCAACTGCAATGTTAGAGAGGCCTCAGATATTTTCATCCAAGGCACCAACATGTGCACAAAATGGGTTTTTTGAAAAGCTCATACCATACAAGGAAGGCATTGTTAAATGACTTATTGAAAGGCTTTAGAAACCCTAAAGAAAATGAGAGGGTGCACACATCAAGAGAGGAAGGGATGGCTTTAAAACAACAATGAAATGCAACGCACTTGGTATTTGTAGGGAAATTTCCACATTCTTTTGCCATCAAACCAATGAGGGAGGCATTTAAAATGGACCTCAGGCACTTGATGCATGGATAAATCTGGTGTATGATTGTTTGAGATATAGTGAAAGACATTAAAGATGTATAGAAACCGTTTAACTTCCAAGCAAATGAAGAGGGCGTAGGTTGCTGCACTAGGCGTGATGAACATATGCACTTAACAAAGCACTGAGGGATGAGGGGAAATGCTGGACAGGGTATATAAATCCATCAAAGACATAAAGAATAGAAGGGTTCCCCTAAGAGATAGTGCAACCATCACTACTAGAAGCATATGAATGATACAAAATGTATTTATTTGAAAAGACTTTAGTAACTTTCAGGCAAACACACTGTCCAAAATGAATGTCATGGAGGGAGATATCACGCAAATAAAGAGGACAAGCAAAGAAATATTGAGCCAGAGGAGAACAGGGACATTCATCAATGCATAAAATGTAAGAAGCTAAGAGATTGCCTAGCCGCCATAGCCAGAGAGAACACACAGAACAGAGCAAACGAAAACGCCATGTGAAAAGTTAGGGCAACAAAAGGAACTAATGAAGATCTATGGTGAAAAATGAATGCAAAACTCTAGCATGATTTAAACCATTTCCTGCCATATCATGATCCCAATTTGCATCTTGGCGGGATTGCGGGCTTGTGGCATGTGGCTTTGGTGGGTCCCAGGCATCTAAGGCTTACGAGTGAAAAAGTTTTATTTTAAAGAAGGGAGGCCAATATTTAATATTTTACAACCCTCACATGATTTTTGAAAGTCATATTGCTCGATGAGTTGTTTTTAATTCTTGAATGGGGAATGGGTAAAGTATTTTACCTGATAAGGGTAAAAGAGCCTTCATTTTATTTAAAAGACAAAGATTAGAGTGCAAGGTGAATTGATTATCACCAGGGATAAAATCAAATGTTTTCATCTTAAAAGGGAAAAGCATTTCAAATTGTGACATATGGCATCTGGGTCCCATGGAAGGATTGAATGCATGGGTAATGTTTTGTTTCCCCCATTCAATACTTAAGATCCTTCAATTTAAAAAATGCAAAAGTGAGGCAACACATTTAATTGCCGATGATTTTAAATGAGAGGAGGAGCCTCTTCTTCCAAAATGAAATATTTAAAGAGCACAGGGAAAATATAAATGGTGGGCCCAGTATGGTTTTAGAGCGGCACGTTTGAATTTAAGTAGCCTGATTTAATATTTCAGAGCTTTTAAGGTGTAAAAGGAGGATAAGTTAAGTGAATTTTATATTCACTTTATAAAGGAATGTCTTAGGTGCTTGGAAATGAAAATAAAATATGTTTACAATGTGCAACAACAGAAATTAAAACAAAGGGGAATATTTTACTTTGATAAAGTAAAATAAAATGTAGCAAAGAACAAAAACAAAAAATAAAGGAATTTTCATGGGCAAGCAAGAGGCATTTTACACAGCAAGTAAAATGGGATGGAATTCCATCACATGGGAAAATTTTCTGTTGCAGGTTAACTAATAGCAAAGGAAAATGAAGAGTCAAATTTAGTTACAGAGAGATGAGAAAGGTTTCGAGCAGCTTGTTGATTGATAGTGGATTGAGTTTCCGGATGGCATTTACGGATCAGACTGATCTTAGGGCTACTTTTGTTTTCTCTTTTATTCTTTTCTTCTCTCATTGTAAGAAAGAAGGAGGTTGGGATTCCAATTTCTGAAAGCTCTGCAAGTCAAGCAGAAGCTTTGGGTAGAACTGTATAGCTGGGAGAAATGTAATTGAGTCATTAAATCTGAAAGTGTTTGTTAAGAATTGTGCTCTCATGTTTATATTTAGCTGATAATTGTCTCCATTTATGAGATGTATTACTCTTTTTGATTCAATAATAAGATTATCTGAGTCTTTTCATGCACATTTCCTGCATTACAGTGATATATGTTGTTGCCTTCTATTTTGAGAATAATGTAATTACTTTAATGAAGCACAAGTTGCAGTTATTATTGCCTTTTGTTCATAGGATAGTGTAATTGCTTCAGCATATGTGACATGAATACTATGTTTCAGGTGGATTTATAAGAAGAGTTATCAGATAAAACTTCAGTGATCTAGTTGTCATAATGTGATAACATTTGTAAGGATCTTCATAACATTTTCAACACTGTAGGCTGAATGCTGGTTATATGACTCCATAGCCCATTTTCTGGCACTGGTCAAGTATTATACTTATGTTGTTTTCAACTTGGTCCCCAATCTTCAAAATTCAAAACCATTTTAAATCCCTGTGTGTTATAGTCTTGTGGTTATCTCATGCTCCAAATAGTTGATATTACTGATGAACAACCAATTCTATTCAGTATTATCCTATTATGTTGAGCTATTAAATGAGATTATCTATTGTTGTTAAGGGATCACCCTCCTGGGTCTTGTAGAGCCCAAAGTGTAGGAGGCTTTTTAAAGTCCTCGTCAGTTGGTCTAGGTCCTTCGAGCTGCCCTTGATTGGAATTGACAATTCCATAGGTAGATTAGAAGACCAACCTCGTTACATCATAAAAAGGAACCAACAGATTCTACTGCTACCTTTTCCCCATAGGCGAATTCTACCTGCCACCTGTCACCTTGCTTTATGCCACAAGTCTGCATCGCTCGACAACAGAGGGTGAAATAAACGAATCAAAAGCTATAGAATCAAAAAGGATAGAAACATTAGTATCTTGTAATTGACCTGAAGTCTCAACCATAGTATTTTGATGATCTGCCTGACAGTTATCTACTGCAACAAAGACTTTGTGTGAATGGCCTACATCTCCAACTATTGGCTCTTATGCCGCCGGTCGCTGACCAAATCTTGATGTATCTCTCATAGGGCATTGCCTAGCAATATGACCTTGCTGACCACATGAAAAGAAACCAATACCTTTGCCAAAACCTCTACCACCTGAAGGTGCATTAGACTGCTAGAAACTGTCTCTGCTAACCGTAGACTATGCACTCTGTGTTGGTTGATCCAGATGGTTGTGCTTATTACGTCACCAGTTATGGTTCTTCCCAGACTTTGAACTGTTACCCTGCTGAGCTTGAGAATTCTTATTCTTCAGTGGGTTGCGTTGTTGCTACTGCTGTCCACCCTTAGTGGGTGCATGTTGGTTCTGAGAGGAACCCCCTATCTAAGTCTGACCACCTCGCGGACCAAAGCTTGCAGACGGTACACTACCTACATAGACACCTGTATGTCCACCCAAAGCCATAATCAAATTATCCTCCACAAGACATACCTTCTCCACAACTACCTCCATAGTCTTTGGCTCAAAGACTTAGAATCCTCTGGTGTCAAGGTTGTTCAAGCCCCTGATGAAGTGTTGTACCAACATAGCCTCGTCGTCCACAATTCTGACAGACTGTTTGAGCTCGTAGAACCTATGCTCAAACTACTCAACTGACATGGCCATCTAACGTAGATCATGGAACTCATCTGCACGATGTTTTCTCTAATGCTTTGATAGGTAACATGCTCTAAATCTCTCCAAAAACATGTCCCATGAAACTGAGTCAATCTCTAAATGAAGCTTATGCTCCTCCAATTGCCACCATGTAGAAGCAAAGCCTTTAAGATGCATAATGGTGCATCTAGCTCTAGTGTTGCTACCATATGGATGCATAGAAAAACACCATCCAAAGTCTATCATCCAAGTTTCCACCTCCAGAACACCACCAGTACCGTCGAATGTGGGAGGGTGTGCCCTCAATAAATCTCTCATGTGCCCTACAACAATGACATCCTACTCCATAGTCTCAACAACTGTCCTAGGTGATTTGTCTCGTTCTCTAGCCACTTCTTGTTCAACCTCTTGCCTAGGACCAAGTCGAGCAAGAACCTCCTCCAGTAAGGGACACAACTATGCTCCCTCTAACTCTGGCTATATAGGATTCAAATCCCCACTCGCCTGATCCAATTGAGGACCTTGTTGTTCTGCATGCTCACTCTCATGAGAACTATGAGGAGTATCCTGACAATTGGCCCCACGGTCACCACCTCAGCCTCGACCACGAACCCTACCTCGACATCTAGGCATGGTCCTACACAAAATCAAGGACAAGTCTCATTTATAAGACAAACAATAACAAACAGGAAAGCACAAACTACAAAGTCTAACATCTAGGATAACCAAATGGGCTCACAAATATCCAAAGTACCCAGTGTTAGAACCTTGTGCTCTGATAACATGCACATACCTAGGTAAATTCATCCTATCTAAGATCACACATATCCATACACCTACTCTAGTATAGTTATTAGGTAGTGATATTTGAGTTCTTTCCCTTCCAAGATCATTTTTATGGTCATGTAGTTGATCCTACAATTGCAAAATTGATCCCTACATTTTTAAATTCAAAATTCAAATTTGGTTGATTTATCTACTTTTATTTTCTCATAATAATCTAACTAAGCATATGTTTTATGAATGTGAATGCTATGTGCTAGTATTCAAATATTATATGTATTAATTTCACACATTTGATCTTTTTAGCATCCTCTCTCATCCTAATGTCTTAAAGGAAAAATCTATAGTGAAACATCTAGAGTAGTAATTTAAAGGGGGGAAGAAGTCTATATACATTATTCTAGGAACCATCCTTATTACCGTTGAACTTTTGTAAACATTTTTCAAAATTAACCAAAAAATTATTTAAAAATTATTTTCTTACTAAAAAATGGAGAATACATTTAATAATAGAACCTCTGACAATATGGAGACCCTAATAGCTTATATAAAATAGCTTCATTCAAAGACATCTCTTCAAAGGAAGGCACCTTGATTCAAAGTTTTTGCCAAAAAAACATGTTCAAATAAAGGATTTTTGGTTTGAATGTATCATTTTATTGATATGGAAATAATAATATAATACCTTCAAATAAAGGCAATCTTGGAAAAAAAACTATTATTTTATTCTTTAAAAAATGGATATTGTAGCAAAACTACTTTTTTGCTTTGTCATTTCAATTTCATAGGCACACTTGGATATATTATTTTTAACTTGCATGACAATTTGAGGAAGGGTATACACAAAACCAACACAAATGTCTACCCTTTGCACCTTGTGACTTCAAATGAAGGTCTCTAAGTATTTTCCATGTCTATTGTCATGCCCATAACTTTTACATGTGAACACACAACATAACCAACATTTTTTTTTTGAAATACATTAATTAAGTTAATTATGACTCTAAAATTTTTAGGGGGCTGTGCAAGATCATGGGGGCCCAAAAAGTGGCAATGTGAAAAAAAGGCATTTTTAACTTGCCCAAAAACATGAAAATCTGCTTTGACTTTTTTAGGCTCGGGTAGAAAGTACATGGTGCCATAGTGAACACCAAAGCTAAACGGATGATATCCATTACAAAATGAATAATCATTTTGAAATGGATATTTGTTACAAAACATATATATGTTCTGAAACAAATGTCTATTTTGAAATGAATATCCATTTAGTTTAAGTTTTTTTTTTTAATTTGATCAGGTTCGGGATGAATATATTATATTAAGTTGTTTTTTTATATTATTATATAATATTAAACATATTATAATATAATATTATAATATATAATATATAATATATAATATAATATATAATATAATATAATATATAATATATAATATAATATAATATATAATATATAATATAATATTATAATATATAATATAAATATTATAGTATTAAATATATTATAATATATAATATAAATATTATATTATATTATAATATATTATATTATAATATATAATATTATAATATATTATATTATAATATATATATTATATTATAATATATAATATTATAATATATAATATTATATAATATATATTATATATAATAATATATATTATATATAATACTATATATTATATATAATATATAATATAATATAATATAATATAATACCATATAATATATTGTAATATAATATAACATATTATTATTATATTATATTATAATACAATATATTGTATTATATAATTATATATATGTTAAATATGTAAAATTTATGCTCATACTATATTGAAGTCGGGTCCCGGACTTGATGAGTTAAAAAAACAACATAAACTAAACAAATATTCATTTAGTTTAAGTTATTTTTTAAATTTAGTCGGGTTCGACATGAATATATTATTTTAAGTTGTTAATTTTATATTATTATATATAATATATATTATAATATTATATATATTATCATATTATATAATAATAATAATATATTATATAATATCATATAATATAATATATTGTATTGTAATATAATATATTTTATGATACAATACAATATATTATATTATACTGTAATATAATACAATAATTATATTACATTCTAATATAATAATATATGTCTTTTTTTTCAACAAAAAGCAAGAAGCCTATATATATTAATTATATAATATGGAGTTTTACAAAGTATTTACATCATAATTGACTAATATATCATCATCTTGATGTTCACCCCAAGCTAAGCTTTTTGAAAATTCAAATTGGCATAAAATAAAATTGCTAAATAGGAGTACAAAATTGGCAATCTCTACTAGTTTCTATTGACTTCAAAATAAAGACTTATTAATGACTTGCAAAATATGTAGAATATATGTTGCATGAAGAAGTTGTTTTGAGGAATTTTTTTAGGGAGCTTTTGAATATTGAATTATTGAAAGCTGCGACACCATCGATTGGAGCACACAATACCATGCCACCTTGCTAACCCTAGGTAGTGAACCAAAAGTAGGATAACACTGAAGATGAGCACATAATAATATACATGTTAAATATGTAATCTATTGTATAATTTACACTCATACTATATTTAAGTTGGGTCTCGAACCCGACATGTTAAAAAAAAAAAAACTAAATGGATATATGTTTCCTGTGGCATAAAATTAGAAAAAGCAAAACCTGAGAATTATTTTTCATTTTGCATTTTCCTTGTCTGCGCGTTTTATCATTTGAGTGACTTAGATATTCATTTGGCATTGGAATTTTTGCTCAAATCACCCAAATTTCGTAGGTATTTATAAATGTTAATGTTTTTTTCAATTTTATATTAGTTTTGTATTATTTTTTATGAATTTTAGTCAAAAATAGGTTTTTGAATAGGTCTTTTTTTGCATTAAAATGATTGTTAATTTTTAAAATTTTCATCAACAAACAGGCTTATGAATGGTTGATCCCAACCCCGCTCAAGATGAAAACCCTACAAATCCTCCTTCATTGCCATCAATGTTTCCAAACCAAAACGTGCCCACAATACATGAATCTATCCATAGAAATTTAAATCAATTGAGAAACGTACCCGTCGAATTTACGAGACACTCCTTGAGCTATCTATTAGATATGAAAAACACTTTAGAAACAATCATTTCAAATGTTAAAACTAAATGACAAACAAACATAATAGGTTTGCAGAGTGGCGAGAGTCCCAAAGGCAACATTATGCCAATGGGTTATCATATGGTGAAGTGAGGGAACTTGATATTAACAAAGCCCAATTAGCCCAGCTATTCATCAATTCCAAAATAGGATAGCCCGAAGATGTGTGGAAGCCAATTTTTTTAATCAAATGGCGCACACATAGAGGTATATTAGATAAATTTTGGAAAACATTGGTGGATGGTTTTTGATAAACCACCCAACAATAATCTTGACGTCTCTCAGTATTTACTACACAAATTATATGTCGAGTTTGTCCTAGGGAGGCATGTCAATTACTTTTGTTGAACCCCAATCCAAATAACTGCAAAACATAATGAGCAAACACATTAGGAGATCAAATGCGAGCAAGAATAAGGATTCCCCATGAAATCCATTAGCAAATTTTATTTAATAGGAAATGAAGAAAGAATTGAAATGAAAGAACAAAAAGCAAACTAAATCATATTGAAGACAATGCAAAGTCTTGATCCCATGGGGGAATTGGTGCCAATTTGATGTGAAAATTGGCCCTTTCTCAACTCCTATGATGCAAGATTGATGTGTGATGAAGAATGATCCACTTTATTGATGCTTGATGAGTGCTCCAATAGAAAAATTTGCATAACCTAACTATGAACTCAATGATAATGGATGAAATTGCTAATGATTTGAGCATAATAAGTTTACTCAAATTGTGGATGATGAAATGAGGAGATTACCCTCTTATTTATAGAATGAGAAGATGGATGAATGTCCAAAATAGAGCAATGTGGGACTAAGAACTAGCCAATGACAAAGTGCCACTTGCCAACTTATGAGTGGATGAAGGATGTGCAAGTTTTGAAGAATGTGTCAATAAATGCATATATTTGAATTTTGAAATTGTTAAAATGACATGCAAGAGGGAAAGAAGGTGCACTAAATGCCACTTGGCTCAAGGCAAAAGGACTTTGTAAGAGGAGTAAATGCCTTGTTGGAAGGACGAAGTCCACTTGGATTTTGAATTCAAATTGAGAGAATATTCCTTAAAAGATGCCTTGTTGAGGAAAATAGAGATTTAATAAATCAAATAAGTCTATTTTCATGTGTAAGTGGTAAAAGATGGAGGATGGGACATGAGGAGAGATTAAATTAATCAAGGTTAACTAATTTAATGAAGGGATTAAATGATGTGACCTATTTGACTTAAATTTGTGGATTTATTTAAATCAAATATGAGAAGAATGCGATAAAATGATTAATTAAATAAGGACTTTTGATTTATTTAATTAAAAGAGATGATATTAGATTAAACTAAATAAGGTTTTAATTTATTTAGTTTAATAGATAGAGTTTAGAGATTTAATCAAATAAAATTAATTATTTAATTAAATAGGATAATTAGATCAGAATGGTCAATTTAATTATCGAGAAAAGATGACTTAATTAGATAGCTGATTTATTTAATTAAGAGAGGATTATTAATAAATTTAATCAGATAAGGGTATTTGATTAAATGGTTAGAACGAAGAATGATTCAGGATGAAACGATGTTAGTGGTCAGAATCAGATGTCAAATGTCAATCAATACATTTTACATGTCTACAATTTTGATATGGGAGATTTCCAGTGTGCACGGGTAAATGGATGCCATATGATAGATCCAAAGCACATTGAGACACCCTAGTTCTACCTGCTTCACCTATTGCTTCCTTGACTCCAGTACCTTACCCCAATATTTTTTTAGATGTAGGAAGTCAAATCATTTTTTCCATACATGCATTGAGTGATCATTTGATCATGCAGAACTCTCATGTTGCATAGTCGTATGACAGTGCATCCCATCATGATAGTGATGCACTTGATACATCCTAGAATGATGGTGATACACCTATTGCATTAGTTCCATTTAGTACACCCTCCTCATCGGCACATATTTGTGTGCCCCATTACTACATCATGTGCCACAATATATGTTTGGGTCCTCTTTGACAGTCCAGTGAGGCTCCAATAGACACATCCGACTACAAGGTCCATGATATGTTAAATGTAGGAGTTGATAGAGCACGAAGTGGATCATTTCTAGGAGAGAAATCGGGTGGAAGAGATGATGTGGAAGCACCTGTAAGACTTAAAGTAATTTCATAGTGTGTTTTATCTAAAATCTTTCATATTTAATAAGAGATATTCTTACTAATATGTGTTTATGTGCCAAAATCTTTAATAGTTGCTGATAGAGGACCAGATTTCCCAAGTGCAGGAGGCTACACAATTGACCATTTTATTTGGCCTAGAGACTCAGTAAATGGTATCATTTAAATCAAGATCTATATAAATACTATGAAGGAGATACAAGTGGACATGGGAATGCACATTCAAATTTTTAGGATGCCTGCGAGTGGGTTCAACAAGTTGCTTGTGAAGAAACTTGAAGAGGTAGATCAATTCATCGATGCACATGTAGCCAAGAAGACAAGAGGGAAAGAATATTGGGAATATTTCATATATTGGAAGAACTGAGTAGCCGATGAGGCTTCATGAGTCAACGTTGCAGACTTGACAAAGTTCAAGATTTTAGTCCCATATTTATTGAAATGCTTATGAGTTTTGCACTCATGAAGCATTTTCCTACTTGACATGTTTGATGTAGAAGCACTCGAGCGTATCTGCAATCCCATGTTGCCCAAAAAAATGATTAATTAAGTTTTAGTGTTCTCTTCATTTGTGTCGTTTTGGTTGTGTTTTTGTTTGTGTGTCATGGTGGATGTCGGTGACCATTAATCTTTTGCCATTGGAGATGGAAGGGCACATTGACTCCATAAGAGCCTATCCATATTTGAATTCCATAATCCTCCTTTGGAAAATGCAACACCTCATTTAGTGTTCCATTACCTAAAATGAAAAGTCATAGCAATATGGTTGATGAAGTGAGGTGGGCGGCTAGAGTATTCAACACATTGTTTTCAAAAATGCAAATTAATGGAAATGAAAAAAAATTATGACTGGCAACTGACAAGGGTAAATTCATATTTGTTTTTTATGAAGTTGAAATATCCTCCAAAGAAAATGTGTGGATCTACATTGGCAGATTAAAAATGTTTGATTACATTTTCTACTGCATGAGATGGCTGAGGGGGAATTGATTCAATATGAAAGAGATGACCATTCAATTTCTTTGGAATTTGCACAATATAAATGTGAAATGAAATGCTGAAGAGGAGTCGACCAAGCTAAGAAGGGAGGATTTTAAGTTTGAAGTTCTATTATTAAATGAAAGTACTTGAGAATATGGAGAATAGAGGATAGAAGGTCAAGGGGTTGAGGAGTCTAGTTATGGTGATTGTTGGAGCAACATATTTGATGAATAAATTGTTTCTAGAAAGGAGAAAGTTTTGAGTTGAACAATATTAAATTGTGTGTAAAATGTGTGATTAATTTTGTAAATATGATCATTGCTACATGACTATGGCTGGAATGTAAAATTCAATTTAAAAATTGTGCTTTATTAAGCAGTGTGTATTAGATTGAGTTGCTTGTTGTTGGAATTGGAAGTCCCATAAGACCCTTGATTTCTGTTTGCACCATATTTCATCTCTAATTTATGACAATATCATAATGCATTTATATAGATACACATGATGATTTTTTGGGATAGCTAGGTGTACATACCTAGCCTTACTTTCATCTAGTCCCATCCTTGTTGTCCATCCATAAGCATATGTATATGCACTCCCAACCCAATTACATTATATCTTTGATCCTAGTCATCAATTCAGTCATTATCTATGATCCACTATTATCAAACACAAATCCAACTTGCCTATTTAACCCAAGTTGTGTCCATAGATGTAAGATTATCCTCGCAAATTGTTGCCTTTATCCACTAAATTAAAAAAAAAAAATTAATATTAGCCAACTAGCCACATCTTACACTTTTGTTGACTTATCCTAAATCGATTTTGCACACATCTTCTTAATTTGGTGTTATGCTTGCACATAAAGAGACATTTATTGCATTTATTCTAATCATCTAAAAAATAAGGAACTCATCTCATGTAATTGAAATTCATCCATATTTAAGATCACTAATTACCACAAGAATGATCATGTGCAATTCACTCAAATTAATCAATGAATCTAGCATATCTAATCATGCTCATTTTAGTATATGTTAATCACCTAGCAATCATTCCAAAATGTGATATTTTTCAAGATTCACTTGTGTAGCGTTCAAATCAATCTCATTGACCCACATTTTATTAGTAGTGAACTAAGTGGGCTTGATCTTAAAATAAACTCCATGGATAGGCATAAATGACTAAGGGATGAAAGTTCAAAGTTATGTCTAGTTTTAGGCATATATATCATATCAATTGAATTTAAGCATTTCCAAGTAAAAGTCAATTTTGGTCAAAAATATGTTCTAGCTCGATTTATTTCAACTAATTTTAATCTAGGCCACAAATTTTCCTAATGAAAGTGTCTACTAGATACATATATAGCATAACTTTGATGCAAGAATTTAAAAATGAAAACTTGATGTTGTCACAATTTCTACTCATATAAATAACATTAAGAAAGTGTAAAATACATTTTTCTGGATCTATAAATATAATTTTCAAAAATATAAAATTTTAAAATTATATATTATATATATTCACTAAAAATCTGTCATCAGCACAACGTCATCATCTATTTCACTAAAACTTAATCGTAATCCAGAAACAATTTGCAACACTCAACTTTAAACTTAAGGGAACACGTGGTCCACAATTTGCCGCGTCGTAGTTACTGTCATAACGGGATTTTTGCCAAACTTAAATATGCAATGATACATGTAAAGGTGCAAAATTGACGTTTGTGTGGATATCTAGTTTTTTTTTCAGTCATAGAAAGAGAATGGCTAACGTTTGCTGCTCACCGTGTCTTTCACCTGAAAATGAGAATGGGAAGGAGATTATGCATCTTAGAGAAATGGTCGAAAAGTTGAGATCATCTCGCCTTCCTGATTTGATCACGCTCATTGAGGATGGCTTGAGCGCTATTGTTACTTCCAATGTAAGTATCAAGTTAACTAGCATTTTCATTTCGTAATTCTCTGTAAGCATGTAATCATGTAAGCATGTGTTTGACAGCCTCCGCAGAACATACATGGAATACGTGTTGATATTTCGGATATTATGATATCTTCTACAGAGTTTGGTCGTGATTTGGTAAATTACGTGATAAATCGTGCTGACAAACGTGCTTGCCAGGTAGTTAAATGCTGGTATAATGATTGTTCTCATTACGATGAACATATTTTAGAAACGAATGAAATGTCCTCTAAAAGAAGTAAGTAAAGCAAAAAATATGTTAACCATTGAAATCTATATTTTCAGGTATGTTTTTTACAAAAACTGGGCTATGACGCTCGGAACGTGGTAACTGCTGTATTGAATGAAGCAGATAAGATCAGCTGGGTGGCGGGAGGGTTGTCTGTGGCGGCATATATGATGAATGAGATGAAGAAAACCTCTATCAACAGGAGCGTATATGTACAGCATCTCCTCTACATGTTGGGACTACTTAAGTACATCACACAACCAGACGAGATGGTAAAACCTATGCAGAAAATACTGAAGGACGTAGTCAACTTCATTGTATTGGGATCACTTCTGTGCATTATACCGATGCAAACTAAACACCGTCACGGGTAAGAACTCACAGAATCGCTGATACTTTATTAGCTTTCCCTCTACAGACATTTAATCTTATTGTCGCTGCATGTTCTGTTGCAGTTTTTTGGGGTTATCTACTTCCGTAAGCAAGGCGGATATGCATAATCTGGAGTTCCGACTTGGTAGCACTTATCCAGAGCTCACACTAGGTGAAATTACAGAAAAATTCCCCACTGCTGTAAATCTGTCACAAGAGCAACAGTATGTGAATGCGGGTGCAGGTATTTTTTTTATTGCCATTTCGTTTTAGTTTTCTTTTACATTCTCTAAAGTAACGCTTATTATTGACTTGATGCCTTTTCTTTAAATTTTGTTTCATCATCTTGCAGTAAGCACAGATAAAGCACGAGATGAAGTCATTCGGCTTTTGGGTGTCGACAGTGATAATAGATCGAGAATAGCCGTAGTTATTTGCGGCCAAGATGGTATTGGGAAGACAACCGTAGCTAATGCAGTCTTCGACCGCGTGCAACTGAGAGACCGTGAAATTTGCAGAGTTGAAATAAAGCACAAGTATTCCGAACATGATATCAAGATCCTCCAGCAGCAGCTTCTACGCGAGTTGTTCGGCAAAATTACTGTACTGGGAAGTTGTGTTGAGGGTAGGGCACATCTTTCAAATGCCTTCAGAGAAGCGAGCAGGCCTGTCTTTATTTTCATTGATAACGTTCAAGGAAACAGTGATATAGAAAACCTTCTACCGGCCAAGTGGGAGTGGCTTCCAATTCGTAGCAGAATCCTTATAACCAGTAAGCAGCCGCTTGAGTTCAGCACATCTGAAGAACAGTTCAGATATTCTATCAAAGGCCTTGATGGTATAGAAGCAAAGAATCTCCTGTGCAAAGAAGTTTTAGGCAGTGCGGAGGCACCCTTTAGCCCCAAGGTAAATATCGACAGTTTGACGAGCAGGTGTAATGGCATCCCACTGGCTCTTAGAATGGTTGCGTCTTATTTGCGTCATAATAGTGACCACGTCTCAGCCTGTAACCAGTTGCTTGAATCTATAACGGCAGAATTGGATGTCTGTTATAGCATTGTTGATTTTTTATATAGCAGATTGGAAGAGCCTTATAAAGAGGCGTTCTTAGACATCGCTATTTTCTTCAACAGTTGGGAACGGCACAAGTTGGTTTATGCTTTCCCGGACATACAACTGAGGGTGCTGGAAGAGGCAGGACTCGTAATGATCTCCTCTGAAGACAAATTATTGGTCCATGATGTGGTTAGAGAGCGGGCAATAAAGTTGTCAGGAAAGGCTAGAATTACGGACGTACACGACTTAAAAGATGCTCTCCAGGATTCATCGGTATGAGCTTTTTTATTTAAGCTTTTAAACGAGAATACGCTTACAATTAACCGAGAAAAATCTCAAACCAAAAATAAAAAGAATAATATAATTAACTTCTAAACAGTAATTAATTTTGTTAACAATGATTCTGTTACTTCTGTCCGCATTGATTTTATAGATCAATTTTTGTGGACTTATTGTGTTAAGCATTGCTCGGTGAATTTCTGACTATACGTCTTATTTACACAGATTCTCTCGAAAATCAAAGGGATTTGGCTTTCAGAAGAACATAGTGAATTTCAACTTGAAGCAGGGTATTTGGACTCAATGCACAAATCTTTAAGAGTTTTATACCTTGGAAAGTCGATCAAAGTAAGTGGAGAATGCAAGTCCACGTTTGAAGAAGTAATGTTTTTCCACGTCTCCAACAAGAATTATTTGCCAATGGATCTTCACAATTTCAAACGAGCTGCCTTTTTCCATGGCAGTTTAAAGAAAGAAATTAATTATCTTGACGTAAGTCCATAGTTTTTTTAAATTTTTATTTTGAAAAAGAAAAGCTATTTATTTTCACCGCTAAAAATCGTTTTATAATGACTGATGGCTCTATAAAACGAACGGTGTGCGCAGTTGACAGAGTCTTTGGATCGTCTAGAGTTGAGTGGGCTTTCGGATTTGACAAAGTTCCGTCCAGGGCTGCAGTTAGCAAAGTCTTTGCACATTGTGGAGCTGAGTGATTCTCCCCATCTTGAAAGATTGCCCGAAGGATTTAGCTTCTTCTCTTCCTTGGAGGAGCTAGATTTGAGCAAATGTGTCAACTTGAGCCACCTTCCTGACTGGTTAAGCCAACTTAAGTCTCTATGTAAGTTAAAATTGACAGCGTGCTCAGAGCTCAAAACATTACCGGAAACATTGGGTGATCTATCTTCTTTGGAAGAGATGGATTGTACAGATTGTTTTAAATTAGTGCGACTTCCAGATAGCTTCGGTCAACTTCAGTCTCTCTATTATCTGCAGTTAAGAGGGTGCTCCCAGTTGCTTTCATTGCCTGAAAATTTTGGGAGTTTGTCTTGTTTGAAAGAGTTGGACTTACGCTATTGTAAAAAGCTGAAAAGCCTTCCAGTTAGCTTCCAGAAACTTAATTCTCTATCTCACCTGCACTTGCAAGGTTGTTCAGAGCTCAATGCATTGCCACAAAACATTGGCAACTTGTCGGCTTTGGAAGAGCTGGATTTATCATCGGATGATAAATTAGAAAGCCTTGAAAGCAGTTTCGGACAATTAGAGAGGTTAGGCTCTCTGCAGCTACAAGGATGTTCAAATCTCAGTTCATTAGCAGCAACTATTGGCAATCTATCTTCCTTGGAAGAGCTTGATTTAACTGGCTGTGATAAATTGAGAAGCCTCCCAGAAACCTTTGGCAAGCTCAATTCCTTACGTGTTTTGAAGTTATGTTGCTCACAGCTCACAAAACTACCCGTAAGAATGGGCAACATGTCTTCGCTACAACAGTTGACTCTAACAAGTTGTGATAAACTAGACAGACTTCCCAACACATTCTGCCAACTTAAGTCCATATATCGAATGCACATGAAAAATTGCTCAAAGATCACTGAAATCGCCCTGCCTTCTTTGGAAGAGCTGGAAATGACAGATTGTACTAAATTGATAAAGCTTCCAGACGACATTGAGCAGCATCATCACTCCTTGCGTGTGCTAAAATTATATGGTTGTTCAACGCTGCCTGAATTACCCCCAATGTTTGGCAAACTACCTCGCCTGGAAGATTTGGTTTTGAACGATTGTATAAGTTTAATGGCACTTCCAGACAGTTTCAGCCAACTTAAATCTCTACGTCATCTGCGTTTGAGGGGTGCTTCAAAACTCGCTACGGAGAGCGTAGCAGCAATTCCTACTTCATTGGAAACTCTAGATTTAGGTAACTGTTCCAGCTTGCATTTCCTTCCTCAAAGCTTTGGACAACAAACAAACTTAATATTGTTGTTCATGGACGGGTGTCACAAACTGTCCGCTTTGCCTGATGGCTTTGGAGGGCTGAATTTGCTGAGATATCTGAGTATAGCAGGTTGCACAGAACTTCAGAAACTTTCTTCTGATTTCGTAAGCTTGACTTTCCTGGAAGCAATGAATGCATCAGGGTGCACTGCATTGCAGGGACCGGAAATGGACAAGCTTGTTGATATGCAGGGATTGAAGTTCGTGGATATCAGGAAAAGTACAAAGTTGATACAGCGGTGGAAAGAGATACAACACCGCCCTCTACTTGTTATGTGGTCGCACAC
>VDFB02270651.1:101445428-101462110 GCA_007258455.2 Sequoia sempervirens | reverse complement strand
TCTATCAAGCAATCAAGGCATCCATCAATCATAATTTATGCCAAATTATTGTGTGATATCACTTCATCAAGGATTTTACATCAAGGTAACATTTCCGTTTATCATTTATCATTTCAATCAATTATTCTTTTAGCCTCTACTTGACCTAGTAAATGTCCTCTTGATCTTCATCAATCACTGTATGTGGAGGTAGAAATATCGAAACATGGTTTTACTTAGGAAAGCCCTTACACATTACAACATTTCCCCCTCTTTTCATGTGTGCAGGCTAGATCTAGAAGTTTCATTAGTTGACAACCATATAAACGCAAATCGGATTGTAACCTATATATCCAAAAAAGAAGCATCCCAATATAGGGTGCCCAATGCCCCTGTCCCTATAATTTGGCCTTAGATTTCAATCATAATTTCCTCTTTGTATCTCATTCTCAGATTTGTAGTGTTCTATGGTTTTTCATTTTTGTCTGTGCGGTAAATTACATTTTTAGATCCAATGTTATATGTCAAATAGGCTTATTAAAACACACATCAAATTTATCATCCTCACTGTAACACAAAAATACATAAACCCTAGGAGATTGACTTTCTCTTTTGCAACAACTTGATCATTGAACCCTAGTTGGTTTATATTCAAACATGGAATCAAGTGAAAAGAAGCTAATTCTAGTTGGACCTAAGATCACTTTTCCCACTTCATATTTTAGTGAACTTGAAATACCTTACACTTACAATTTTCTTTAATATTTGGTAGCATAAATTATGAAAATTAATTCAAAACCTAGGCTATTTGAATGTCTTGTTATTGAATTAAATATGTTTCACTTTAAAAAAAAAAAAGCATTTTAATTATTTATTCGTTAAGCATTAAAAACCTTGATGAAATCAATTTAGAACAAAAATTCAAAATATGTAACTTTTATTGTATTATTTTAGATCTACTTTTTTCTCATTTAGGGCTTAGATCTGAGTTATTTCATTTTAATTTGTGAAAGTTAGATGTTTTTTCTTTGGGAAAATATATCGTTTATAGAATTTTATTCATTATCAAAACTCAAATTTAAACACATTTTTCCACTTTTTCAGTAGGATATCAATTTTATCATAACCCCATCCTTCCTAGGGGCACTCATTTATACAACTAATTTAATTCATCAACTCCTTTGAATGCTTAAGAGCCCTCATTCATGCTTCCATGTGTCATTCAATTAAGGCATATTTATTTTTTGAACTCTATTAGTTCTTAGACCTATATTTTCACAAAAGTTGGCCTTTAGATTGTTATACACATGTACATGTTCTAACATTTTAAAAACCATGATTTGTAGTCTAGGGAACCCAATGCCCTTGACCAATCAGTTTGACATCAATTTTTTTGTATGAAACCCTGTCTATGATCTTTGTTTAGGTCCAATTCTTGTTTCTAGTAGTTTGTCTTGAAACTTTGAGATTTTGTTGCATGCATTACCAGTTTTCCCTAATTTACCTAATTCAATGCATTACCCCCTAAGAAAAGGATAATGACAATATGTTTTCTTTTCAAAAGTCTATTTTTTATATAGCGAAATATGGCTTTTCTAAAGGACATTACCCCAAATTTCATGCCATCAAAAGGGATATACATTGGCCTTTGACAGACCAATAGTTTTTCTACCTATGAGAATATTAAATGGTGTAAAATAATAAAATCATTGATATATTTAATTATATCACTTTTCCAAATATTCATTCTTTAAGAGTTTATTACAAATGGATTAAATAGGTTTAAATAGATATGGGTTTTACGAGCTATAAAATTCATTCTCATTATGAAAATTAAAATAACCTAAAATATGAACCACGTAATTTTAAACTATGAAAGTTAAATTATATACCTAAAATGTAAACCCTAATTATAAACTATAAATATTAAATATATAGCAAAAAAATCACAAATCCTAACTTAGAGGTCGCTAAAACTAGGTACATGGAAGGGAGGAGGTGGCAAGCATGATTTGGAACTATAGATAGCTCCAAAAATGGGTACACATTTTTCCTAGTTGCTCTATGTCTATAGAAGTATAGGGTAAAAATGACTTATAGTCATTTTTAAAAAATATATAGCTTTACAAAATCTATGCTCATTCTAAACAAGTACTCATTCCATAAACGAGTACTCGTTCCATAATGGGTACCATTTAGAAACACCTGCACCTATTTTGTATAAGGTACCTAAAGCATAATGGGTACCCATTCATATTTTGGCTCAGGATCTCCTTTTTTCAAAATAGGTACCCATTCTTGTCGACATTTTTTGGTTGAAATTTCCACTCTTTGTGGAGCCAACTTCTTGCACTTACTTGAGATGTCATTAAAAAAACTCTCAAACTAAGATAATAGTTCCATTTTATCTAAGATAATAATACCATTGATGTAATTCCTTATTAGGTTAGCATCATCAATTTAAACTAATTCACCAAGAAATATGTAAATTTTATTTTATAAATTTCATGAGTTGCCTCCTCGATTTGTTCAAGATAATTGACCATTATAAATGTCATTCTTAAATATGGCGATATTCAAATTTAAATCAAGCTCTAGTTGACAATAAATTTGGATTCAATATTTGTAGCAAATTATAATTACTTGTGATTATTGTTGATATAAATGTTAGAGATAGCATGATTCAAGGTTACCCATCATGGGGTTGCTTCTACCACTATTGCACATGATACATGCATGGTTAAGACTAGTGATAAGATTCATTTTATATATATAATGATGCTCCTTTTCATATGGTTAAGGCTAGTGATATTATTCCTCACATTCACACCTTATGCTAATCTTGAGGATGATTAGGGATCCTTAGATTTCATGAGATCATTTAAGGAAGAATATGAAAAAATTGACTAGCATTCTACTATTACTCCTTTACATATGGAACTCACTACACATTAACAACCTCTCAAGTCATGAAGATACTTCTAACAATGAAGGTGTATCTACTCATGGTTGCCAAACTACTGGCAACTTGATTGCTAATTTATCATTTTTTACACTAACTAGTAAATATTCCGGAATATTTTTTGTCTTAAATATACATTGCCACATAATGGAAAAGGCTTAGATTTAAAACAAGGAATAGTAGAACCCATTCAATCAACATAAAAGGGAGAAACCATGAGTAAATGTTATTTTCCTAAGTTAAAGATAATGATTCTAAATAATTATAGAAATAAACATTTTAAATAAGAAATTAGGGTTTGAAATATACATTTTATGATTTATAATTTATAAATTGAGGTTTGAAATAGAAATTTTATGGTTTATAATCTAGAAACTAGGGTTTGAAACATACATTTCTAAATTAGAAATTGGAGTTTGAAATAGACATTTTAGGGCTTTTAAAGTAGAAATCAGGGTTTGAACTAGACATTTTAAGGCTTATAATCTAGAGAATAAGGTTTCAAATAGACCTTTTCTAATTTAAAAATTAGATTTTCAAATAGACAACCAAAAACATTATTTCCCTTCAATACACCATTTTAAAAGAATAAAATAATAGCTTTTGTGCAAAGATTGCCGGTATTATTATGTGTGGACAACAATTGTTGTCTTATTAAATGTGATTAATAGAGACCATGTAACATAAATTCAAGCAATTTGGTAAATATACAATTATTGACTTATTAAATGTGATGAATACGGGCAGACTAAAAAATAAACTTGGTACATATAGTTATTATGGCTGCACAACAATTGTGGGCTTATTACATGTGATGAATACGGATGACGTTTGAGAAAGTAACAGGAATTTAAAGAATTTGGTAGAGAGTTATTACACTTATTGCACCTAAAGTGCATTGAAATAACAAAAATTCAAACAATTTAACAGACTGGGCCACAACTGTAACAAATTAATTTCTCTGATGCAACATTAAAAGTTTTTGGTATTCAGAATTCTGACTGCTTTATAACATGTCTATATTAGCTGTAGAGATCTCCATGTTGTACAGCCCTTACATTTAAGGCACTGTCTATGCAGTGACAATTTGCACCTATGGACATGATGGGCATCCGATCGCTGGTACAACTGTATCCGTCATATTGCTGATATAACGGTCCGCATGTGTTTGCCATATACTGTAGAGCTATCAAAGCAGCATCATGTTGTAGAGTCTGTAGAAAGTGGAAAAAAATACTCCGCGTGAGAAACTTTCCTCCCCTCGCACCAAAATAATTTCTCCCTCAAATGTCCCCTAATAAAAACAGTTGCCAAAATCATGCCTTCCTTTAAATCCGTTAACTTTAAAAGACCAATATTTTTATTTTAGTTATCTTTTAATATATATTATATTTATTTATATTGAATAGATATTAAAATATTTAATTATATTATATCTATATTAATATTATTAATAATATATTCTATAAATATAATATAATATTATTTTAAAATAAATCATATAATATATTATATTAGGATATATATAATATTGCTAATATTAATATTATATATAAATATTATTATATTAAAATAAACTATATAATCTATTATTATATATAATATTATTATGGGGTTTTACTCTAATAGTGAACTCTAAAACCATTTTTATTTTTTTACTCTAATATAATATATTAATATCTATATATTAAGTAAAAATATTGAGATTTTACTCTAATAGTGAACTCTAAAAACATTTATATTTTTTTTAACTATAATGTAATATATTAATATCTATATATTATAAATAATATTATAGTAAAAAAATATTAATAAATTATATCATATTATTGATTTATTATTAGTTCCTGCCAGGAACTATAGGCACGGCCAAAACTTAACTAGTTATTAATAATTCTCTTTTTAACCAAACATTTTTTCTATTTGATTTTTTTTTTTATCTATTATCAATGTATACATGCCAATTATATAACAAAACATATTTCAAAATTCAATTCTCTTCAATCTAATTGGTAGACAAATTTCACCCAATATAAGCGATTAATATGCTTCCATTACTTCCATTACTTCCATTTCATGAAATTTTCTACCACAATGACCATAATAAAAATATATATTTACTTGTTTATTAAAGTTATTTTTTAAATAAAATTGGTGTCTTAGACATTTTTACATTAATTTTTCTAATAATAGGTAGATTAGTCTATAAATATTAAAAAATATTTTTTATTAAATGCATGTACCTATCTTACATGATTAAAATCAAAATTTATGTCCATGTTTTTATATAGTAAAAAAATAGTTTACTCTTAAGTGAATAAATAACTATATGTTGTTCTCCCATTTATTCACTTTTCTATACATAGATATTAATATTTAATATTTAAATACATCTATCTAACTTATGCCACCTTTAAAATGATATCTTTGCATCTAATAAATCTATAATAAATATAAATTTGATACACAATTTATTTCATTTATGAAAGTAAAAATAAAATTTATAAGTTGGTAGCTAATATGGTTGTAGAAATAAAATTTATAGGTATACTAGTCTATAAATATTAATAACTAATTTTCATTAAATACATCTACCTATCTTTTACGTTATTAAAAGCAAAATTTATATCCATATTTTTATAAAGTAAAAAAATAGTTTACTATTAAGTGAATAAATAACTATATGTTATTTTCCCATTTATTGACTTGTCTATACATAGATATTAATATTTAATATTTATTTCATTTATAAAAGTAGAAATAATGACCTAAGCACCTCCAAATTGATATATTGATGTATTTTAGATAGATATATACTAAATATAAAATAAATAAACAATTTATCTTCATTTAAAAATAAATAAATAGTATAATCTATTTATGTCTTTTTAGATAGATATTTAAGATATGTAATATATCTATATAAAATTTAAAGTAAATAAATTAAAAAAATATATTTAAAATAATAAAATACAAATAAAATGTATGATCTATTTTTTTACTATATTTATTGCTTCTATATTTAACATAGATTAATCTAAGATATCTATATATTACTAAATACTTTTCTTTAGAAAAAATATACTTTAACATTGCAAAAGATAAATATTTAATTTTACTTTAGAAGTAATAGAATATTCTTTACCATGTTGAATATTGTAACAATTTTAAAACTATTCAAAACATTTACACCCACTATCCCAAAATGTAAAAATAGCAAACATTCCATACATATCCATATGTTGTACAAAATAGATATCAAATGCAAGAAAAAGACTCAACAATCTGATGTTGCAGCAAACTCTTTATCCTTGGAGAAAGTAATCAACACCTAAACACTCTCCAAGCCTTTATATATAAGATTATTCACCCTAGCATTTTATTCATAGAATTTTGGCTCTAGGAAAACTACCAAGTGGTATTCAAAACCATTGATGGGTCCAATTGACACATGTTCATTGTTCAACATGCAAACAAGAGTTACACATGAATTGTACTCATCTTGCAAATCCAAACATCAAACTAAGGGGACCATCTGCAAACAACATTAGAATGTTACCATGTTTAACTAGTGTGCCAACATTACAATAATATTCCAACATTATAACTAAGACTTGAAAGATGTACAACACACTTAGTCCTAATATTATTGAGAATGGAATGCCTCAACCCATAAAATCTTCCTAGTACAAATTAAATAATAAAGATACTGAGATCTAATGGACATGATAAGCCTTACAACTCCAACTCAGGGTAATTGGCCTAATAACTTATAGATGTTGTACTTAGTAACTTGTATATCTTTAGTGTCTTTTAGGGGACATGTATTTAATGTGATGTGATAAAATATTTGTAACTGCTTTACCTTAGTGGGCTTTGGTTATTTGATTTTTTAGTCCATAAATTAGATCACGATATAAGTTAGTATACAATGGTATAGTAGCAACATTGTGGATCTTGGTGAGCTTTGACTAGACACAACTCAAAATTGTTTTCGAATTGGCTTGTGTGTTAAACTGGAACTAGAGTTGAGGGTCCTTGTTTGGAACTCTAGCTCTTTCTTCCCTTGTTCCCCTCCTCCATTGAAATTTATTTGCTGAATATCAGAGCTATTCCTGTTTGTGTTTATGTGTTGAGCATGGGGCTATATTGTTGCTTGGTTTGTACTTACTTATGTTCTATGTCCATTAGTTATTTGAATCCTAAAATCAAGATTGTAAAGTGCTTTATGACCTGCCATTAGGTCTAATTCTATGATAGGCTTTGTCACCAAGTAGATGCACCTTCCACCTAGCAGGTACTTATCATTTGTGACATTGCTAAAATTTATCAAACATAACAATTCTACTCCCCTCCAGCTCTTGTTATATATCATATTATTATGTAATCTATATAGTATAGGGTTTTACTCTAATAGTGAACTCTAAAACCATTTATATATTTTTTACTATAATATAATATATTAATATCTATATATTATAAATAATATTATAGTAAAAAAATAAAATAAATTATATCATATTATTTAATTATTATATATAATATTATTATGTAATCTATATATATTATAATAAATTATATAATATTTTAATATCTATTTATTAAATAAAAATATTGAGATTTTAGTCTAATAGTGAACTCTAAAATCATTTATATATTTTTTACTATAATGTAATATATTAATATCTATATATTATAAATAATATTATAGTAAAGAAAAATAATAAATTATATCATATTATTTAATTATTATATATAATATTATTATGTAATATTTATATATAATATATAATATAATATTAATATTAAAAATATTATATATATTCTAATATAATATATTATTAATAATATTCATATTTTTTTTACTAGAATATAATATATTAATATCTATATATTATAAATAATATTATAGTAAAGAAAATTAATAAATTATATCATATTATTTAATTATTATATATAATATTATTATGTAATCTATATATATACTTTAATAAATATATTATATTATCTAATTGTTATATATAATATATAATATAATATTAATATTAACAATATTATATATATTCTAATATAATATATTATTAATAATATTAATATAAATATAATATATATTAAAAGATAACTAAAATAAAAATATTGGTCTTTTAAAGTTAACGGATTTAAAAGAAGGCATGATTTTTGCAACTATTTTTATTACCGCAACTATTTTTATTACCGGACATTTGAGGGAGTAAAATTATTTTGGTGAGAGGGGAGGAAAGTTTCTCACGCGATTTTTTTTCCACTTTCTTTGGACTCTTACAGACATGATGCTGCTTTGACAGCTCTACGGTATCTGACAAACACATGCGGACCATTATCAACAATATGACGAATACAGTTGTACGCCATCATTAAAAGTCAAGCATCAAGGAATAAATCAATAAACTGGATGATGGCTTACTCGGACTACGTATTCGAATCTGGGTATCGAATCTGGCTATCCAGCCCCAAGAATGCATCGGGGCATGGATGCCTGGCTTATCCATGCGGCATGCCTCATCCATGCTACGGCCGACAGTTCTTGATTTTCTCGCTTCGCCATCAAACTCCGTACAAAACTTGTAGCATTTAATAAAAAGCGCATAGTTTAAGGATACATTGTTGGAAGAGTATAAATGAAAGCAACACGCCATCCTTTTTAACTATGATGTTTTAAAAACAAAAATTTAAACATTTTAAATATAAAAATTTAACATTTATTTGAAAAGATGATATATATATATATATATATATATATATATATATATATATATATATATATATATATATAATGTAAATCTTTTAATATTTAATTATAATTTTAAAATTTAATTTTAATGTAAAATATATATAAATATTTAGTATAAAAATATTTAAAATTTTTAAAAAATGTTTCTATTAAATTAACTTAAATTGATATCTTTGATATAAATTATTTAGGTAAATCTTTAAATTTTAAACTTTTTAATATAAAATGAATATAAATTCTAATGTTTTTTTAATTTTTTTGGAATAAAATTTAAAATGTTTAATGTATAAGATTGTTGGTAAATTTTCAAATTTTAAAGTTTTCTTAATATAATATTTTATTGAATAAAATGTTAATTTTAAACTTTTTAAATATAAAATGAATATAAATTCTAATGTTTGTTTAATTTTTTTAGAATATTAAATTATAATACATATTAACATGATTTAATACATATATATATGAGTATATTATTATTATTATTATTGTATAATGACTTACTCCTCATAGAAAATGGGGGTTTACCATCAAAGCATATCTAAGTTAAAATACATTACATTTTGTGGACATTTCAAATTCATTTTGTTAAAAAGATAAGATATGACTAATATTAAAGATAAGATAAGATGCTATTATAACATGATTAATTTCATAGTTAGAAAGACAATTCTATGAAGCTTTAAATATACATATATATTAATCTTTAAATCTTTATTTGAAAAAAAATATATTATAATTTATAAACTTATACATTAAATTTTAATATTTAAGTAATGCCAAAATATAAGATGTTTATTGATTATTATTTTTAGATTATAATATTGATTAAAGATATATAATTATATTTATAAGATTTAAATTCAATAATGAATTTAAAAAATATTAAATCAATCAAAATTGTTTCTATTATAAAATATTATAAAATACTAAATAAATAAAGTATAAAATATTATATTATAATATTTAAATTTATATTTAAAATGTTAAATAATTCTAATGTTAAATTTTTATAATTAAAAACTCACCTTTTAATGATGTTAGTAAGTTTTTTAATTAAAACTAAATATTAGATTTGCAAGAATATTAACATAATTCAATATATTGACTATAATATATTATCCAAAATACAATGAATACAATTTGAGGAACATGAATTATTGATTATGTAATTTTGTATGTATAATATATTTTTAAAAAATTAAAAATATATTTTTGAAAAATTAAAAATATATTTTTGAAAATATTAAAATTATATTTTGAAAATATTAAAAATATATTTTTGAAAATATTAAAAATTAAAAAAAAAATGTTTATTTTAATATTTTTTTAAATTAGAAATATATTAGAAATATGTTAAATGTATTCAACTATCAAAATATGAAATTAAAAAATATATATATAACATTTTATTTAAAAAATTATATTAAGAAAACTTTTAAATTTGAAGATTTAGGTAAAATCATATACATTAAACATTTTAAATTTTATTCTAAAAAAATCAAACAAACATTAGAATTCATATTCATTTTATATTAAAAAGTTTAAAATTTAAAAATTTATCTAAATAATTTATATTAAAGATATCAATTTAAGTTAATTTAATAGAAACAATTTTTTGAAAATTAAATATTTTTTATACTAAATATTTATATATATTTACATTAAAATAAAATTTTAACATTTTATTAATATTTTAAATATTTTTTACAATTTTAAAATTATAATTGAATATTGAAAGTTTTAAAAAAATAAAATAAATAAATATAATATATTAATCTTATTTTTTGAAATAAATGTTAAATTTTTATATTTAAAATGTTTAAATTTATGGTTTTAGAACACCATAGTTAAAAAGGAAGGATGGTGTTGCTTTCGTTTATTTTGTTTATACTCTTCCAACAATGTATCAGTAAACTATTACCTTTTTATTAAATGCTAAAGGGTTTGTACGGAGTCTGACGGTAAAGTGAGAAAGTCAAGAATTGCCAGCCGTAGCATAGGCATGTCGCATGGATAAGGAAATCAAGAATTGCCAGCCGTAGCATAGGCATGCCGCATAGATAAGGTAGGCATCCATGCTCTGGTGCATTCCTGGATAGCCAGTGTCGTTATTAGGGATGTCTCTTAGTTCTTGTTTGTTAGATCTGATGATATAAATTGTTTTAGGAAAAGAATATACTTGTTATGTGAAATGTCTTTTTTAAAAGAAGAATAAAGTTAATTACAAGAGTTATGGTTTTCGAACATCATTTATTAATGTTAATTATAATCACGAGAGGATTCATTGATGTCTTTGATTTTCTCCTAAAATTAGATATTGCAAATCTATAAAATAAGTCATTTCATCATAAATCAATCACAATCTTTATGAGCTTGAGCATTCATTATTTTTGAACAAATTAAGCATCAATTGTGAATCACATTCATCAATCCTAACTTTTGCAACATGGGTTATGCTTAATAGAGCAATCCACATACATTTGGAGCATAATCCCCCAATAGGATTGAAGGTTTTCATGTTCTTTTAGATTCAATTGTTTTGAATTATGTTTTCATGGCTTTTTATTCAATTGTTTATGACATTGTTTGCTAAATTTTATTGAGTATGGACTTACGTGACTAATCTTTAATGGGTTTTTAGTTTTTATACTTGTATGACTTAATTCATTCCTTTTGTGGCTAACTTATATTTCCCCTATAATAGATTTATACCATCAAATTTAAGGAAATTGAGCTTTGGACCTTGAGAAATATTTTCTCAAGTGAAAACTTGAGTTCACATTCTTATAGAGGTTGCATGATGATTCATGAATAGTTAGGCCATAGAATGACTATCTATTATTTGATATTTTCCATCACTAAGCGAGGAGATGCATGACTCAAATTCCTCTAATTTAGTAGTTAATTTATCGTTCATTTTCTTGGAGTGGGTGTTCAACACTAGGATGGGTCCCAAAGTGGTTGAAGATAAAGTGTGTCAAAGTTACGTAACTGACAATGGGCTACATGATTCTAAAAAATACCCTAATATTTTTCTTTTACAAGTTTTTTAATTTTTTTTTTATCAATTTAGCTAGTTTTTTATAACTTTTAGTTCAATCCAAAATTATATTTGGTAAATTATTTATTTGGCTGGACTATATCAACATAGATCTAGCATAGAGAAACAAAACCCACTGATCACAATGTGACGAGAAATAATAACAAACTCCACTAAATGTAATCCCACTAATCACAATATAACTATAAACTATATTCACACAAATTTGGTGCAATAGTCACTAGTGGTCATGTTCCCCAGTTCTAAATAGACTAGGTTGGGATGATAAAATGAAAAGTAAAGGTTTTAAGAGGGAATGTAGATTATGAGATGGCAAATATAGCAACCCAAATAAATTGAGTATATAATGCAATTAACTTCTCAAGGCTATCTATTGATGGGATGGTCACAAGTTATAAATGGTCAATGACTTCTTATGGCTAGGTTTGAGTCTTTTAGGATATCCAAGAGTACATTGAAATACAAGACCATAAACAAAGGTTGTCAAATAGTGTGATTTTAGATGCAACCTATTTTCCCTTCATTATAACCTATACCTAAATCTAGCTTATAGCTTATAACAATGTCTTTTATAATATTAACAAGCCCACAATATAGGGCTTTTACCATAAAATAAGATAAAAACTACAAGCCAAAAAAAAGTTGGGACATAAGCTTAGTGCTATTAGTTGTATAGCCACTTTCTAATCTAAGATCCTAAGAGGACACGGTGAGAGCATAGGTGGATAGTTGTATAAGGCTCTAAAAGAAATATGTTGCAATGGACTATGACCCTTGAAAGAACATTGATATCAAATGATAAAGGTTATTCATACATGAGATCAATTAAATAATAGAAAAATAGAAAACATATGCTGCAAATGGAAAAAAAATACAGATTTATATTGCATAGAAATAACATATTCAAATTACATTATACCACTAACCTCTTTGAAGAGGCTACCTTGAACAATATATTTCATGAATAATCAGTTTCATTATCAAACCCTTTATTTGTATTAACTCTACTCGAAGGACTGCTACTATCCAAGAATGTGGGTTAAATTAATTTAACAAAAGGAATAACTTACAAATCATATATTTAAGGTGCTTATATTCGTAAAACCTAATACAAATAATAATCAATTAGAAAGAAATAGATAACACTGCAGGTCCTAACATATATCTGGAACTGTTGATTCACCGAGTTGATTGTTAAGCTTAGGGCTAATCTTCAAACCATCTATAACAATGCCACTCTTACGAAAGGAGTTGTCTGTATTTTTCATCGAGACTTCAATCTCTCTTCTATCGCCACTGCTATCATCCTCTTTTGAAACGAAGTCACCCACAACAAATTCTTTCCATCTGTTCTCGCCATTTCTAACAAGAATCTTCTTATGTCCAGTCATTTCAACTGATTTATCTAGATCGTCGAGAAATCCAGCTGATTCTATCAAATCGCCGTCGATTGTTTTAAGCGAAAATGTGAATGGTGATGGGCAATACTTCCCTTTGGTTTTATCTATGTTGAGAACAAAAGCCACGCTGTACTCTGTGTTGGGAGACAAGAGTGTGCAGTCGATCTTTTGAAACACTTCAAACCACCACACTTCTTTTAGCTCTGCAACTTCGTCGAACCTGCATGATTTGGACAATATCATTATTTATTATAACCGAAAATAAGAGTTAGAAGAAAAAGCCCAAAACTAAACAGCCGGCAGTGTTGTTTATTATTTGGAACTTTGATGAACCAGATAACCAGCAACAAAATGCTTGCTGTTCAATCATTATCGATAAAGAATAGCTATAGACTTTAGCTATGTAAAGAAATAAAATAGAAAAAAAAAAAATGGATAACTTGAACAATAAATATCACTCTTTGGTACGATATAGCAAACTTGTCAGCGTGATTTTAAGAAATACATCACTGTTTGGTATGAAATAGAAAAGTAACCTGGATTCATCATTTGACACCCACAACCAGTACCGAGCGTCCCCACCCCAAGTGATGTCTAATGTTTTAGCAGACAACATGCATGCTAATTTGCCCGTAGATTTATCCAGCCAAATCCTCTTCATTTTTCACAGATATCAAACAGATGTCAAGTTGTTCAGTAGATAGTAAGAACAGAATAAATACATTGGATTGTTTGTACACCATACCTGGGTTCCACCTTCTAGAAGAATTGAATCGCACAGCTTGGTATAGAGATCTTTCTTTGAACTAAAAGTCACTGGGGGGTCGGCCTTTGCAAGGATTTCTTCGTAATGATAAGGAAGCTTCTTCTCCCAGACTGGATCCTCACCGCTCTTCCCACTTTCTAGGGAACGGGAATTTTCTGTTTGGTTGGAATTAAACACGGCCTTCAATCTTGCACAGCAATTCCCCATATTCGATTAAGGGTTTCAGAATTGCTCGCGTAAATACAAGACAATAGCAGTTAGAGAATATAGATAAGAATGCTTAGAAATTTGAGTGTTTCAAGCGGGTGGAAGACACACGGAAAAAGCATACACTTTCGCAAACATTAACTATTTCGGAATCGGCATTTTCCATGCCCGCGGGAACATGCTTGGAATTATGGTTGACCACGTTGCCACAAATTTTGCACCGCAATTCCCGATATTTGATTAAGAGTTGAATTTCCTGCATTACTACAATAGCATTTTGGAAAAAACGTTTACTTGACAAAAAGTTTAATTCTGTCTCATTCCAAATTTATAAATGAGTCTTTTTCTGAAATCTGTTTTAAGAACCTTTTGTGGCAAAATTTACCTCTTAATCATTCTTCTCATTCTCTCATTCCTCTTATTCTCTAAACCCCAAAAAAAACAAAAAAAAATCTTGCTAATAATTTATCCTATATTTTGAAATAAAAATTTACTATAAATGTCATTTTTAATCATGCTTTGAGTGGGAATGGGGATGGATGACTTGGGTAGGCCACCTTCACCCCCACCTTTTCTTGGGACTGTTGGTATGGCCTTGGTTAATATTTCTGCTACTTTAGGTAGTACTCTAGAGTGAGCGGTTTGATAAAATGGACACATGTCATTTTGGACAATGATTGTGAGGCCCATGTGCATAGATACTTAAATGCTATTCCAATGCTATCAATTTTTGGAGAAGGGACATCTATTAAGTTGTTAGATTAAATGATAAATCAAATCATTTCCTTCAAAAATAATACTTTGGTGGGTAAGTTTTTTTCATTTTGTACTAACATTGATATTGTTAGGAAATGTGCATCAGACAAATAGAAATCTAAAGGCAGTGTTTCTATTTGTGCTAAGTTAGGGGGTTTCCTTCTTTAAATTCATCCTTTAAGAAGATCTTCTTTAGGTCCCAATTTGAGGGTCATAGCTTTATGGAAAAAGTAACTTGTCTCTTAGTAGCTACAAACCAAGCTTTGACCCCAAAGCAGATTTAACAAAAACAACATATATTTGGGTACAACTCCTATCAGAAATACCATGGTAACATATAAGCATGGATTTTATTTTGGGGTTACCACAAACATAAAGAGGTAACGATTTTGTTTTTGGTGTGGTGAATAGGTTTTCTAAAATGGCTCATTTTATCTCATGTCAAAAGTGCAAATATGCTTCCCACATAGCTACTTTTTTTTTCAAGGTAATAGTTAGATTGCATGGCTTGCCAAAGAGTATTATTTTAGACTGGGACACCAAGTTTGTTGGTCATATTTGGTGCATCTTATGGAATAATATGAGAACACAATTGGGGTTTACTTCAGCCTACCATCCATAAACCGATTGTCAAACCGAAGTTGTGAATAAAAGCCTAGGAAATTTATTGAGATGCTTGGTAGGTGGCAAACTAAATCAATGGGATTTGTCATTGGCACAAGCAAAATTTTCTTACAATATTTCTGTAGACATGTAAAATTGACCTAACACCTATCACACAACCTAAACAACATCAAACATCATCGAACAACATCCCATACCAACCCGTGATGTCTTAGAACATCTCATAATCAACCCGTAATGTATCAAAACATCTTAGAATCATCCTGGAACATCTTGGAACATCTCTGAACCAACCTGTAACATCTCAAAATCATCCTGAAACGTTTTGGAACATCTCAGAATCATCCCAAAACATCTCAAAATCATCCTAGAATGTCTCATAACATCTCAAAACATTCTCGAAACGTCTCAGAATCATCTTGAATCATCTCAAAACGTCTCAGAACATCTCAAAATCATCTTGGAATCATCTTGAATCATCTCAAATCATCCCAAAACATCTCAAAACATTCCCAAAACAGCTTGGAATCATCCTGAAACATCTCGAAACATTCCTGAAATATCTCAAAACATATCAGAATCATCTTGAATTAGCTCACAACATCTCAGAATCATCTCACAACGTCTCGAAATCATCTCGTAATATCCTGAAACATATCAACATCATTATCATCAAATAGCACTGCATTTTCACATCAGCAACATCCAAAACCCTAATTTCTACTATTAATTGAATAATACAACATTATTTAATTAATTCACTTTTTTCATCATTCTCAACAAATTAAAAAAAAATTATTTATTTAATAAAATCCAAAAACCCTAATTTCCTCTATTAATTGAATAATAGGACATTATTTGATTAATTCACTTTTTCATCATTTTCGATAAATTAAATAAATCTCATTTATTTAATAAAGTCCTAAAAACCATAATTCTACTATTAATTGGATAATATGACATTATTTAATTAATTCACTTTTCCACCACTTTGACAAGTTAAATAAATTATATTTATTTAATAAAGTCTTAATCTCACTTTATTTTATCCTGATTGATTAAATAACACCAAATATTTAATTACACCGCTAAAACACTTTATTCCCCTAAGTTAATTGAATTATTAAATCATAATAATTTAATTACGACACTTTCCC
>VDFB02270651.1:101433495-101445328 GCA_007258455.2 Sequoia sempervirens | reverse complement strand
GATGGTAACACTATGCTTATTGTTTTCTTTCAATTTGGTAATCATAGATTTCCTAAATGTGTTTTCAATAGCTTAGTTTCATTTTGTATGTGTAGGATTAGATCTTAGATTAATGTGTTTGATCTTAGTTTAGATTCTCATTTCAAGCAGGATTTTCTTGTTTGCAATCTAATCATTTTCCCCCTCACACATTCTAGCACACCTAGTGGGACCCTTGTCCCATACACTAACGTTTGTTTGAGCCATTTGTGAAGTTGCAGGTTCTAGAAGCTCTTTTGAAAAAAGTTTCACGCACTACCCAGAAAAAGTTTGCACTTGAAACTAAGAACTGAGCATCTGATGTGGGAATTGCGCACTTGCAACAAGATCCTCACATCTGATTCTAAACCCTTGCATTTGTTTCTGACAGGGGTAGCATCTGCTCATAGATTTGAGCATCTAATTTTGAGAGGGGTGCTTTTGCATTTTTTTCTGAACATTTTATCTGACAGACAAGTGCAAGGATCCTACACTATTGTAATGGATTTCTTTACTAATGTTTACTTGTTTTTGAATGTGTAACAGGTACTAACAGATTTGAATGCAGGATTTTCATGACTCTAACTCTTTTTTTGTGGGGAGGATGATCAGGCAAAGATTTATAGATCCACAAACATTTTTGGTTAACTTAGGAAAATTTCATTTTGGTGCTCTAAAAAGAACAACTCAAACACACATTTGGTTTTGGTGTTGTTAAAATTGAACAAAATTTGAGCTTTCTTAAGTTAGTAAAATTTCATTTTGGTGCTCTAAAAAGAATAAGAAAAACACACATTTGGTTTGGTGTTCTTAAAATTGAACAAATTTTGAGCTTTCTTAACTTAGGAAAATTTTAGTTTGGTGCTCTAAAAAGAAAAACTCAAACACACATTTGGTTTTGGTGTTGTTAAAA
This sequence comes from Sequoia sempervirens, assembly GCA_007258455.2. Classification (NCBI taxonomy): domain Eukaryota; kingdom Viridiplantae; phylum Streptophyta; class Pinopsida; order Cupressales; family Cupressaceae; genus Sequoia; species Sequoia sempervirens. The sequence continues at coordinate 101,444,397 of VDFB02270651.1, read as the reverse complement.
TTGAACAAATTTTGAGCTTTCTTCACTTAGGAAAATTTCATTTTGGTGCTCTAAAAAGAATAGGACAAATGCAAATTTGGTTTGGTGTTCTTAAAATTGAACAAATTTAGAGTTTTCTTAAATTAGGAATATTTGATTTTGGTGCTCTAAAAAGAACAAGCAAACTCACACTTTGTTTTGGTGCTATTAAAATTGAACCAAAATTTAAGCTTTCTTACATTAGGAACTCTTATTTGGGTGTTCATAAAAAGAATAAAAACAAAAAATACTCCAATTTTGGGGCTCTAAAAATGAACACATTTTATGTTTTCATAATTAGGAATTTTAATTTTGGTGCATAAAAAGAACACAAAATGATTTCCATTTTGTTGACGCATGCTCGATTTACTTTTGTTGACCAATTTAGAACCAGGCCTGATTTCTTAGAAACACTCATCTTTGGGCTTTAAAAAAGAAAAATTGTTTCTTTTTGTTTGTTTACACCATTGCTATCTTAATTGATTAATGTCCTGAATATTTCATATTGGTTCATATAAAAAGAATAATTTGTTTATGTTATTCACATATTTTTGGGGATAACACCACTCGAGGTGTTTAAAAAGAAACAATTTGCTATGAAGGTGTATGTTGTGCGTTCATTGATTGACAAGTTGAATGTTTGTCTTCTCCCCTCACACCTTTTGGCGATCTTGGATGAATGAAAACATTTTGAGCTTCACACTTTTCTTTTCAAGCATACCTTTTTAGAGGGCCTTCCTATTGAGGAAACTCCCCCATCAGAGAACTCATAGGCAACCCAAGCGATACTTTTATTCTGGACCACTATATAAATCTTTTGTGAATTTCAAAAAATCAAAGGACACACCATGAACAATTGTATGAGACTCAAGCACCTCATCCAAGACTTGATAGACAAAGGGGAGGTGGTTGTCGAACATCGTCCTAGGAATAAGGATTTGCAAATATACAACAACCCAATCTCAAACCATCAGAAAAGGAATGACAAGGGAAAATACCAAGGTTACCATAATGCCAACTATACCTATGAGGACACAGTTTTAGGAACTCTATCCCAAGTTGATGACAATAGGGAAAACATAGTAATTATATGAGAGGGAGACAAAAACTATAACGTAACTACCCATCGAGGGAGAGTTACAATACAAGGAGTCCCTCCTAAACCCACAATCAAGTCATCCAATGAGTACAACATTGTAGAACAACTGAAGAAAACCCTCGCTTTAATCTCGATCCTAGAGTTGCTAAAGCTATCATCAACACATAGGGAAATACTTGAAAAGGCATTGGAAACATTAGTGCCTAATGACCTCAATCCTAGTCAATTCCAAGCCATGGTTGGAAATATCACATCAAGTAATCATTTAATCTTTTCCAAGAAAGATCTACCCCAAAGAACATTCCACAACCAAGCCCTCTACATAGAGGTTGGTGTTCATAAAATCATGGTCAAATGAGTACTGATAGATAATGGTGCAGGTTTAAACATTTGTACCTTAAAATCTGTCAAACAGTTGGTGTATTTTGATGACGTGATAGACAAAGGAAAAAGTATCACCATAAGGGCCTACGATGACCTTGCAAGAAATTTTGAAGTAATAGTTAGGCGACCTGTACAGATAGGACCAGTCCTCATGGAAACAACATGTCAAGTGCTTGATCTATAATTACTGTATAGTATTCTCCTTGGATGCCCTTGGATCCATGCATTACAAGTGATACCATCCACCTTTCACTAGTGCCTAAAGTTTCCCCATGAAGGAAAAGAGGTAACCCTAAATACTGACCCTGAACCTTTCCACTTCTATGCAAAGCTAGAGGAAAAATATAACAAGATCCAATGCATTCCTCACAATGATATAGCCTTCCACTCTTTCTCATATGTTGACCCTTCCATGCTACCATCAACTTCAACTAGAAACACACCAAGTGAGCAACCAAAAATGGAATCCAAGATTTAGGTACTTGACAAGGGAAATGGAAACTATCATTTTAGCCAAGCATTTTGCATTGGTATGCTTCCACCAACACCCAAAATCTATGGAGGGAAGAGAGAGATCAAACATGCTCAGAAGGTACAAATGATAGCTAAACCCATGATTTTCACCAAGTGGAGGGACATTAAGGATGAAGAAGTCTTGCAAGAGGACTTTTCATCTATGATCTAAAAAGAAGACTCAAAAGAGCAAGAAAAGCCAAAAGCTATTAATCCTAACAGTAGAGGTTATCAAATGGTGAAACACATGGGATATCGAGGAACCAGTGACCTAGGGCTGCACAAACAAGGTCAATGGGAGCCTATAATAGTGGAATAGAGACAAAAGAATATGGGACTAGGTTATAATCTTAAAGAAGTGGTTACTCCAAAGACCAAATGAACCTCTTATAAGAAACAAGAAACTTTGCTAATGTTGAGGCACTGGATATCTACCATATAATGGAAAATGACTTACCTATAGAAGAATTGTTTGACAACTTTCACATTGATAGGTTCCCTTTCTAGTATATAGAAACCATTCCCAACATCTACTATCATTTCAAAACTGACTCTAACGAATATGAGTGGGATTCCCCTACTTCTCGTAATGACGATCTTGACACCCAATGGGAAAAAGACACCAAATCCATATTGACCCTTTCACCCACTTCCATAAGCTTTGCAGACCAAGATGATAGCCTCCCACTCTGTTACCCACAACTAATAGATTGGGATCAACAATAACATACACCAATTCTAGACCAATTCCAAAATGATGAGGCAATCACAGAGTTCATGGGACTTTGAATAGACGTACCAGCAAGAGATCACAAAGTAGGGTTCGTCATGGAACCTGAATAAGAGGCATACTTTGGTGAGGAGATTGAACCTTCCAGTCACAAAAATGAGAGAAAAAATATAATATTAAACACGAGGTCCCCTAGAGAAAACCACATTGTGGTTGTATCGGATCTGAAAAAGAAGAAAATAAATGACACATTTGAAGGTGAAAACCTCCCAGAGGCACCCAAGGATGGAGGGTTTAATCTCCCCATATCAAAATATCAGGAAAGATCAATGCTCTTAGTAGAAGAAGCAGAACCCATAAATGTTGGCACAATAGAAGACCCAAAGATAATGTACCATGTGGCATCACTTGATCCCAAAGAGAAGGAAAATTTCACAGCTTTCATAAACAAGAGAAAGGTAAACTTTGTCTGGACCTATGTTGACATGCTTGGACTAGATCTGGTATTAGTGGTACATCATTTAGTCATAGTACCCATCCATCAAAGCCTATCAAGAAAAAACTCAGAAAAATGCATCCTCAGATTGCATTACTGGTAAAGGTAGAACTAAAGAAACTACTAGATGCGGGTTTCATCAGACCCATCGACTATCCACAATGGATATCAAATCTAGTACCAGTATCAAAGCCTACCGGGGGCATCATAATATGCACAGACTTCAGGGACCTGAACAAGGATTTTTCGAAGGATGACTTCCCATTATCAAGCATAGACATGATTGTGGATCTAACAATAGGGCATGAGATGTTATCCTTAATGGGTGGTTTCTTTGGATACAACCAGATAAATATCTCTCTAGATGACCAACATGAAACAACATTTACTTGTGCGTGGGGAACGTTTTACTGGAATGTAATGCCATTTGGTCTAAAGAATGTCAAAGCAACATATCAAAGAGCAATGACGACCATATTCCATGATATGCTTCGCACCATCATGGAGGACTATATGGATGACATTCTAGCAAAGTCAATTAAAAGGGTAGATCACTTGATGAACCTGGCAAAGGTGTTTGATCAGCTTGAATAGTATAATCTGGGACTCAACCCTAATAAATGTGTGTTTGGAGTAACATTTGAAAAACAATTAGGGTACACATAGTATCAAGAAGGGGGATCGAGGTAGATCCTGCAAAGATAAAAGATATAAATTAGAGATTCCCCCACCAAAAACATTGAAACAACTAAGGATTTTACAAGGAAAGTTGCAGTCCATCAAGCAATTTATCACACAACTAGCAGAAAAATGTCACCCTTTTACTCATCTCCTACACAAGGATGTCACCTTCAACTGGGATGGAAGATGTGACCAAGCATTTTAGCAGGTCAAGGAATACTTACTTACTCCTCTCGTACTCATGCTGCCTATTCCAAACAAGGGAATGATATGATATGTGTTTGTAGATAAGGGAAAAATCAGACTTAATGTTTAATGAAAGCAATAAACTAATTAGATCTTATCATGCATAATAGAGTACGAAATAATACGAAAATCACAATAAACAGCACAAATGCAAACCGATCTCCGCGCTAATTCGATTTATCTCCATGTTGCTCTTCTCCACCTGCATGAGAATGCGAGATTTTGAAGGGTTGACAATGGAGGAATGTTGAGTGCTCATTCCTGCAGCATAACAACTTGACGATGAAAATGGAGAATGATAGACGAAAGATTAATTTTGATAGAGTCTGGATGCTAGATGAATCAACCCCCTAAATGGATTGTGAGAGGCCGCATTTATAGAGACGTGACGTTGACGAAGATAAGATTTGACAAGATTCGACAATGATTTGATTTTTGACAAAAGAGGAAATACAACAAGATGAGATAAGATTTCAAAAAAAAATGGAAAGATTTCATTTCCTGTTTTAAAGGAAATAAATCTTAAAAAAGACGAGAAGATAATTGATGAATTATCTAATTAAATAAATTAATTAGATGCACACGAGTTTCAATTTTGGAAAGAAAGCGACAAGATCTTTTTAGGATTTTATTAATTAAATAAATTTTGGATTTATTTAATTAACATTGAATTTATGATTTCATTAATTAAATAATATAAATTATTTAATTAATATTAGAAGAATGAATAGAAATGATTTAATTAATTAAATAATATAAATTTTTTAATTAACATTAGCGAAATTGATGGATTATGAATATGAATTTAATTAAATAAATAATATTTATTTAATTAAATAAATGATGTTTAATTAAATAAATGATGACATGGGTATCTAGGGCAAAGCGTGCTACAAGATGCCTAAATGATGTAATGTCGAGATAGGTGTTGCAAGAGGACAATTTTGGGTGTCTACATTTTTCCCCTCTTTGAGATGATGTTCGAGATAATGTGATTTGTGTCGAGTAACATCATTTCAAAGAAACTAAGGTATGGACAGAGAAAAATGGATAATGATAGAAAGATAGGATGACGATGCCCCCTCGAGAGGATAGGCGGGTTGGACAAACACGGGTAGACTCTCGAAATGAAAGGGATGGATCAAGAACTAAAGATGAAGGAATGGATGATACATTATGCTGCAATGAAAGATGAGCAATCATGATGTTTGATATAGCACTAGACGTTATGCACCAAGATATAAGGACCAAGGTGACGATGTGTCTCGTGCCCTAGCGTAATACAACCTTGTCTAGACATATGAGGAAAGAGGCTTAGAGCATTAAAGTCCTAATGCACAAAAGGTATTATGTGACCTTAGATGCAAAGGATAATGCAAAAAGATATTCCAATACACACAAGATATGAATATTAGCTGGAATGATATGGATTTGATACAAATGCAAGATAAAATGATAACACACACAAGCAAGCAAGCAAGCATGCACAAATGATACAAAAACAAATAAGGTATTGCCCCTATCAAGTTGTAAACCGTTGATTGATTGACTGATTGATTGATGATGGTGACTAATGATGATAGTGTTGTCATTGTGGAGAAAGACATATCCCTAGATCAACACAAGGATGACTGACAATTGATAGATTGACTTTGATTGATTGGGTTTACAACAAGATTAGGATTAAGACCAAAGGATGTGATTGGATAATTTGACAAGATTGATCGACTTGATTGATATGGATTGACTTGCATTTGAATTATTGCTTGAATTTTTGTTGGCTATTTGATTTTTTTGTATTTTGAAATGTTTTGATTTTTTTGGACTTTTGGAATGTTTTGATTTATTTTTTGAATTTTGACATGTTTTGACTATTTTGGACTTTTGACATGTTTTGAGGTATCAAAGGATGAAAATTTGAATAGCCTTTGTGCTAGATACCAATGACAAGGGGAAAACCAAGTCTAGGTGCAAGGGTGGGTGATGGGATAAGGGATAAAAGGCTCATGATAGATGGATGGATGGTATTGATGTATGCATCATAAGACATCAAGGATGTGATCTCCAAAGACTATGTCGCATAGGAATAACATGCCCTATTTTAGGTACAAGACTTAGGATTTTTCTGGACAAAAAATGTATGACAATAGGGTAATGACAGGCTTGTTTAGATAATTGAGGTATATTAAGAGATACTTAAAGCATGTTTCAACCTTTGCCCCTATATCTTCATCAAGATCAAAAGAAGAAGGGTGGATGAATGGACTCAATATGATATGTATGTATGATGGCCAAAGATGGTAGGTAGGATGTAAATGACAAGACATGAATGATAGGAGGGATAGATAAGACATTGTGCCCCCAAGTGTAAGTGACATAGAAGATCAACCTACTCATGATGCCTGTTTGCTAGGTTTTCATCATGGTACTTATCCAAGGCACCTGTTTACCAGGTTTTCACCATTGGACGAAGGGATTTCTCTTTACTCTTTTTGTTTTATTCTTTCTTTTATTATTTTTGACTTTTTGACTTTTTGACTTTTGGATAGGAGGGACTTAAGTGTCTAGTTGCATGAAAGGTGATAGTCCCACTAGGGATGGATGTCATTGCATGGACCATGTCAAATGACATTATGCTCATAGATGTTGGTAAGGGATGACATGAAAGGAAGATGGAGTAGGTAGATGATGGATTATGATGTGGATTATGGAGGACAATAATGGATTTTATGTAGATTATGTCTAGAAGATGATAGGGATTATATGGGACTTAGGGAAAAGATGAATGGGGAGGCTTAGCCAAAGCATGGACCATAGGAAGATGATGGTGGAGCTATGTAGGATAATGAGTGAAGGGTGGGGAGATGGAGGTATGTGGACTTGGTGTGAAATGGAAAGGAACCATGACCGATGGTTGCACACATTATGATAAACATTGAAGCTTTTGATGTGGACGAGGTGTAGGAAGCAATGGAGATGTTTTCTTAGGAGATGGTGGATGAAGTGCCTTAGGTACCCACATAGACTTGATATTTGTATGATATTTGTTTGGCTTGTGGGATGGAATATAATATTTTTGAATGGAATGTGCATTTTGGATGGGAGGGGATGGTTGGGATTTTTGTGATGTGGATGCCTCATTTGACTTGATTTATTTTTGCTTAGGTACCCAAACCATTTTAGTTTTGGCCTTTACTTTTGGAGGTATGGGCTTATATAGCCTTTTAGATGTACTTGGCTTTGATATTTTGCAATTCTATGCTAAGGCATTAGGACCATTAGAATTTTTGACTTTATGTGTAGAGGCATCCAATTTTTTATTTTGGAATCCCTTGGGTTTGGTGGAAAGAGTGGAAGCTTTATGTTTAGACAATGTGTGCATTGATTGGTCATGATTGAGATATTTAGAGGATTTATGGATAAATGGATAAGAGGATTGAATGGTAGGGATATTAGGAGTTGGAAGCAATGGTGGTAGAGTGGATGGAGGGAAGTGTATGGTCACATGCTTTTGAAATTTGTAGGATGACGGTGGTGGAATTGAAACATATGTTTTAGGCATATGATAGGCTTTATGATGGAAAGTGGACTTAGGATGCATGGAGGAAATACCAACATCTTGAGATTGGTGTCCTTGAGGTGTATGTCCAAGGCCATAAGAGCATGGAGGGACTTTGACATGGATGGGCTCCAAAATATCTTGTTCATGAAGGCCTAAACCTTTACCTTGGTGGTTCATATTTTGGAGTGTGCAATGGACAATAGGACTAGGTGTAGGTGAAACACTAGACATGATTTCCTTATTGGATGGAGAAGATAATGTTGTTGTTGTTCAAAGGAGGAACATTCATGAATGAGGGTAGAAAGACCAATAGGAGATGATGGCGGACTTGCAATGGGGTCTATAGTGGGTGATGGAGGATCATTAGGATCTTGATTAACATTTTGTTCACTTAGATCCAAGATACTTGTTTGATCTTCTATGTGTGCTTGGGAGGCACTTGTCTCATCAAGGGAAGTGAATGTTGATGGATCATGGATAGGACTAGGTGGAGGTGAATTTGGAATATCTTTCTCATGGATGGGTATAGGATCAAGTTGCTCTTGGATAGGCTCTTCATCATTATGGATATCATCTTGATCATAAAAACGATATAGATTATGGATGGGTTGGATGAAAATGATTTGATCTTGATTAGGACTAGGGCTTGATGTTTCCACATGCTTGGGAGTAGACTCTTGATATACCTCTTGGGTTGCTTGAATGGAATTGCAAGGGGATGACTCTTGAAGAGACTTGACATGTTCTTGATGGTCAACAACATAGGAGCATGAAAGAGGGTGACTTGGACTTATGAGGGGAGACTCTTGACTTGGCTCAAGGGGTTGAGGATGACATGGTTGACTTGAAGGACTTGGCATGACATTTGAGGGCTCTTTGGTATGTTCAAGTATATGTGTTGAATGACATGGAGACAATTGATTCCTTGCTTGTAGCCCTTGGGTCACATCCTTTATAGGTGGATTGGTGGATATAGATAATGCCATCAATTTATTTTTTAAATATCTAAATGTAGGGAATTGATTTGAAGGAGGATTAGATGATGGTGGGGGTAATGAAGAGTTTGATTGGTTAGAAGGTGGAGAGGCCAATGGATTAGGACTAGGACATGGTGGATTATGGGTAGGCATTTGATTGGATGGCGGTAAGGGTATATGGACTAGATTGGTGTTCCCCTTGTCAAAGGTGGCATTAAGACTTAAAAGATCTTGATGTTGTTGCCAAGGTGGACTTGGGATCCTATATTCTTGTTGTGATATGGGTGGACATGTTGATGTGGCATTGACATGGAAGATAAATGGGTTTTGTGGGCATGATGATGAAGGTGACACATAGGATTGTGGTTGAATTTCTTGAGGTTGGAATGGTGTTTGGACTTGTGATATGATTTGTTGTTGTGATGATGATGGAGGGGATGAATAGGATAATGACTGTTGAAAGGTTGATTGATGTGGATAAGGGTTGACATTGGAAGAGTTGTGATAGGTTGATGAAGGGGAAAGTTGATATGTGGATGGATGAGGTTGATATGATGATATAGGTGACACATAGGATTGATGTGAAATTTGTTGATGTAGTGATTGGACTAGATAATGTGCTTGTTGGACTTGACCATTGGCTATGAGGTATCAGATTTGTGCTATGAATTGTTGCATTTGAGGTGATTGGTTTTTTTAAGTTGTTGAATCATGTCATGGACTCTTTGAATGATTTGTTGTTTTAAAGGTGATTGGCTTGTTTGAGCTTCATGAAGCATGTGAATAAGCTCTAGTGCTATGTCTTCAAATGTTGTCATGGTGTAAAATGATGTTGATTGGATTAAAGAGATGATGATGATTAGGATATGATGTGGAATGTCAAGATTGGATGACTTGGATGATGTGGAAAATTTTTATTGGAAGTTTGACTTGGGAAATATCAAACACAAGATCTCACATGTAAATGCATGAACACACACACCAAGCAAAATGATAAGTTTGTATTCCAAGATTAGATGTTATGATTAAGAAAGCACTTAAATACACAACAACAAGCCCTATGACAAGTCAAGTGGGGTATGGCCAATTAGGTCTCACGCTAGTTTGCACAAGGTTGACTAAGGGATGATTTGAAAGCAAAATCCTGCCAATAAGCTGGGAGAAAGGGGTAACCCACCCTTCACCTTCACTTCCCAAAGGTATAAAGTTATTTGGGGCTTAGCTCAGAGTGACAAGATTTAAACTTTCAAACGAGCGTGTCTTTGGATTCACACTCTATTGAGGTCGTCCCTTGGAGGGGTGTGTGCTCCAAGCAGGCCTCCTACGAAGGGTATGACAAAAGCAAACCAAGTGAGGTGTTTTGGAGGACACACACACTTGATTCACACTCACAATGATTAATTTCCCTTAGAAATGAAATGTGTGTAAAATAGTTCAAACACTTGTTCTTTTTAACCCCAAATCAAGATGCGTGATTGAAGACACAATTCATTTTAAGCCCAATTTTGAATATGTGATCAATCAAAATTGGTTTTATGCCCCTAAACTGAAATGTGTGACAAACAAGATTAAGAGATTAAGGATGGAATGAGGGCACCTGGTTACTTTCGCTTTCCAAGTTGACGTTGTGACCGATTCCAATGCTTTCCAGCTCTGCTTCGTATGATTCGCTGACAAGTCACCAAGACAAGAAGAAACACAAACGTGCAAGAAAAAGTGTGATTAGATCCCCAAAACATGCAATCTGTTAAAAAAATCTAACTAAATTAAAAATTAGAAGTCTAAGCTAAATTAAAAAGTTAAAAAAAACATCTAAGTTAGATTAGAAATTAAATCTAAAATTCACCTTAAATCCAAATCAAAAATTAAATCAAAAATTAAAATCTAAAACTAAAGTTAAATCTAAAATCTAAAAAAAAATTAAATCTAAGTCTATATCAAAATTAATTCTAAACTTAAAATGAAAAAGTAAATCTAAGTCTAAATAAGTTATAAACTAAATCCACAATCTAATTTAGATCTAAATTAAATTAGAAAAAGCTAAATTTGAACTAAATTAGAAAAATTAAAAATCTTAAATCTAGATTACGCCTAAATCTAAATTAATTTAAAATCTAAAGTAAATTTAAAAAAAAACTAAATTGAAACTAAGTTAGAAAAAAAAAACTAGATTAGAAGATCTAAATTTACTTACTA
>VDFB02270651.1:101412576-101433395 GCA_007258455.2 Sequoia sempervirens | reverse complement strand
ATGTTGTTTTGGCTCCAAACTAAAGAGGAGCTCTATTTATGGGCGGGTTTCTAATTTTTGGGTAGCTTTTTGGGGACAAGCTCGCATATTGCGAAAGGGTTATTTTGTAGCTTTCTGTAACTTGCATGTGTTGTAGAACTTGGGGATTGGAGATCCTCTGCATGTAAGAAGCTCCATTTTCTAAATAATAAAATTATTCTCTTGTTTGTGGGTTATTTTCTAAGTCTCGGGCTGCGCCCTCATCAGGAAGTGATAGAATGATGTTTATGTTCAACTATGTTGTTGCAGTATTCATTGTGATTGTGAGCCAGGCTTATAGATGTACAGGACAAGTGGGGAGGCAAAGTCCTCACTTGATGTCTGAATAAATGCCACTTTTGGAGGTCCAAAATCTCTCCAATGGGGAGGACTGATCCAAGTGGATACTTGTCATCAAAATAGAAATGTTCCACATGCTCCAAATTTTAGCACCATCTTGAAGAGCCCAAAAAACTAAATCTGACACAATTTGAATGAGGTCGAAAGGAGCTCGTATGTCTGAGTTACACCTAGTCAAAGTTGGGGTCAAGCCAGGTACAAGGGCCAGTCAAAAAGACAAAAAAATCATCTCAAAAATGGTCAAAATCAACATCATGTCCAAGAGCTCGTGGCCACTATTTTAATGCCATTCGTTTCATCGAAAATGGAGCTCATACAACGAAGATATGATTGGTCAAAGTTGAGGGTTGACCACAATGATGTGGCAAGAATGATGACATGGCAAAAATGAGGACATGACTATTTAAAATATAATTTAAAAGCTAAATTCCCTTAAATTTAAATTATTAAATCTTTTAAGTTTTAAAATCCCATACTACGAGATTTTTAAGGGGTCTTAGAGATTTTTAAGGATATTAAAAGATTTTGCGAGGATTTTAAGGGATTTAAATGGTAAAATGGCTTACGGAATATAATTCGTTCTTTGTAAATATTTTAAAAGGGCTTAAAATAATCTTAAAGATTGTTAAAAAGGGATTTGGAAGATTATTTTTGTAAAGCTCATAAAAAATAAGAGCTATTATTTAGGAATGAGTTTTTTTGCAAAAGGTATATTGTTAGCCTGATTTGTTAAATAATAACCTCTTATGGTTATTATTTCCTTCTCAAATGTAATAGAACCTAACCAAAGGCTAAAATAAATCATGTACGATATGTAGGGGGTTATTTGGTTAAGGGGGGAGTTATTTCATTAATTACAATGGTTTTCACCACATATAGTAAATTTGATTTATAAAAAGGGGTAGAAGGAAGGGTTTTTAGCTAAGTGATCTGAAATTGGATTTTGGTGATGATTTTGGAGAGATGAAAATTTGTGAGAGATTTCCAAGTTAGGATTTTTGAATAGTGAATTTTTAATCCTTATGCATTTGAAGCTTAGTTAAGCTTGTTACATTTGTTGAAGGATTTTCTTTGTAATTCATTATCATCCGAGGAGACAGGAATCTTGTAATAGGTAGAAGACCTTGTAATAATTTTCTATAGCATAATAGGATTAGTCACTCTTTGGAGAGGGACTTGGAGACATAGTCACAATTGTGGCGAACTCCGTTATCAGATTGTTTGCACTCTCTCTTCTTCTCTCTCACATTTTGGTTATCACCTTGATTTTTAATGCATAATTTAAATAATGTACACTTGTTTTTGAGTTTCCATTAAATTGTTTAAGTTAAGCATTCAATTATGCAATTATTCTAGATCCTAAATCAGATCACAACCGCCCTCTTAATACACTGAATTGATTGGGAGGTGAATGACTTGTTTGATGGTTGACTTGCATTCGCATTGCTATCCTTTTACATTTTATTTTTCTTTTCTTTGGTGTGTTTGTATATCATGTCCCCCTTTAATGTGTGTTTGATGTTCTCTTCTCTTTGTGCACTTCCTCTATTTGTACCTCTATTCTTCTATATGTCGTACATTTTTACTTTTTCTTTTTCGCTTTTGTTTTGTGTTTTCCTTTTGGGGATGACACAAAGCATTCAGACGCCCTATGTCTCTTCCATGTTGACCCAAATGGTCCCTTTCCTTATTACTTTATCTTTTTCTTGTGTTTTTCCTTTTGGGCATGACGCAAGGCATCGAGGCTGTGTCGTCTCTTCTATGTTGGACCTCAAAAGTTTTTCCTTTCTCCTTTTTCCCTTTTCTATTTTATTTTTTCTTGTGGTTTCTAATTTTAGATAATGTAAAGCATTATACCATACTGTCTCTTCCATGTTGACCTAAACAAACTTCTTTTTAATTCTAGGCTATTCTTCCATCTCTATAGATGCCGAACTGATGATGCTGAGCTCTTTATCGTAAATATTACAGAACAATACATTAACCCCAAACCATAGATTCCTATGTGTTTGTACCTCTTCTAGGGGGCAACCTCCCTTTCTTTTGTTTTCTTGTTCGTTTACATGACGCAGCCTTATTTGGAAACATATGACTTGGCATAGGGGCTTTCCAAGTTGGCTCTCATGTCTTGTTTTCTTTTTGCATCTTTCCTTCGCTACTTTAAAGTAATTGATCATAGAACGGTGTGTAGCAATTCCTTTAAAGTGGGGGATTACATTGGCATTATTCATTTTCTTTTCTTTTCTTGGTTCTTAGTGTAGCCTTGTCACTTCATACAATGCGTGTCACTTTGTGGACGACATTGGGTGGCATGTCCTTCATAAGTGTGATATATCTTAGCATATTACATTCCTCTCAGTGGCCTGATGCAATACATTGCATCCCCTAAGTTGTGAATATACTATTCTTTGATTGGTCCTCTCTTGGAGATGTTAGACATAATGTTCCCTAAGTGATATACCTTGCATGAACCTAACAAGACTCCTTTGAACATCTTTTACATGTTACATTTTTGCATGGCCACCTTGCATAATACAACTTGCATACCTATGGTACCTTTGCATTTGTTCATGAGTTCTAAGCATACGAAGATTTTCTTGTCTCATGAACCACGAACCAACATTTTCCTTCATGGCGCCTTGTTGAAGTTATCAGGAGGTATAACTTTGATATGGTTGAGCGGGAAGCCCGTTCCGTGCCATGACTTTCCCCATAACCACCTATGCGTTTGTGAGTAAATACCACCCGAGCGTATGTTTCTCACCTTTTGGGACTTCTCACCTAGAGGACCACCATGAGTTTCATCACCCCAGAGTCAGTATGCATTTTATTTTTTGGACAAACAACCTAGGTCTAATCCACAACTAGTTGGACAAATGATCGAAGCTTGATCCGACTTTTCCTTTTCCTTTTCCTTTTCCTTTTCCTTTTCCTTTTCCTTTTCCTTTTCCTTTTCTCTTTCTCTTTCACACACATGTGTTCCTTTGTTCTTATGTTTAGTTGGCCATGGGATCTTCATCTTGGGGGCTTGATCATCCCTCTCGATCATTGTTATCTCATCTTGCTAGCATAAGTACATTTGGATCCCTCTCGATATGCATGGCTACTTTAGTGTGAGTTTGAAAAAAGTTCATCCTCTCACTAAAGTGGGGGCTAAATTTACCATATAAAAATGGATCATTGACATTTTCATGGTCTTTTAGGTCTTTCTCTCATGATTCTTGGCTTATTTTTCTTTGATTTAATGTTGCAATGTGACTTAAACATTCACATTAGGTCCTAAATATTCAAATTACAATGTCTTGTGAAGGTGTTGTGAAGTGTTGTAACACATTTCTACACTTTTCTAAACTCTTCTCATTATAATTCATCTAAATATCACCTTTTTATTCATTATAAAGTTCTATTTTAAAGTGTTGTAAAGTCTTGTAACAAGCTTTCACACTTCTCTAGGCTTATTATCACTAATTACACCTTTCTTATGCTTTATTTGGCCCCTTTATGCACTCATAAGACTTAATTAAGTGTATTTTTGAATGTAAACCCAACAAACAACATTAAATGTGCCTTAATTCTAGACACCCACTTACAAGCATAGAGTGGGACCCATTCACCATGGGTGGCGAATGAGTCCCTCTTGGTTCCAGATTCAAAATAATTCAAAATGTATTTTGGGTTTTTATTCAAAAAAACCTTATGTCGGCCTGTGATGTTGTATTATTGGTTAATTAGGGAATAAGTGTGTATAAATAAGTGTTTTTGCATCCATTTCAACTCCCATTCATCCTAATTCATTCACTAATTCATTCAAGCATTCATCCTTGCATTCAATTTCATTCATCCACTTAAGCATCATAGATTCATTCAATCAAGCAATTATCAAGCATCTTGGAGCAGCCATTGACATATATTCATACTTCTTCAGCAAGGATTCGGTGAGCTTAGGACATTTGCATGTTGTTTATTCATCATTCCTTGCCTATTTTCATCGCATTTCTTTATCAAGGATTTGATTACCAAAGTGGGATTTGACCAAGGAAAATCCCTATACTCTAACCCTTAACCATTTTCCCTCTTTTTGCATGTGTGTTTGCAGATTTATCAATTAAATAGGTGTTGTAAAGTGTTCAAAAAGTCACCAAATTGTTTCAATAGTCAACCAAACCCTAATTCAAGCTTGGAGACAACCTACAACCCATTTTTTGCAGATTTGACTCTATCAACATGACAAGAAGACAAGTGCAGATTTGGACCTTCAAAATTGACCTTTGAATTTGTAGAATTTTGGAAGAGGATTGATTCACCATTAGTGGCGAATGAGTCCCACTTAAAGGCTGACAATTTTGATTTTGTCAGAATCTAGTTCTTGACGATTGGAAAGCAGTTTCAAGTCTTTTACCAATAGGAGGACTGATTCGCCATCAGTGGCGAATGAGTCCCACTGGTGATCAACAGTGATTTCTTCCAATTTTCAGAGCCTTCCAAGATCAACATTCAACTTCCAAGTACACTTTGTTAAACCTCATTCAATTATGTTTGCATTAGTTTATGTTTTTAGTTCATTTTTGCATACCTCACTGTGTTTTCAAATATTGCATATTTCATTAGTTTTGCATTCATAATCAGTCTATTTCATCACTTAGTTGTATTTAGTCATAATCACATCATACATTCCTTTATTTGAGTGAACCACCTCAATTTGTGGGTTCTATCTCTCTCCTTTTAGGTGGAAAACCCTAAGAGTGCAAGAGAATTACATAGAACGCCATTCCACAAAATTGATGGTTCAACCGGACTAAGTATGTCGCCAATTTGGAGAGAGGCAAGGTCAAGTTCCTAATACTTATGAGTTTTTTTTTGGTTGGACCACTAGGGGGGTTCGTGTATGGGGTCTCCAGCCATGCGTATATACTATTATTATTGAGTTCATAGCACTTGTCCTAGTTGGTTGGGGTTGGTCAGTTGCTTTAGCAGATCTAGGTACATCTCATGATTATGATGAGTAGTGGGCATGACGCAGGCCATTGAGACTCATTGATCCTGGGGTGATCATGTTGTGGGAAGATCAGATATTACAGGTCATCATGGGGAGCGACAACGTATTGAGGTCTTTATAGAGCAGTTGGATAGGGCCTAATGTGATGGGGCACAGGGTGGTTAGGATGAGCACATGCCTTAGGTGTAGGGTCACATACAGGTTTTGGTTCCCCCTCCACCATCTAGGGATGGAGATATGCTATTAGCTTAGATGATTGATGCTAGAGATGTAGAGATAGTGCAGCAACAAGCTGCGGAGGCTCAGGTAGATATTTTGAGGGTTGAGCGAGATAGTGAGAGTGGTTGATGACATGTTACAAAGGATCAGGTATAGTTTCTCATAGCGGAGAGAGATACTCTTAGGGTAGAGCGTGATGGTGTCAGAGTAGATTGGGATTAGTATCTATAGATTTCCATTTATTATCAGACCTTATATGATGGCATTGTTCTAAGGGCCACTCAGTGTCCATGATTTGGAGAGCCTAGTGTTGTGAGTGATGGTGGTGGTGGTGTAGGTGTAGGTGGTGTAGGTGATTAGTCTTTGAAACAACTAGATCCTTTTGGTGGTCGATAGGGTTCTGTTGGGATCTTAAGTTTTTGTACTTGATCTTTATGTTGCTTATATATATCCTTTTGTAGACATGTGTTTTGTATATATATCCGTCATCCTAGTCAAGGCCTCATATATATGTTATGATTTTGTAGTAACCCTATCATACTTGTTTCATTGATGATGATGTACTCCCTTTTTTGATGATGATATATATGGGATATACCTTCTTCTATTCAACTTCATTATGTTTATGTGATGATGTATGGTGATGTATGTTATGTGTGATGATGATTGCATATGATATTAATGAATGAATCATACTTTGTTTAATATGATGTTTTATTATGAATGATCGAGATATATTTTTTGGTATATGATGTTTATGTGGTGTTGATATGGATGATATATGATGTTTATGTGGTGTTAATATATGAATGAATGCCACATACATCATACATGATGTTTTTATTGTTTTATTATCATCATGATATATATTGACGACACTGTGGATGTGAGATGGATATGGTACTAATGATATTGTTATGTAGGGTGGATGTTAGTTAGAAGAAAAATTATTATGATAGATAGAAATTTGATGTTGTTAGTAGTGATGAGTATTGCTTTCACTTTGCTTGGAGACTTCACAATTTTGAACAATCCTGTTTGATGTAGCAAATAGATACAATTCACGAGGGTATTAATAACCAAGGTGACTTTTGTATCTATTGTGTGGACTTTGATTCAACAAACAAAGAGTAAATTTGTTCATACCAGACACATGGAAACTTATTTTAAAGTATAGGGTTGGGTTGCATTAAAAGCATTTCAAATCAGTCACAGAGAAAGGTATAGAACACCTAACATGTGACTGCTTCACAAATTGTTTTAATACAACTTCCCACACTCAATAAAGCAAGTATTCACCATGGTAATATTACAAAAATATCTTACAAATAGAAAATCGAAATGATGCTCAATTTCCCCCATTCATTCTTCTCTAAATCCTTATGGACATCCTCGAGAGATCCTATGAATGAATCAATAAAATAAATCATAAGAATAAGACTACAAAAAGATAAAACAATGTTGTTATATCACTTTCCATATCTGTTTGGGGTGGCTCCATTATCCAATGTTGATCATGTCTATCATAGGAACATATTTGTTAAGGAATATCTTAGGATGTTGTCGGTACGTTGTTAAAAAATATGTATGTAATACTCTTGCATTTGTTTCCATCTATTTGTAATCCAATCTATGCGATTGTTTGCTTGAAATTTCTATATTTCGATGTTTGATTTGTTTGTTTATTGTGTTTTGTCAAAGGATGAGTATGATGATTTGTTTATTATGGATGAAATGTTTATTGTGGATTTGTGATGACGAGGTTGGGATCTTTTTGATTTTTCTAATTTTTATGATATTTTTGTTGTTTTCAGGGGACTAACCTAGGGCCTCAGGGGCTCATCAAAGATAAGCCTTGGCTACATTGTACACGTAGAGGATCGTAGTTCGCTTGGTTTGGATTTTTTTGAAATTTTTTCTATTTTGTGGATGTTTTTGGATTTTGTATTTTTTGACTAAGTTGACATAAAGCATTTTAGAAACCTAAGGGTATTGACCTAGGGTCTTGGGAGCTAAGAAGTATTGCCTACATTGTACCTACATTGTACATGTAGAGACCACATAGTTCAACCATTTGACTCAAAGCATAAATTGTTTTTGGATAAACAACATTGATAATCCGGATTGATATTCCACTTATGTGTCTAGAGGATATGTTGCAAGAAATTTACTTGGACTAGCTATGAGGTTCAAGTAAATTTTGATATCTTAGACTGTTTGAGTGAAGGAATAACCCAACGATGTTGTTTTGTTTTTGATGTTTTTCAAAATAAAATAAAAAAATTGTTGTTTTCTAGATGTTTTTTATTTTCACTGTTTTGACCATGTTGGGATGTTCAAGGATCTAACCCATGACCAGCTTCAAGAAGTTGGCCCCAGTTGTATACAAGACTACTTTCCTTAATTAGTGACAATCCATGGTTGGATACACTATTTTATTATGAAATGGATGGGTGGATGTTGTGGATAATACAAATAGATAATGATGTGAGTCTTATTCAAACATAACGCCCATTTGCTAGGTTTTCACTATGGTACCTATTATAAGAGGGCCACAAAGTGGTTTCCACTCAAAGAACGTTTTATTTCTCTTTACTATTTTTCTTGCTTTTTGCTTTTTTTGTATTTTTTTCTTTTTTGTATTTTTTTGAATTTTTACGCTCTTGTATGGGGTATTATGACGTGCTTCATGCATAGAACTTCTTGAGGTGGTTTTTTTTCAACAGTTCAGCTAAGGGTTCTCTGTCAGGAGTAGCCAACTGATATGCCGTAACTCACTGTGATGACAAACGGGCCTAACCAGTTGGGTTCAAATTTTCCTTTCCCATCTTGATTTAGTTGTACCTTTTGATTCTCTATGAGGACTAAGTCACCAACTTGAAAGTTCCTATCCCTGATCTTTTTTTCATAGTTTCGTTTGAGCCAATTTTGATAAACCTATAGATGGTTTAACATGCTCAAACGCTTTTCATCTAGGAGCTCTAATTCATTCAGTCTGGCTACCCTATATTCTTCATTCTTGACCATGCCTTTCAATGAGACTCACAAGGGGATTTTGACCTCGATAGGTAAGACAACCTCTGATCCATAGACCAAGGAAAATGATGTGGCACTAGTAGGTGTTCAAATCCTGGCTTGATAAGCCCATAGGGTTGGATTTAGCTACAAATGCCAATCTCAGTTGGCTTAATTAATAGTCTTTTTGAATATTTTGAATATGGTTTTGTTAGACACCTTAGCCTAACCGTTTCCTTGGGGGTAATAGGGCATGGAAAATCTATGTTGGATAGAAAAATGGGAACAAATTTCTTGGACATCTTGATTCTTGAATGGGGTTCAATTGGCTGTTATTATCGTTTGGGGAATTCCATACCTACAGATTAGATAATTCAAAATGAATATTGATATTTGTTTGTTGGTGATATAGTTCAATGGAATTGACTCTATCCATTTAGTAAAATACTTTGTTGTAGTGATAATGAATTTGTGCCCATTTGATGAGGCAGGTGATATCTTGCCTACCAGGTCTAATCCCCGTTGCGAGAAAGGCCATGGTGTGATGATAGGTCTTAGTTCCTGTGTTGGTGCATGAACAAGATCACAATGTTGCTAACATTATCAACACTTTCTGGAGTACTGTATGCATTCTTTTTCGATGGAGGGCTAGTAGTACCCTGTTCTGAGCAGTTTTTGGACTAGGTTAGGTCCGCTAGAGTGGGACTCACAAACATCTTCATGTACCTCTTATAATGTTGTTTGTGCTTCTTTTGTGTTAAGGCACCAGAGTAACATACCATCTAGACTATGATGGTATAGGGTATCTCCTAGGATGGTAAATCAGGAAGTTCTACAAGTGAAGGTTTTCTTTTGAGTGGTCATTAGGTCAAGTGGTACGATAATGTGTTTGATACAAACAAAGGTATCTTGGTACCATGGGGAGTTAGGACCAACAAAAACACATACCAATTTTGATTATAGGATGTTGAATGCAGGTACAAGCAGTTGTTCCATGAGGAACTCATACTTAGGCACATTTTGTGGAATATCAAGAAGTGAGCCTATTGTTGCCATTGTGTTGGCAGCTCTATTGTTGATTTGTGGCACTTTCTCAAAAGTTATTTTGACAAAGTGATCCTTGAAACTATCCACCATCCTTTTATATGGAATTAGTTTGTCTTCTTTGGTTTGGTATTCATCATTCACCTATCTGATTACTAGCTGAGAGTCTCCAAAGACATGTAGCTCCCTTATTTTCCATTCAATAACCATTTTTAGCCCTGTGATCAAAGCTTCATATTTTGAGATGTTGTTTGTGCAAGGGAAATAAATCTTGTAGGCCTTGGGTATACTATCTCCTTGTGGTGTAAGAAATAAAAGACCTACTCCAAAGCCATGCTAATTGTGGGATCCATCAAAGTAGAGAGTCCAATGGCCTGTCTATTTTGTCATCAAGATAATCTCATCTGGAAAGTCTATCATGAGAGGTTTGTGATCATCTATGGGTGCTTCCTCCAGTTGGTCTACTATGATTTGTCCCTTGATTGCTCTTCTTTCTACATACTCTACGTCGAATTCACTCAAGATCATCACCCATTTAGCGATTCATCCTATTAGGGTTGCTTTTGCTAATAGGTACTTGAGTGGGTCTACCTTGGAAATTAGCTTGAGTATTTTATTCAGGATGTAGTGTCTAAACTTTTGTGTTGAAAATACAACTGAGAGACATGCTCTTTCTATGGCTGAGTAGTTTAGTTCATAGCCCACCAGTGTTCTATTGATGCAGTAGATTACCCTTTCTTTATTGTCATCATCTAGTTGGGCTAGGAGAGCTCTTAGTGCTACTTGTGTGGTAGACACTGTAGACACCCAAAATTGTCCTCTTGCAACACCTGTCTCGACATTACATCATTTAGGCATCTTGTAGCACGCTTTTCCCTAGATACCCATGTCATCATTTATTTAATTAAACATCATTTATTTAATTAAATAATTTTTATTTATTTATTTAAATTCATATTCATAATCCATCAATTTCGCTAATGTTAATTAAATAATTTATATTATTTAATTAATTAAATCATTTCTATTCATTCTTCTAATATTAATTAAATAATTTATATTATTTAATTAATGAAATCATAAATTCAATGTTAATTAAATAAATCCAAAATTTATTTAATTAATAAAATCCTAAAAAGATCTTGTCGCTTTCTTTCCAAAATTGAAACTCATGTGCATCTAATTAATTTATTTAATTAGATAATTCATCAATTATCTTCTCGTCTTTTTTAAGATTTATTTCCTTTAAAACAGGAAATGAAATCTTTCCATTTTTTTTTTAAATCTTATCTCATCTCGTTGTATTTCCTCTTTTTTCAAAAATCAAATCATTGTCGAATCTTGTCAAATCTTATCTTCGTCAATGTCACATCTCTATAAATGCGGCCTCTCACAATCCATTTAGGGGGTTGATTCATCTAGCATCCAGACTCTGTCAAAATCAATCTTTTGTCTATCATTTTCCATTTTCATCATCAAGTCGTTATGCTGCAGGAATGAGCACTCAACATTCCTCCATTGTCAACCCTTCAAAATCTCGCATTCTCATGTAGGTGGAGAAGAGCAATGGAGATAAATTGAATTAGCGCGGAGATCGGTTTTCATTTGTGTTGTTTATTGTGATTTTCGTATTATTTCGTACTCTATTGTGCATGATAAGATCTAATTAGTTTATTGCTTTCATTAAACATTAAGTCTGATTTTTCCCTTATCTACATTTGGTGAACCCAACTCTTTGTCTTTGTGCTAATACGCATGGTCATCCGGTTTATTGAGACATTTTGGTTAGAGATTCATGCATTTTTACTATTGCTCGTGGCAGATCTTCTAACATTTGCAGACTGATTTCATTTAATGTTATGACTAGCGGCATTTGTTTTGAAGCAATATGCTTATAATAATTCCTCAGATATGCTTATAATAATTGGAAATATCTCAAAAGCATTTTGTTGCTAAGATATGTCTTTTGTTGTTGAAAGACGTGTCTTGCAGTGATCTACTTATACTGGTTTGCAGCAATATGCTTATAATGGTTGGCAGAGAGGATTTTGCTAGATAATTGGTGAAGGGCGTGATTTTATTTTGTGGGCATTTAATATTATTGGCGGATAAATCTGAGGAGACCTTATTGGCTTGCAAGATTCCTATCAGTCCTTCTTTGGCATTCATCTCCACTGGCGCCTCCGAGTACTTAGCTCCATTACCTATCCATTCCTTGTTGATCTATCAAGCTTTCGCCGACCCAAGCTCTCCACTGCCAAATTTTCATACTTTTCAATTTCCATTCACACCACCAACCATTCATACCGAGTCATGATTTAATCCCCTAGCCGCTGCTGAATGTGTGGATTATTCCGACATTATCTTCTAGGAGCTCGACTTGCTTTCTTTGGTGTCCTTCAGCAGGACACATTCATCAACTTTCCCAAGCAAGACACCACAGAGTCGAATATGAAGGATAATAGTTGTGCCCTAAATCCTCACCCTAACGCCATCTGTGTAGCCTAACTTCAATCTACACTTTCTAAAACCACGACCTTCCCCGTTTGCATCTGCTGACTTTCCATAGCAGTCGGCAGAGCCTTCGCCAATAGTAGACCCGACCTAGCATTTACATAATGTGACACTCCTCAACTTCTCTGTCATGGCCTATACTCTACTGGGCCAACTCCAAATCTTCTTTTGTCGTTCCAAAACTCCATTGGTTGGTTTGTCGGCGTCCTTAAAATCTCCACCGGCGTTTGTTATTTGCTAAGCACATGGTCATTGTTGGACCATCATTCTGCTGGTGGAAAGTCAACGCTGAAGTTTGCGCCCACAGTTCTTCCTGCACCGGCGTTCTCCTTTCTCCCATCATCCGTTCAAATAGCCAGACCGATTGCATTCATTGGGGACTTCTCTGCGTCATCCGGGTAGGAGTTCAAGTGGTCAATGTCCGCATTATGTCAACAGAGTATGTCATTAATTTAGTTTTTAATTTCCATTAGCTTTTCTTTAGATTCTAGGTTTAGGTTTTTTCTAATTTGATTTAGTAAGTAAATTTAGATCTTCTAATCTAGTTTTTTTTTTCTAACTTAGTTTCAATTTAGTTTTTTTTTAAATTTACTTTAGATTTTAAATTAATTTAGATTTAGGCGTAATCTAGATTTAAGATTTTTAATTTTTCTAATTTAGTTCAAATTTAGCTTTTTCTAATTTAATTTAGATCTAAATTAGATTGTGGATTTAGTTTATAACTTATTTAGACTTAGATTTACTTTTTCATTTTAAGTTTAGAATTAATTTTGATATAGACTTAGATTTAATTTTTTTTTAGATTTTAGATTTAACTTTAGTTTTAGATTTTAATTTTTGATTTAATTTTTGATTTGGATTTAAGGTGAATTTTAGATTTAATTTCTAATCTAACTTAGATGTTTTTTTTAACTTTTTAATTTAGCTTAGACTTCTAATTTTTAATTTAGTTAGATTTTTTTAACAGATTGCATGTTTTGGGGATCTAATCACACTTTTTCTTGCACGTTTGTGTTTCTTCTTGTCTTGGTGACTTGTCAGCGAATCATACGAAGCAGAGCTGGAAAGCATTGGAATCGGTCACAACGTCAACTTGGAAAGCGAAAGTAACCAGGTGCCCTCATTCCATCCTTAATCTCTTAATCTTGTTTGTCACACATTTCAGTTTAGGGGCATAAAACCAATTTTGATTGATCACATATTCAAAATTGGGCTTAAAATGAATTGTGTCTTCAATCACGCATCTTGATTTGGGGTTAAAAAGAACAAGTGTTTGAACTATTTTACACACATTTCATTTCTAAGGGAAATTAATCATTGTGAGTGTGAATCAAGTGTGTGTGTCCTCCAAAACACCTCACTTGGTTTGCTTTTGTCATACCCTTCGTAGGAGGCCTGCTTGGAGCACACACCCCTCCAAGGGACGACCTCAATAGAGTGTGAATCCAAAGACACGCTCGTTTGAAAGTTTAAATCTTGTCACTCTGAGCTAAGCCCCAAATAACTTTATACCTTTGGGAAGTGAAGGTGAAGGGTGGGTTACCCCTTTCTCCCAGCTTATTGGCAGGATTTTGCTTTCAAATCATCCCTTAGTCAACCTTGTGCAAACTAGCGTGAGACCTAATTGGCCATACCCCACTTGACTTGTCATAGGGCTTGTTGTTGTGTATTTAAGTGCTTTCTTAATCATAACATCTAATCTTGGAATACAAACTTATCATTTTGCTTGGTGTGTGTGTTCATGCATTTACATGTGAGATCTTGTGTTTGATATTTCCCAAGTCAAACTTCCAATAAAAATTTTCCACATCATCCAAGTCATCCAATCTTGACATTCCACATCATATCCTAATCATCATCATCTCTTTAATCCAATCAACATCATTTTACACCATGACAACATTTGAAGACATAGCACTAGAGCTTATTCACATGCTTCATGAAGCTCAAACAAGCCAATCACCTTTAAAACAACAAATCATTCAAAGAGTCCATGACATGATTCAACAACTTAAAAAAACCAATCACCTCAAATGCAACAATTCATAGCACAAATCTGATACCTCATAGCCAATGGTCAAGTCCAACAAGCACATTATCTAGTCCAATCACTACATCAACAAATTTCACATCAATCCTATGTGTCACCTATATCATCATATCAACCTCATCCATCCACATATCAACTTTCCCCTTCATCAACCTATCACAACTCTTCCAATGTCAACCCTTATCCACATCAATCAACCTTTCAACAGTCATTATCCTATTCATCCCCTCCATCATCATCACAACAACAAATCATATCACAAGTCCAAACACCATTCCAACCTCAAGACATTCAACCACAATCCTATGTGTCACCTTCATCATCATGCCCACAAAACCCATTTACCTTCCATGTCAATGCCACATCAACATGTCCACCCATATCACAACAAGAATATAGGATCCCAAGTTCACCTTGGCAACAACATCAAGATCTTTTAAGTCTTAATGCCACCTTTGACAAGGGGAACACCAATCTAGTCCATACACCCTTACCACCATCCAATCAAATGCCTATCCATAATCCACCATGTCCTAGTCCTAATTCATTGGCCTCTCCACCTTCTAACCAATCAAACTCTTCATTACCCCCACCATCATCTAATCCTCCTTCAAATCAATGCCCTACATTTAGATATTTAAAAAATAAATTGATGGCATTATCTATATCCACCAATCCACCTATAAAGGATGTGACCCAAGGGCTACAAGAAAGGAATCAATTTCCACCATGTCATCCAACACATATACTTGAACATACCAAAGAGCCCTCAAATGTCATGCCAAGTCCTTCAAGTCAACCATGTCATCCACAACCCCTTGAACCAATTCAAGAGTCTCCCTTCATAAGTCCAACTCACCCTCTTTCATGCTCCTATGTTGTTGACCATCAAGAAAATGTCAAGTCTCTTCAAGAGTCATCCCATTGCAATTCCATTCAAGAAACACAAGAGTTATGTCAAGAGTCTACTCCCAAGCATGTGGAAACATCAAGCCCTAGTCCTAATCAAGATCAAATCATTTTCATCCAACCCATCCATAATCTATATCATTTTTATGATCAAGATGATATCCATAATGATGAAGAGCCTATCCAAGAGCAACTTGATCCTATACCCATCCATGAGAAAGATATTCCAAATTCACCTCCACCTAGTCCTATCCATGATCCATCAACATTCACTTCCCTTGATGAGACAAGTGCCTCCCAAGCACACATAGAAGATCAAAAAAATACCTTGGATCTAAGTGAACACAATGCTAATCAAGATCCCAATGATCCCATGTCACCCACTACCCATCCCATTGCAAGTCCTCCATCATATCCTATTGGTCTTTCTACCTTCATTCATGAATGTTCCTCCTTCGAACAACCACAACCATTATCTTCTCCATCCAATAAGGAAATCATGTCTAGTGTTTCACCTACACCTAGTCCTATTGTCCATTGCACACTCCAAAATATGAACCACCAAGGTAAAGGTCTAGGCCTTCATGAACAAGATATTTTGGAGCCCATCCATGTCAAAGTCCCACCACGCTCTTATGGCCTTGGACATATATCTCAAGGACACCAATCTCAAGATGTTGGTATTTCCTCCATGCATCCTAAGTCCACTTTCCATCATAAAGCCTATCATACACCTAAAACATATGTTGCCATTCCACCACCGTTTTCCTACAAATGTCAAAAGCATGTGACCATACACTTCCCTCCATCCACTCTACCAGCATTGCTTCCAACTCCTAATATCCCTACCATTCAATCCACTTATCCATTTATCCATAAATCCTCTAAACATCTTAATCATGACCAATCAATGCACACATTGTCTAAAAATAAAGCTTCCACTCATTCCACCAAACCCAAGGGATTCCAAAATAAAAATTTGGATGCCTCTACACATAAAGTCAAAAATTCTAATGGTCCTAATGCCTTAGCATACAATTGCAAAAAGTCAAAGCCAAGTACATCTAAAAGGCTATATAAGCCCATACCTCCAAAAGTAAAGGCCAAAACTCAAATGGTTTGGGTACATAAGAAAAAAAAAACCAAGTCAAACGAGGCATCCACATCACAAAAATCCCAACCATCCCCTTCCATCAAAAATGCACATTGCATTCAAAAATCTCCAATTCCTAACACCCACAAGCAAAATAACAGTCATAAAAATACTAAGTCTATGTGGGCACCTAAATCACTAAATCACCCATCTCCTAAGCAAGCATCTTCATTGCTTCCTACACCCCATCCACATCAAAAGCTTCAACGTTTATCACAATGTGTGCAACCATTGGTCATGGTTCCTTTCCATTTCACACCAATTCCACATACCTCCATCTCCCCACCTTTCAATCATTATCCTACATATCTCCACCATCATCTTCCTATGGTCCATGCTTTTGGCTAAGCCTCCCCATTCATCTTTTGCATAAGTCCCATATAATCCCTATCATATTCCTAACATAATCTACATCATAATCCATTATTGTCCTCCATAATCCACATCATAATCCATCATCTATCTACTCCATCTCCCTTTCATGTCATCCCTTACCAACATCTATGAGCATAATGACATTTGACATGGTCCATGCAAGTACAGCCATCCCTCGTGGGACTAGCACCTTTCATGCAACTAGACACTTAAGTCACTCCTATCCAAAAGTCAAAAATTCAAAAAGTCAAAAATAATAAAAGAAAGAATAAAACAAAAAGAGTAAAGAGAAATCCCTTCATCCAACGGTGAAAACCTGGTAAACAGGTGCCTTGGATAAGTACCATGATGAAAACCTGGCAAATAGGCATCATGAGTAGGTTGATCTTCTATGTCACTTACACTTGGGGGCACAATGTCTTATCTATCCAACCTATCATTCCTATCATATCATTTCCATCCTACCTACCATCTTTGGCCATCATACATACCTATCATATCAAGTCCATTCATCCACCCTTCTTCTTTTGATCTTGATGAAGATATAGGGGAAAAGGTTGAAACATTCTTTGAGTATCTCTTGACATACCTCATCTTTCTAAACAAGCCTGTCATTATCCTATTGTCATAAATTTTGTCCAGAAAAATCCTAAGTCTTGTACCTAAAATAGGGCATGTTATTCCTATGCGACATAGTCTTTGGAGATCACATCATTGCTCTCTTATGATGCATACATCAATACCATCCATCCATCTATCATGAGCCTTTTATCCCTTATCCCATAACCCACCCTTGCACCTAGACTTGGTTTTCCCCTTGTCATTGGTATCTAGCACAAAGGCTATTCAAATTTTCATCCTTTGACACCTCAAAACATGTCAAAATTCTAAAATGGTCAAAACATGTCAAAATTCAAAAAAAAATCAAAACAGTCCAAAATTCCAAAAAAATCAAAACATTCCAAAATACAAAAAAATCAAAATATCCCCAAAAATCCAAAAAAATCAAATAGCCAACAA
This sequence comes from Sequoia sempervirens, assembly GCA_007258455.2. Lineage (NCBI taxonomy): Eukaryota > Viridiplantae > Streptophyta > Pinopsida > Cupressales > Cupressaceae > Sequoia > Sequoia sempervirens. Next base: position 101,415,722 of record VDFB02270651.1, on the reverse strand, counting down.
AAATTCAAGCAATAATTCAAATGCAAGTCAATCCATACCAATCAAGTCAATCACTCTTGTCAAATTATCCAATCACATCCTTTGGTCTTGATCCTAATCTTGTTGTAAACCTAATCAATCAAAGTCAATCTATCAATTGTCAGTCATCCTTGTGTTGATCTAGGGATATGTCTTTCCCCACAATGACAAAACTTTTAGTCATCATCATCAGTCAATCAATCAATGGTTTACAACTTTACAGAGGCAATTCCTTGTTTGTTTTTGTATCATTTGTGCATGCTTGCCACTTGCTTGTGTGTTATCATTTTATCTTACGTTTGTATATCCATATCATTTCAGCTAATATTCGCTTACCTTGTGTTGGAATATCTTTTGCATTATCCTTACCATCAAGGGTCTGTGCTTTTTGTTGAGACTTTAATGCTCTAAACCTCACTTTCCTCATGCGATCTAGACAAGGTTTGCCATTGCATGGAACATGAGACATAAATCACTGCTTGGTCTGCCATCCCCAGTTGCATAACGTCTAGTGCTATATCCGAACATCATAGTTTTCCATCACCGACAGCTCACCCGTCCTCATCCCATTCCTTCATCTTTAGTTCTTGTCCGTCCACTTTCATTTGACCTACACATTGTTTATTCAAACGCCTATCCTCTCGAGGCATCATCATATATTCTTGATATCATTTATTCATTTTCTCTATCCATGCCAGCTGCTTTGAAGCCATTATTCCTGGACACAAATCACATCATCTTGAACATCTCATCAAAGAGAGCAAAATGTAGACACCCAAGTGTCCTCTTGTAAACACACATATGACATTTTTCATCATTTGGGCATCTTGGAGCATGTTTTTCCTAATTTTGTGTCATCATTTATTTTAATTAAAACATCGTTGTTTAATTAAATAAATTTTTATTATTAATTAAATTCTTGTTCCTTGTCGTCAATTTATTTATTGTTAATTAAATAATTTATATTATTTAATTAATTATATCATTTCTATTCATTCTTCTAATATTAATTAAATAATTTATATTACTTAATTAATGAAATCATAAATTCAATGTTAATTAAATAAATCCAAAATTTATTTAATTAATAAAGTCCTAAAAAGATCTTCTCGCTTTCTTTCCAAAACTGAACTCGTGTGCATCTAATTAATTTATTTAATTAGATAATTCATCAATTATCCTTCTTGTCTTTTTCAAGATTTATTTCCTTTAAAACAGAAAATGAAATCTTTCTATCTTTTTTGAAATCTTATCTCATCTGGTTGTATTTCCTCTTTTTGAACAAAATCAAATCCTTATGAGATCTTGTCAAATCTTGTCTTAAGTCCAGTATGCGATCTTCTATAAATGCTGACCTCTCTTTGATCCATTTAGGAGGTTGATTCGTCTAGCACCCAGACTCTGTCAAAACTAGTCTTCTGTCTCTATCTATCATTCTCTCCATTTATCATTGTCATTATCAAGTCGTTATGCTGCAGGAATGAGCACTCAACATTCCTCCATTGTCAACCCTTCAAAATCTCGCATTCTCATGCAGGTGGAGAAGAGCAATGGAGATAAATCGAGTTAACGTGGAGATCGGTTTTCATTTGTGTTGTTTATTGTGATTTTCATATTAGTTCATACTCTATTGTGCTTGATAGGATTTAATTAGATTATTACATTCATTTAGATTAAATCTGCTGATTTTTACCCTATCTACAGTAAGCATCATGGTGTTGGATTAATAGCCCATCAAAGATTGCAACCATTTTGCACTTTAAACTCTTTAGGGATTCTATCAATTGAATATACCTCAGAGTGATTCGACATGTTTGGGTGTGAAAGAGGACTATGCCTAGTGTAAATTTACCCACCTGAATGCATTGGAACAACTCATTTGGTCACACGAATTGTAGAATGAAAGTTGCACCATTTTGCAACATTACACTACTTGCATTTGACAACTTTTTCCCTAAGTGAAAAGTCACCACCATAGGAAAAAACCTCGAAGTCAGAAAAAAATGAGAGAGGTTATTGTAGAGGGGCCCAATGTGATCCCATAGCCTCAAGCGGGAAGTTTCAAAGCACACAGTGTATGAGTAACAACCCATAGAAGATTGCAACTATTTTGCAATTTAGACTCAAGGGATTCTACCAGTTAAACATAGCTCAGAGCAATCTGATGTGTTTGGGTGTAAATGAGGACTATGCCTACCATGAAAATACCCACCCAGATGCATTGGAACAATTTTTTTGGTCATATAAGTTGTGGAACAAAAGTTACACCACTTTGTAACTTTACACTACTTGCATTTGACAACTTTTTTCCCAAGTGAAAAGTCGTCACCACAGGAAAACACCTCCGAGTTAGTGAAAACCAAAAGAGGTTATTGTAGAGGGGCCCAACACAATCCCATAGCCCTAGAAAATAAGTTTCTAAGTGTCATAGTGTCTTAAGGGATTCTACCAGTTGAAAGTAGCTTGAAGTGACTGTGTGTTTGGGTGTGAAAGAGGACCATGCCTACCATGAAAATACCCACCCAGATGCATTGGAACAATTTTTTTGGTCATATAAGTTGCGGAACAAAAGTTGCACCACTTTGTAACTTTACATTACTTGCATTTGATAAGTTTTTCCCCATGTAAAAGGTTGCCACCACGAGAAAAAACCTCTAAGTTAGTGAAAATTGAGAGAGGTAATTGTAGAGGGGTCCAACATGATCCCATAGGTTTAGACGAGAATTTTCTAAGTATCATGATATTTGAGTAACAGTCTATTGAAGATTGCAACCATTTTGCACTTTGAACTCTTAAGGGATTCTACCGGTTGAACATAGCTTAGAGTGAAAACCAATGCCTCACCTAAATAAGCTAAAAGTTATTGAAAAACTATTTATTACCACAAGTTTAAATCCTTGGAAAATTTGGAAATCTTCTTGCTTTGAATGAAGTGTCTTGGAAACATTCACTTGGAACTCCTTTCCATTGACCTTTTGACTCTAATTGTAAAAACACACACATTTAATGACTCTACCACTTTTCCATCACTTAAGTTTATTTTTTCACATTTCCATGGAGAGCAATAAAAGGTTATGTTAGTTGTAAGAAAATGCTAATAAGAAAGAGGGGACACTCTACAAATAATG
>VDFB02270651.1:101271457-101412476 GCA_007258455.2 Sequoia sempervirens | reverse complement strand
TGGAACTAACACGGATGGAATCATTGGTCGACTTTGACCATGTATCGGATCTAGTTCAACTAGGTAATATATCTACTTTCTTAGTATTTGAAATTCCATATTGTTATCTTACTTTGTACTGTATTCATAATGTTGACTAATTTCAAGAGATATGCCGCACATATAAATGCAGGGCATGTTTATGTAGTTATTGCAGATGAAGACAACAAAGAGGGTACATACTATTACTTGTGTCGTTGTGTTGAGGCAAAAAAGAAATTGGAAGCCCCAATTATAGATGGAGAAAACATTGAATACCTACAGGCTCAGTTGTTGTTATTGGAACGTGGCTGAGAAGGTACCCACATAAGAGTGTTAAACATTGGTTGTTTGAGGAATTTGATATGCATCGTAAGATTCTTCATTACTCAAACCTTGTTGTGGCATCCAATGTTTGCTTGAACAAATATGGGGGTAGAACTTTGAACAAGACCTTGTGGAAGGTCCGTGAGTCTGACCACGAGGCAATACTTGACACAATAAAGAGTAAAGCAGACCCGAATGGTTCATTGGATTAATTTGTAAGTATATGCACAATGGTTCTTATTAATTTATACTTGTATCCACGTCAATTTGGTTGATGCCAATGCTATCATCTTATTTTACTTTGTGTATCTGTATGTAACCAGGCAAACATTGATTGGTGTCCCCTTGCATAAAATGCGGATTTATGAGCCATCCAAGAGAATCTCAAGCAGAAAAGAAATGCAACATCCTTATTTTGATGATCTTGACAAATCTAAATTATGATTTTAAGCCATTACAAAAGTGCGTGTGAAGCTTGATGAGGCAATTTCAAGTTATTCATTTGAATTTAACCTTATCATGACCACCTATGACGTAGACATTATAAGAGCATATCGAATTTCAATAAATTTTATTCATGAGAGGTGTTGTGTGCAATAGGTATCTTGGAACTCCCAATGAAGATGTATGACCAAGACTAACTAAGTTGAGAGACTGCCATGCCTATCTGTAAGTGCCTTCCATCTATTTTGGATGAGCTATTTCTTTTTATTCTTTTCCTTTGTGTATTTGTAACTAAACTAGTAAAAATTGATTTAGGCCTTGTCCTTTGTAGATTAAGATAATATAGAGAATTAGGTTTCTGTTGAGTCCATCTAGAAGAAAATCCATTGAGTTTTTCCACTATTAGATCACATTTTCTGAAATTTAGTTTGGAACGTTCAATTTGAGGTTTTGAGAGTCAAGTAAAGAAATAAAGCATACTCCACTAAATTAGGCTTGTAGATCAGTGGAGTAGGGTTATAGTAGGGTGTTTATGGTGTAGGAGCACCAAGGACAATTAGGACCACAAGGTGGTCAAGTGGTAAATTTTGATTTGTAGTCCATGAAGAATATTGTAATAAGGTCACAAGGACCATTAGGAAGTGTTTTAAGTCAATCTGGGTTGGTAGGATATGAGGTTGCAATGTCATGTTAGCATGTTGTCAATTTGGTGTAATGAAGCCTTGAATGGCCTAAATGTGAAAATGTATGTAAATTCATAATGTAAGGGTCAAGATGATGTAATGAGGCCATCATAAGGTCACTAGTTTAGGTATGGAGTCATTTTAATTGCTATTTTAAGTCCATTCAAGGCTCATTATTCAATATAGAAAGTTTGGTTAATGTTTGATTCAGAGTTTTCAATGCTTTATTTCTGATTTTTCATTGTATTTCCTGATTTTACTGTATTTTCAGAGTTTCCTTCACCTGTACGAACCCGTACATTCTTAGATATCTCTCTCATTCATGTTCTCATGTTATTTGGATGATCAATGGATGTTTTTACAATTCTCTTTAAGGAATTAGTCTTTTAGTTGTTCAGTGGTGAATTGGAAGACTATAGTGCTGACCTTATGGAAGCTGGATTAGATATATCAACCTGAGTTGGTTTCTTGGTTCTTAAGTCTGAATTTGTATTCCTCCACCATGCTCTGCATCAGTTGATATTCCTTCAAAAAGGCCTTGTGAACGTTGTATGTTGTTGGCAATCATACTTTTGAAAAAATGCCAAAAGGCTCTGTTTTCTAATGTTTTTATCTCTTTAGAAGCAAAGAAGTTGGGACAGCAGGCATGCGTTCCAAAATAAGTGTATCTGAAAATGATATATGTTTTTAATGGCAAAAATGGGTACCCTAAAATTTATTTATCCTGTAAAGATTCATTGTGGTTTGCATGTTACACCCGATTTAGTGTTTTAGCACTTACAAGCAAATTTGGTCTTCTAGTGCAAGAAATTGTGAAATCTGATTAAACAGTGTTGTAAGAAGGTGTTTTAACTATTTTCATGTCAAAATAAAGATGAATAAAGTGTACCAAGGTTTGGTAAAATTTTGGAAGCAAGATTTGAAGGTTAGGTGTCTTTTTGCCTCGTGAAAAGTTGCAAAGTGGTGCAATTTTCGTTCTGTAACTCGTCTGACCGAACAAACTGTTCCAACATGTCTGAATAGGCATTCTTACATTAGGAATGGTCCTCTTTTGTACCCAAACACACGGAATTTCTCTGAGCTACGTTTAACCAGATCGATCCCTTAAGGGTCCAAAGGGCAAAATGGCTGCAAACTTCAGCATGAGGTTACTTGGACACCGTGATGCTTATAAACTTCTCGTCTAATCTTATGAAGTTGTGTTGGGCCCCTCTACAATAACCTCTCTCAGTTTTTGTTATCTCAGAGTGGTTTTCCCGTAGTCTCCAGTTTTTAGTTGATGGAAAAAGTGTCAAATGGAAGCAGTGGAAAGTTGCAAAGTGGTGCAATTTTCGTTCTGCAACTCGTGTGACCAAACAGACTGTTCCAACATATCTGAATAGAAATTTTTATGCTAGGAATGGTACTATTTGACACCCAAACACGCATAATCGCTCTGAGCTACGTTCAACTGGATCAATCCCTTAAGAGTCCAAAGGGAAAAATGGTTCTAAACTTTAGCATGAGGTTACTCGGACACCGTGATGCTTATAAAATTATCATATGATCCTATGAGATCATGTTGGAAACCTCTACAATAATCTCTCTTGGTTTTCATTATTTCAGAGTGTTTTTCCCGTAGTCTCTAGTTTTCAGTTGATGGAAAAAGTGTCAAATGGAAGCAGTGGAAAGTTGCAAAGTGGTGCAATTTTGGTTCTGCAACTCATGTGACCAAACAGACTGTTCCAATGTGTCTAAATAGGAATGTTTATGCTAGGCATGGTACTCTTTCACACCCAAATAGGCGGAATCGCTCTAAGCTACGTTTAACTGAATCGATCCCTTAAGGGTCCAAAGGGAAAAATGGTTGCAAACTTCAACATGAGGTTACTTGGACACTGTGATGCTTATAAAATTCTCATCTAATCCTATGAGATCATGTTGGACCTCTCTACAATAACCTCTCTCAGTTTTTGTTATTTTGGAGTGGTTTTCCCGTGGTGTCCAGTTTTCAGTTGATGCAAAAAGTGTCAACTGCAAGCAGTGGAAAGTTGCAAGGTGGTGCAATTTTCGTTCTGCAACTCGTGTGACCAAATATACTGTTTCAACACATTCAAATTGGCATTTTTATGCTAGGAATGGTCCTCTTTCACACCCAAACATGCAGAATCACTCCGCGCTACGTTCAACCGGATCGATCCCTTAAGGGTCCAAAGGGCAAAATGGCTGCAAACTTCAACATGAGGTTACTCAGACACCGTGATGCTTATACAATTCTTGTCTAATCCTATGGGATCACATTGGGCCCCTCTACAATAACCTCTCTCAGTTTTCATTATCTCGGAGTGGTTTTCCCGTGGTGTCTAATTTTCAGTTGATGGAAAAAGTGTCAAATGCAAGTAATGGAAAGTTGCAAGGTGGTGTAATTTTTGTTCTGTAACTCATGTGACCAAACAGAATATTCCAACGCATCTGAGTAGGCATGTTTACACTATGCATGGTCCTCTTTCACACCCAAACACACGGAATCGCTCTGAGCTACGTTCAACCGGATCGATCCCTTAAGGGTTTGAGTGTAGTATGTTGAAATAGGCCATTCCTCCTATTGTTCAAGTTGTGTCTCGGTGATATGGGCCTGATGTAACTTGATTGTGGTAGCTTGATATACATAGTCTATTGATGCTAGGGTTCAATTTGTATGATTTTGAAAAAAGAAGCCAATTGAGTAGAGTTATCAACATTATTCGTAAATCATAATAATTTGTTTAGTACACTAGCCATTTTGATGCCTTCTTGTAGTCTCAATCATTATTTTGTATCATTGTTACATCGGTTTTTGAAGTGGCAACTTAATATAGCTCCATAATACAAAATCTGGTTCAAGATGATTTTCACGTGAAAAAAATGTGAATCAAATCATGTTGATGTGAAAAAAAACCATGAGACCATAGCTTGTGGTGCAGGAACACCTAGGTCATGTAATGCCTTCAAAAGGCTAAGTTGTCAAAAATTTATTTAAGTCCATGTAATGCCAAAATTAAATGTAATCAAGGCATGAAAAAGCACAAAGTGTAATATTGTTAAAATGCTAAATATGTAAAAGAGAGAAAAAGAAAGAATGTGAAGAGACAAAACAAGAAAATCAAGAAAATCAAGGAAGAGGACGAGTCATAGGTCATTCAAGGAATATGAAGAGGTAGTTGATGGTTGGAAACTTCTTTAAAAGAATTGTAAAGGCCGAGCAAAGAGATCATTGTATTCTGGAAGAATTAAATTAACAAATAGTTCCTTGTTTTAGCTTATTTTATGTGTTTTTCAGTTGTTTCTTAACTTGTACGGATTGTGCAAGAGTTTAGGGTTCAAATTTAGATTGTTTACAGTAGGTTGTGGAATCAACATTTGTTTGCATCCGTTTGGGAGGGAATCCATTAAATTTAATGTTTGTTTGAGCATTCTTCTTATGGCTCAGTCTGAAATCTTGTGCATTGAGTTTTGAGTCTTATAAGGCATTTCCACACTACTCCACCAATGTAGGTCAGGTAGATTGGTGGAGTAGGTTAGGGATAGGTTATTTGTTATGTTTTTATGTTTGTGAGTGGAGGAAAAAGCAAGAATACCTTGAAGGAGCTGCTGCTACATAGGAAATTCTGAGTTTTCTAGTCAAAATGAACAGTTTCTAGCATGATAGTGGAGAAAGAAAAAGTGCATGGGTTAGAAGATGTTTCCAAATGCCTTTTTAGATTCATTTTGACATGTTCCAATGGTTGGATGGAGGTTTTGAGGTTTTCATGTAGCCTCTACAGGAAACCCTCATTGATTTTTGAGTTTTTCACCCTATAAACAAGGGTTTGTCAATATACTGTAAAAATGAGTCTTTTAATCCTTGAAAATGGATAAATTGGGAGTTTTGTGTTATGTATAATGACTTTTTTGAGGTTTTAAGTGTTTTGGGAATGTTTGAAGGGGGTCTTCTTTGAAAATCAGGCCTATTTTAGTAGCCTTTTTGATAGTGTTTAGAATAAAAACTGCTTATTTCTTCAATATAAGTTATTCTAAGTTTTTGATATGAGGACATGGGCATTAAGAGGTCTCTAAAAGTGTTTTGGATCTTGAGTTTGAAACATGTGTGTTTGGTTTACCTGATTTAGGGCATGAATGTCTCATTGAGAAGTAGTGCCTTGACTGCTCAAAGAATATAAGTCTAACCTAACAGTGATCAGTGAGTTGATTTTGAGATAATGTTGTCTAAGTGATGGTGTCAAGAATGTATGGAGTCTTGGACAAGGTTTAGAAGTGAGATATGTTGTTTTGACAGTTGGACAATGAGGAGGCTTGGTGTAAAATAATACATGAAATTGTAAGTTCAATCAAAACAAAGTTAAAAGAGAGCAAGTTCCTGATTTGTATCAGTTGTAATAATGATGTTCACAGTGCTTGATGGTCTGGTAAAAGTATGAAAGACAATTGTAATGATGGATTGACTATTTGGGACAAGTTGAATGAATTGATTGAATGGAAGAGTGCCTTGTTGAAAATGGTGTTTTTTAAATGCATGTTGATCTAATTGATTGAATCAAAGTTTTCTAAAATGGTTTTTTGCTTTGAATGAGTTAATTGAAATACAAATTTGTGGAAGGATGAATGATGAATGATAAGAGAATTTGAGTGGATGAAAAGTAGATTTCTGATGAAATGTTGAAATTTTGTTTGATCTTCTCCGAAATGAGTTTGTGACAAGAGTCCCTTGAGTTGTTGATTGGTTTGGTAATCTTTGTATTGCATCAACTTGTTGCTTACTATTATGCTATGATAGATTTTTTGTAAGCATCCATAGCTTGTTCTAAAGCACCTGTTTTAGGCTTTTAGCCATAGCAGCAAGGCAATGAACTATTTGATAAAATGCTTTGATAAACATGTATGAAAAAATTGTTAGCATAGACATGGCAGTGAACTGTTTGAAAAAATGCCTCAAAGAAATGTGGTCTCATGGTGATGGAATGGCATGACGAATGCCATGACAAGAAAATTGTTGTGGATTGTCGGCATTCCATCACCATTGAGACCACATTTCTTTGAGGCATTTTTTCAAACTTCCTTGTCTATGATATTGCTTACTATTATGCTTTTGATATATTTTTTCCAAGCATCCATAGCTTGTTCGAAAGCACCTGTTTTAGGCTTTCAACCATAGCAACAAGGCAACACTTGAACTATTTGACAAAATGCTTTGGTAGACATGTATGAAAAATGTGGTAGTATAGACAAGGCAGTGAACTGTTTGAAAAAATGCCTCAAAGAAAAGTGGTCTCATAGAATGCCATGAAAACCAAATGCAATTGGCAGCTGCTCCTAGTTATTAGTTATGCAATGTGAAGTAATTGCATAACTGCTTAGGTTGACTTTGTAAAAACTATATTGTAATTGAAATTTTGTCATCTATCAGCATCTAGTTATTAGTTATGAAATGTGAAACAATGTTTGAAAGATGTGCAATGCAATGTAATCAACATTATGAATATAAACTACAAAAATCTATTTTTTACTAAGTTACCAATTTGGTTTTGGGTTCAGGATTAGGTTTGAGAACCCAGTTCGCCGGTTCGGGAATTTTTTTTTTGGGGTTGGGTTTTTTTTGGGTTCGGTAATACAAAAACATATAAAAATAAAAAATATATACATATTTGTAGCAGTAATCAAGTTCAAAATACACCACCATATTAATAGTCAAATAACATAGCAAAAATACACCACCACTTTCATAGTGAAATATTAAAATATTAGTGATCTACTCAAATGTCATGATACAAAATTATAAATTAAAGTTCAAACATAAAAATGTCAAGTGTTTACAATCAACCATTATTGATCATTGATCAATTTGAAAAGTGTCAACATTTTTCTGTGTGGAAGGCAAACAAGAAAACAATGTTACAAAATTATTTACATTGTGAAAGAGCCAAAACCTTTTTCTTGCATATCGTAGAAGAATCTCAGTGATTTTTTGGGTGTCCTTGCCTTGGAACGGAACCATCCTGAGCCATGAATGATTGACCAGGAACTATAAGAAAGAAATAAGATAAATCACATGCAACTTGTTGCAATTTCTTTCCTTGGGAAAAAGGGTAAAGTTTTCTTTTCAGGGAGAATCTACTTTAGAGTTTGAATGTGCATTGATAATTTTCAAGATAGACTTAGCCAAATATTTCATGTAGGTTTGAAGCTTTTAGGTAAAATGTTTGCTTCTTAAAATTTATTCAAAATTCAAGATGCAGGCTCTCCTCCCTTAGGGAAGAGAAGTCCTATCAAACCTAACACTCTTATGCAACACTTGTTAAGTTCTTGTTGATGCAGTATTAGATGCAAAGTTTCAAAATAGGCATGGTTATATAAATTCTCATCTCATGACTATCATTGCATCAAATTAAGAATTTTCAATCCTTTATGGTTTAGACAAGAGAAGTATGGAGTAGTGTTCCAATGCTAAAGTCTTATTGTGAATCTCTTTGCTATGAGTGGTTCAAAAATGAGGAATCTGTCTTCTGCACCAAATGAGAAATATTCACAATATGTGCTAGGAAGGAATATAAGTCCATAAGATCAAGTATGCAAGAACTGAGAATTACAAAATTGGCTTACATTTGACTTCCAAACACATAAATTTTCACACGTAAGTCAAAAAGTATATGTGCGCAAGTTGTAAAGTATACACTTGAATACACGTAACTCATATCTATTGAACCATGAATTTGTAATTTGCAAATATGGACACCATCAATAAAAAATATTTGTATTAAGCAGATAGCCATGAACGCATACATCAATATATGTCAATATAAGTATAAAATGTAGTTACAAAATAGCCATATAGGCTTACTAGAATGCCATATAGGCATACAATGTCAAATATATCCAACACAAAATATGTATAAAATTTCCATGTAGGCATACAACAAAGGGCTCTATGCATTCAAAATTCATTTCTCTCCATGTTCTGGTTCAAATACAATTTTCTTTCCCTTTGCTAGGGGATCCGATGGTGATAATTTTGTCACCTATTTTTGCTATGCTCGAGGAGTGCTCCTGCTACTCCTCCTAATGTTTAGCTTCTGGTGAAGTTTCAACTATTACAATAAGAAGTAAAGACATTAATATATAGAAATTACATTATAAAAATTAATATATTTAACAAAATAATCACTTACGACCATCTCACGATCACTCTCCTCGATGGAAATATTTGCACGCCAATGTTCGGTGTGCTCAAGCCCTATATAAACCATCCAAATAGGAATTAAACTACGAATCAATAATGGTTTGATTTTTCACTAGAATTAGTTCATCTATAACAATGAATGTAAATTGAAATTTAGTAATTTGCCTCATACCTCCCCTATCAGAGCCATCAAGGAATGTATAGTGGAGGAAACACCAATATCCATTGCCCTCGTAACGTTTGGCGGTGTTTTTGTCACCAACATCTGAAAATAAAACAACAAATTATTCAATCATAAAAAAGTTACAATAGCGATCCATGTGATGACTTATAACGTATGAGATCTAATGAAATTTTTTTTGAGTACAAGTATTAAATAAATATATTTCTGATTATTAGTTATCGAATTTGAAGTAATGCTTTGAGTTTGAATGATGTGTAATGCAACATAACCAACAATATGAATATAAACTACACAAATCTATTAAACTTAGAATTCATTACTTAAGTTCTCTTTAAATTCTATATTACCTCTGTGAACGTTTGATTAAATCTACTGGCACTCGAAGGTGTTTCCTTGAAACCTCCAATAGTACCCTATTCAACATCCAAAATCACATATTAAAATACCATTTCGTAAAACAATGCTATTAACACATGTAATAAATTTATAATTGTTTACTAACTTTACATACCCCACCGATAGGTGTACTGCAAAAATAAGTAGGTGGATGACTAGTGTATCCAGTCTCTACACTGTGACCCTACAATTTTATTAAAATAGTAAAACTAAATTAGTTAATCTTGCATTTCACAATCAAAATTTAATAAATTAAATTCAATGAACATGCTAAATTTTACTTGAGTGTCAATGCCATATACATCATGCAAAATGTCAACCATCCTCTCCATCCCCATAGATGCATACGGATCAAGTTGGGTAGTAACATATGGATCCTACGTAGCACCCTCCTGAGTGCCGGTAGGGTAATATGAACAAGTCACCCTACAAGATTGACACACATGGGTTCGAAGGCCACCACCTGAAGATTCCCCTAGATGGCGCTGTAAAATAGGGCTAGTGTGATGGATGACACTTCGGGTCAAAGTTGTGATCGCCTGCAATGTCTCTATGTCGACACTCTCCTTCGCAATGGTAGGCATCACAATCTACTCACGAGGCGGCCTAGTGAGAGGTCGTCTCCCTTGCCGCGTAGGATCTGGCTGTGCACCGGGTTTATCCTGAGCTGACCCCCCACCTCTCCCCTGGAACTCCCTCATATCAAAATAATTTGGGATTTGGTTCAATACAAACTCACTGTATAGTTTCCTAAGAAAATATTGGGGGACTTCACAATTATTGCATGGTGGGTAATCAAAGACCATATACCATCTTTCATAAAAATGGTTCTTAATCCCTTGGTGGTGGCACCAATGAATAGGAAACCTCTTTGCATTGAGGGTAAGATTTTGATTTGTTTTAGGGTCAATGAATAAAGAGCACAAATCACCTTTAGTAATTTTTAAATCTTTTACTTGTTTATATGATAATTTGTTTGCATAATATGCCCTGGCTGTCTGCCTCCTATCTTGCCATCCAAATATTTGTTGGGTGATTACATCTACATTTTTTAACATGTCTTTCAATGAATTTACTAGAAGCATTCTTTCTATGGTTGAAGCATTCAGATCACTCAACCTATTGATAAGATCCTCAAGTTGTTTTCTATTGTTCACAATTTCACTCCTCAAATTTTCTTGAGTGCCAGGAGGGAATTGAGAAAATGGTGGGGAAGGTTGATTTTGTTGAGGATTCACCTCCTCTTCTTGTTGAGGATTTGCAGGATTTCCTACAAATAAAAAAAAAACAATCAAATCTAACCTAAAACAAACAAAATCAATTTCAAACTAACAAATTCAAAACAAATAGCAAACAATACTTACCTCCCGCATCTCTTCGTCATCGTGGCGCCATATTTGCAAACAAAATCCAATTGTTCTTGATGAAATTTGCAGAAATCCTTCCTCCTAGAACACGAGTGCAAAAGTGAAGATTTTTGGCTGCGGGCAGAGCTGAGAAACAGTAAAGAGAAAATGATACACATTTGACTTTTTTTTTCTTTTAAAATCACATAACGCGCTCATGTTATAACGTGAGCGCGTTATGTCTTTCCAATTTTTTTTCCCATTTGGCCACAAAAGTGCGACCAACTTCATGCACCCGCCCAAAGGTTTATGTTTATTTGTTGGGAGAGGACACGCCATCCATTAAAAAGGTATCTCAATCATTTTTCTTTTAAAATTTATTCATTGCATAGGTAAGCACTAATGTGAAATTTTCCAAACTCAATAAATTTAAACTGATTTTAGAATTTAAGGCTTATTTAATATTTATTTATTTATTATTTTATTTTGTGTCGATAGATTATACAAAGAAATTTGGTTATCTATTGTGCAAATATTTCCTCCATTCACAAATTGGGTCACTACAGATATATTAATGGCAACCATGTTATGCAATTATTTATGTAGTGTATATGTTTTGTAATATTATATTTCTACTAAGAAAAAGTAACATTAATAACTACACATTCAATCTAATATTTTTTAACCCTAGAACACCTAATAGTCTTGATAGTGATGTTGGAAGTTTGGAGATGTTGGAGTTGCTTAGGCACTGTTGTCAATGCTTGGGTGTTATCATTGATTTCAACCCTTATATGAAGAAAGTGTTGGAAATTTGTTGGTGTTGATGATGTCAACCCCTAGCATTGGAATTGTTGGAAGTTTGGTGTTTTTATATTGATATCAACATAATATTGTTGTTGTCATTGATGTCTTCCTTTAGTATAGTTGTAGATTTCGTTAGTCTGACTTATGTTTGAGGAGATTGTTGTAGTTGGAGAGTTTTCAATGTTGTAGATGTTATAGGTGGTTGTAGAGTTGTTAATAATGTTGCAGATGTGTTTGGGTCACTTGGTCTCCAAGTTTTTTTGAGAAAATTTGAATAAAAGAGAGTTTAGTGTAATAAAGTGGTGTGCAATTTTTTTCTCTACATTTCTTCATGGTTGAAGATATATGCCCATGCGGTTTGGATGTGGTGATCACAGTTGTTATATCTAAAGTTTCAAGTTCTAGATTGTACTGTAGTGGAAGATTTGTTTGACAATATGTTTATCTAGTGAAACAAGGTGTCTAGGAGAAATGAGATTGATCTAAGTTTCTCCACAATGAAGGTTCAAGTGTTGTAGATCTAGGAACATTCTTATAATGTTTAGTATCTACCTTCCCTTGAAGTTTTAGGTGTTGAGTTGTTTAGAAAATTTATCTGGTGTGTTGGATGTCTGTGCCAATATGTTTGGTTACACAAAATGAAGGTGTTCTTGAGTCTCGAGTGGTTGTAGCAGTTGTGGTGAATATTCTAATGATGTGGAATATTTTGGGATGTTATATGACTATTGTGGAGTGTTTTTTTGTGGTCTATGAGATGTTTTTGAAACTTTAGAATTGTGTTTTGAGTTACTTGTTAGCGTTAGTGCAGGTTTGGATGACCTGGCATGCTAACACTAATTATGGAGGTTAATTGTTGTTTGAGGAAGTGTTGAGAAGCATGTTTGTGTAGATTTAGGTCCCAATTAAGTAGTGGCATGATTTGGATTCAATTATTTATATGGTGGAAGTGTTTGGTGTTGACCTATTTGATATTACATGGTTGAGGTGTATTTGTTTCCTTAAGGTTGACCTAATTGAGATTGTTTTAGTTCATGAAGGGTATAAATGCAAGAAGAATTGTTGTGTGGATTAAAAAAATGAAGAAGAGAAGAGAGTGTATGATGTGAAAGCGATCAAGTGTGAAGATATGAGTGCGAGCCTTAATGCCTATGAATTCCTAATGCAATGAGCTAAAGGTGTCTACATTTCAATCTATTTGATGAATTGTTTGTGCTTCAGTGGAACTCTACCTTTGACATATGAGAGATGCATTTTTAGCAATTCAGATTAGTAGTGAGCCACCCCTTCTTCTATTCTTCTTTCTTCTAGACATTGAGTCCTTTAGTAGTGATCCACCGACAATGACCCTTTCTCTATCTTTTTGGGTAGTGAGCCCTTGACAATGAGCCTTATTGTATTTGGTATTGCAATTCATATATTAGTGAGCTAATCCTCACTGTGGTTTTTCCCTTCTTGGTTTTTCCATGTAAATCTAGTGTTCTTATGTGTTTGATGTGTTTGTGTTATTTCTTTACATGATTACATTTTGTTAATGCATGTTAAGGGTTTAATGGTGGATAAGGGTTTAAGAACTAATGTAGATCTTGTAGCATAGAAAAATGTAACCCTTTACATTTTCTCACTTGTTTGGGCCCTCCTTATTAAAATGTATTGAATAATGCCTTAATTTAGTGTTGTTAAATGTACCCCTTTACATTTACAAACTTATTTGGTCCCTCTAAATTAATTTGAGCTTAATTATGCTTTAATAAGCCATTTAGTTCATTTACAAGCCTAATTAGTTGCATTTTCTAAATGGGTAACCTGACAACAATTAATATTGATACATAACACCTTGCATTGAGCAATGTGTGTTCCAGGAATTAGGGCATGGGACCCATTCACCCATGGGAGAATGGGTCCTCCCTAAGACCTTGAACCCATTTTAAATCATGTTTTTGTAGTATTTTTTATTATCCTAAATTCAAATTTCAAATGTTAGCTTGTAATGTTTTAATTTTGGAAAATTAAGGATAAATGACTATAAATACAAAGTTATTTCATCAATTCAAAACATCTAGCAAGAGGTCAACTTTACAAGAGCAAAGATTATTGTCAAGAGAAAAGCTATGTTCAATCATGCATGTTTTTGGATCTAATGTATGGTTATGTAGGTTTTGAGATCTAATCCAAGCATTCAAGTCAAAGATTCAAAGCAAGATTCAAGTATCAAGATCCACATCCATTGAAGCCATTTCATGCAAGATCAACATCAATATTTCAATCCTTCAAAGGTTTAATCAAGGGTTTGGTGAGTTGCAACATTAATTTGTTCATTAATGGCATCGAGTGGGAACTACTCTTGCAACGAGGGTTTGAATGGAGATTCTATAGGTGAGGATGATGCAGATGTGAACGACGATGATGGGGTTGGGGGTTTAATTATTTTCCTTCTGATGCCTCTGTGGTGCTTTTTTCTTGGGTGGTGTGAGGATTTCCTTTTGTCCCATCTAGTGTTGTGTGGGAGTTGGGTCGAGACCTCCTCTGGCTTGGTGCCTACTCTCCTTCCTCTGCTCATGGGTCATTTTGAGGTTGTTGTTCTTGGCGTGATTGGAGGAGGCTTTCTCCTTCTCCCTCTCTTGGTCTGGCAATATTTTCCCTTCTTGCTCTTGTTTTGGCTTCTCTGCTTGCAGTGGGTGTGGGGCGTTGGCCTCTCTAGGGATGTTTAGTTATAGATTGGGCTTATTTTTGCTCCTATTCAATGTAGGAGGGCTTGGGGGCTCCTCATGTTGGCCTGTTCTACTTCTTGTTTATTCCTGGTTGTCCTTCACTTCTTCCCGTTGTTTGTTTGGTGGCTCTCTTTTGGAGGTTTTAGTTCTTGGATTGTATTCAGTTCTTCTTGTCCTCCCTCTGTGGAATGGTGGTGTCTCCCTCTAGTTGGTTCTGTGGAGTTTTGGCCTGTCTTTGGCTTTGATCGATGTGTTGGGGTAGCTTGGTGTTTTTTGTGTTGGGCCTTCTCCTTGTTTCCATCCTTTTTTGGGCCCCCTTTCCTCTTAGGGCTTGGTTGTTCCCACTCACTCTAGGTCTAGTCCTCTGCTCTTGGTATTCTTTTGGCTTGTGTTTCTTTTTGCTATTGTGTTCTTTGTGGCCATGCTCTCTCTGGCTAAATGTATTTCAGTCCTCTTTGCTAAGGTTGTTGTTGTTCCTCTTGACCCCTATGTGGTTTATGATGTTCATTATTTTGGTGGGGTTCAAAGCCTTTGTTCTAAAGTTTTACTTCTACTTTTTGAAGCCTTCTAGCTTCTCTTCGTTCTATGCGTTGGGCCTTGTCTTGTTGGTTTGGTTTTTTCTATGCCCCAGTTGTGTTTCAAAGTTTTTGTTGATGTGGGGGTTAGGTTTCGAAGTTATTGCTAAGGTGTCCTAGTTGGGTTTTGTTGTTATTGCTCAGGTGGATGCTCTCCTATTATTGTTGGCTGGGTTGCTTTTTACCTATTAGGTCTTTCACCTGGCTCTTGTGGTTCCTAAGGATGTTATGACATTCCTTCCTACCGTCATTATCTTTTGCCATGTTTTATAGTTTATGTCTTCTTTTGAGGTAAAGACTTCTCCTATTGAGGAGGAACCCGCTCCTATGGAGATGGAGTTGGTGGTTGTAGGGATGGAAAAAGGTTCTTAAATATCTTATGAGCTCTTATTGAGGTGGAGTTTGTGCGAGGTGGAGTGCAGTGGCTTCATTGGGAAGGTTTCTCATATTATCCTCTCCTATAGAGGGGAGCTCTCTCCTGTTGAGGTGGAGTGTGAGATGGCAGATCGGGTGGTTTGGTGCTGCTTGGTAGGTGATGCTTCTTAGAGTTTTTCTATGCTCTCATTCTTTATTTTTCCTAGTTGCTCTCTTATTAAGGTAGGGAGTTTGGGAGAAAAAATGGTTCTTGAAGGGTGCTTTGGCAGCCCTTGTTGGTTTACTATGGAACGAATGCGCAAGCTTTGTTTAGTGAATAGCTAACTCAGATAGTCCCTTTAAAATGTTTGGGTTTAAGGTCCATGTGAATCCCTGGCTGTAAAAGGATTTTTGGCCCCTTCAAAGTCGATTCTCTACAGTTTGTTTTGTCATGTGTATCTTTTGGTAGACTACTAATGTTGGGCTACTGATTTTCTGTGTTCCTATCTTTCTACAACTTTCTTTGTTTTGGTTGGGGTTTCTGGTCCCCTCTAAACCAGTATGTAAGGGGTTTCTAGTCCTCACAAAACCTGTTTATCGCTAATCAGAAACATTGATTTGTTCATTCATCATTCCATTCATGATATTTCATTTCATTTCAAGGTTTAATTACCAAAATGGGGTTTGACCAAGGAAAACCCCCATTTGAACACCCAAATTTTATTTTTTTTCCTCTTTGTTTGTTGTAGATTTGTAGGTTGAAGAAAAGTTGAAGATCTCAAAAGTGCAAAATTGGAAAGTTGCATTTGTTGTCACCTTTGTTGTCATCTCATGAAAACTTAGATCCCAAATTATTTTTTGTTTGTTTGATCGTGAAACTTAGAGAATTTGGAAGTCTAGACACAGGGGTAGAGGAACCAAAAATCAATTTTGTAAATCCCTGTAAAGACCCATTCACCTATAGGAAAACGAGTCCTCAAACAACTTCCAAAAACATCATTTTGTAATAGATGCACAATATTTTCCCTTCTCAAATTTTCTAGAACTTTTATTTTTTTTGTTAGTATTATGTTTCACCTATCAGATCCAACCTTTACATGTCATGGATGAGTGCATTTGGTATTTTTAATAGTTCTCTTGAAACCCTTGTTTAGTTATTTTTGTCAAATAATTATGTTAGGACACTTTGCAACTATTTTTGAGATAAGTTTTAAGTGTCTTCCACTCATCCAATTTGCATGAAATAAATTGTGTCTATTAGCTCTATGTTTCATCTATTCAGATATGGTCTTATATTTTGGTTTTGAGTTGATTTTCTATTTTATTTTCATCTCCCAAAAGTGTTGTTTAGTCCACACACACACAAAGGAAATTGCAAGATTCCTCAAATAATTCATTCACCTAAGGGTTGAAAGTGGATTTTAACTTGAGGGATCTCATTTCCTAAATGAAATAGAAGAATAGGCAGGTTCATTCACCCTATTATTCCCTTTCTATTTATAGTAAGTTTGGTGAAACATTCCCAAATTTAGTATAAAACCCTATGTGTTTTGAACCCTACCCTATTTTTCTACGTTTAATTTTGGTGAACCTGAGTATTTGAACATTCTATTTTTTGATTTGGAGTGCATTTAAACCCTAGTTCTAGGATTTGAATTAATTTATTGTATTTAGGGTTTCTAAATTTGGCATAAAGTTGCATTGCATTTTAGGTGTAAACTTGCATATTGCATTCATTTCAAATTTGAAAAATTAACATAAATTGCATAATGTTAGATCGATTTTGCATAGTATTTAAACATAATAGCATACTTTTAGTCACTTAAATACAAAAAATGGATCAAAATTGAAAATCAGAAAGTGTCATATAGTTCATCATTTGTCATTAATTTCACTTGCATTTAGACATTAAATTCTGGAAAATTATATTAAACAGAAGTTACAGTCTAAGACTTGGAACAAAGACCACGTGCAATCCCTCATAAATTTCATTCTTCATATTTAAAAACCTTGAACAAGTTCCCATTCTCCCATGGGTGAATGAGACCTTCAAGACCTCTTAAAACCAACTTTTTTGAGATTTTTTGTGGTTTTGTGCACTTCCTAGATCTCCTGGTAACCCATTGTTCCTATTTGGAATTTTTTACGAATTTTTGTTTTATGCATCTAGGTCTAATTATCCATTTAGTGTAGCCATTTTAAATCATTTAAAAATTATTGTAGCATTGAAAATCATAAGATTTATAGGACATTTTCTTACATTTTTGAAGCATTGCATAAGTTGGATAGCTTACTTTTCATGTTAGCATGTTTCTTTCTAAGAGATGTGGTTTTGACATGGTTAAGAATGGATTGTATAAGTATAACATCCCCTCTTATGAGTATAATGTAGAGCAAAGAAATATGGCCATTAAGAAACATGTTAGCCATCCTTCCACTATCTTTCCTAGTTATGAGAACATCTTAGAGCAAGAGAACCAAACCATTGACACATTCCTTAATATCACCTTGCCTATCCCTCACTCAAACCCTACTACATCTCCCATTTGTGAGGATGATATGATACAAGAGGATACAAGCATGGATAATGATGAAAACCATACTTTTTTCTTTTCCTGATACCTTTCTTATTGGTAACAAAGGTGTCTTGGTGAAAGAAGATACAATCATTGAGAATCATGAAAGTCTTGTTTAGCCCTCTCCTTCTCCCACTTGGGAAGATATTATGTCACAAGAAGATGAGATAGTTGACACATTTATTAACATTACTCTACCTAGTCTCCATTCATCTCCCAACATCTCTCCTACTTTTGGCATTAGTGAAAGAGGATGCAATTGTGGACAATCATGACAATCGCATTTGTTCTTCTACCAAAATATCTCCTATTTATGAAGAGGATATTTTGGTGCTAAAAGATCCAATGATTGAGAGCTATGAAAATCCTATTTGTTTCTATCCCCTACCTCTCCTACTTGGGAAGACATTATATGACATGGGGATGCAATTATAGATAACCATGTGACAATCAAATTTGTTCTTCTCCTAATATCTCCCCTAGCTATGAAGAAGATAGTTTGGTGTTTGAAGATACACTCATTGAGAGTCATGAGAATCTTGTTTCTCCCTTTCCTAATTATCCTACCATTTGGAAAGATCTAATTGAATGAAAGGATCCAATCATTGGTAATAATGAAAATCATATTTTTTCTTCTCTTGATTTCCCCCTACTTGTGATGAAGTTATCTTACAAAATCCAACCATGGAATGTGATCAATATCTTGTTTCTTCCTTTCCTAATGCTCCTACTATCTCTCCTAGCTATGAAGAAGATATTTTGGTGTTAGAAGATACACTCATTGAGAGTCATGAGAATCTTGTTTCTCACTTTCTTAATGCTCCTACCATTTGGAAAGATCTATTTGAATGAAAGGATCCAATCATTGGTAAGCATGAAAATCATAGTTGTTCTTCTCTTGATTTATCCCTTACTTGTGATGAAGTTATCTTACAAAATCCAACCATGGAATGTGATCAACATCTTGTTTTCTCCTCTCCTAAAAACTCTCCTACTAGGGTAGATACCATGGTGCAAGAGAATGATAGAATTTATGCATGTCTTTCAAACAATAGTAATGTGGCTTCATTAGATGAAAATGATAAGATAATGTTAGACTCCCCTTTGCCAAAGGATCATCAAAATAAGGATAAGTCTTTTGATGTTATGAAAACTAGATATCCCTTGAACTGATCTCTTGAACCACTTCTTATCCTCTATCCACCCTCACATCAACTACAAGTTCAAAACAAACCTATGCTTTCCCTAAGACCACCTCAAAACAATGTTTCACAACAACTGAGTTATAATTATGCTGCTCACACATATAATACAAGGAACAATAGGCAACCACAAACCACTCCCACTTCATTACCATTTCCTCAACCTATTTTTCCTAGTGCTCCTCGTTTTCATCTACATAGTGGAAAGGAGTATGACCTTGTTGAATAACTTAAAAACACTCCTGGTAAGATATCCTTATGGGATCTTATTCAAGTCTCACCTAGTTATCGTAACATGCTTCAAAGTGATTTACAACAAGTTCCTACCCATCCAAATGTGTGACCAAATGATGTGGAATCCCTAATTCAAGGTATGATTTTGATCAACTTAGACATTATTTTCCATCAAGATGAGTTACCTCTGTTAGAAGTGCAAAAAAAAAGAGAAGATTTCATGATAATTGCTCTTATTAATACAATTGGGATAAAGAGAACCCTTGTTGACAATGGATTAACCCTTAATGTGTATAGTGCAAGCCTCTTGGACAAGCTTGTAGTGGATAAGACTAATATAGAACCTAACTCTTTGTCCATTCGTGGGTTTGATAATGTAGGAAAACAACCGCTTGGTGTGATCACATTACCTATTTCAATTGGAAAAGTTACATTGAAAACTCCTATCCATGTTATGCCTCAAGAACTTTCATATAACATTATTTTAGGTAGACCATGGATTCATGAGATGAAAGTGGTGCCTTCGACCCTTCATCATATAATGAAGTATGTATTGTAAGGAAGGTAAGGTTGCAGAAAAAATCCCTACACTAATCTTGAGTGGAGAATAATCCAAAACTTTATAGATCTTTAACAGTTTTAGATACTTTAACAAAAATAAACATAAATATTATGTATACCAAAACATAGTTATTTACATGGGGAAAACCCTTTCAGGAGAAAAAACCCCACTCCAAAAGTCACCCAATATATTATTCAGAAATCACAAAGATTACAATATA
This sequence comes from Sequoia sempervirens, assembly GCA_007258455.2. NCBI lineage: Eukaryota > Viridiplantae > Streptophyta > Pinopsida > Cupressales > Cupressaceae > Sequoia > Sequoia sempervirens. The sequence continues at coordinate 101,392,648 of VDFB02270651.1, read as the reverse complement.
CTTACAGAGCAAGCTTCTCACAAGAGTATCACCACTAGAGATCCAGAGACAACAGAACCACTATCAGACTCTCAAAATATGTCACCATTTACCATCATATTACAACACCCTCATAAAATAAGATTACTTTCTAGGGTGAGATAGGCCAACAAAATATCCACCATTACATCTAAAACCTAATAATTAACGATCTAGATTTACAATGTATCATTTATTTAATGTATGCTGGAAAATTTAGGAGTTTCTTGAAAAAGTTAACAAAAAATTCTTTACATGCATCTCACTCCTCCCCTTGTTTCCATTGTATATTACACCTATGGTATAACTAGAATATATATATATATATATATATATATATATATATATATATATATATATATATATATATATATATATATATATATATATATATATATATATATATATATATATATTCATATATATATATATATCCTATCAACATGTAGAGGAGGGGGACCAACCACACCAAGGCTCCAGGTCACAGAGAGCCAAGAGCAAAGGGCTGCCCTAATCTATCTCAACCATGCAGGTGCTTTAGCCTAAGGAAAGATAATGAAGAGCACTCTCAAGTGCTTCTTTCACTCTACTAACCTGGGAATTTGAATGGGGCTAAGTGAGCAGGTTTCTAGAACCCAAAATGTACTTTGGATAGCTCTCTACCAAAGGACAATAGTGCAGGTTAGGGACGACAACCTGATGCACTAGTGTCTCACTAGGTTACTGGTGTCTGTACGACCAAAAAGTAAAAAGGTACAATAAGAATGCCAAAAATATACCATCAGCTTAGTAAATGAAGTTTAAAGCACTAACTAAGGTGATAACAAGTAGGATAAACAAAATGACTAGAAAGATGATGCAGAAGATGACAAGGATGAAGGTGATGAATGTTAACTCACTAGGAGTCCAATTCACCATCAAGCTCCATCTGAATGTGTACCTACACATAGCCAAGAGAGGAAAAATGTTGGGGTTGTATAGGGGTTTTCCACAGTCAAACCCTCGCTTTGGTGTTTCCACCTCCATGAACAACTAGATAGAGAGATAGATAGAAATGTGGGGTGATCCCACAATAATGGGTTACACTTTTTGGCCAAACTTGACATTGAAGTCAACATTTTTCACCATATCTTCACTTTCTTACACCTATAGTAGCTAAACCATTAAGAATTTGAAGATGAATCAAACTAGTGATTTGTGAGATTTTGTGTGTAGATTCTAATTATATTTAAAAATAAAATAAAATTGCGAATCCTTTTATGTAATTTTTAATAAATTAGTCTTTCTACTAAACAAAATTTTAAAAAAGTGATGTTTAGTTCGGACCGCATAATTTTTTTAAAAAATACAAATTTGTCACACCAATAACTAGTGCATAGATATTTTAATTTGGACAAAGGTGTACTTCAGATCGCATAAATTTTTTTGTATACTTTTGAATTACTTAGTATTTTTTTGTTGGAATAAGGACATCAATACCTAGTGCAAATGTATTTTTTAGAATTTTTTCTCTATTTTACTATTTTTTCGTATGTGTGAAACAAAGAACTTGATGTTCATTAAAAAACCTACATTCATAAGAAATAAAAAATAAATATAATAATCAAATTAAATATATTTAAAATTATACTTTTTGGGAAGCTTATAATAAGGGCTACATACTTACAAAACATAAATTTTAAATGAATTCATTTTTTCACCCAAAAGGTAAATCAAAAGTGGTTTTTTATCAGAATTTTGATAGGTGTAGAGGAGACTCCATTATAGGTATGGTTTAAAACTAATAGTGTTCTATCCAAGGGGGTTTGATCTAAGGTGGTTTTATAAAACCCTCTTCAATTATAATCATTTAAATGGAACCTTTAAAGGCTCAAATAATTATATTTTCCAAAAATATGTGATTTCAGGCAAAAATCAGGATGTCCCAAAAAGTGTAACCCATTATTGTGGCAACACCCTGCGATAAAGAAAGTAGTGCTATAATGGAAATGGAATTGAATACTACAAGAGACAAAAAGCTACACAAATCCAAAAACAAAGTAAACAAAATCATTACCACCCTTGACCAAAGGAACTCAAGGCCAATGAGAGAGGAATGCAAACCCACAACAAAGGGAGAGTCGACATAACCACAACAATGCCAAAAGTAGCCTCACTAGGCACCAAGCTACAACTTCTATGGTAGATACATAGGGCATTGTGATGTTGGAGTTGTGATGCCAATAGTGCAATGAGTAGCAAGAGTATGGAGCAAGAATTGTGAAGCAAGATCAAGCAAGCATGTAGAAATGTGACGAAGATCAGATTGATTTAAGAAGATAGCCATTTGAAGATGAAAAGGAGGGAAAGAGCCGTTCAAAGGCCAGTCGAAGGGCATAGGGGTGTTATGTTTCATCACCAATGGAGAACATAACACCTCTATAGATTCTAGAGGTAAGAATATGTTAGGATGGCAATGCACCACATAGGCGTTTCTTGAGCTTTGTGTGCGTCCCCGACAAAAAATCCCCCATCGACACTAAAAACAAGAGCCAAGTGGATGGTTTGCAAATAGGTGATGTGGAATTACTTGGTTAGGTTTTATTTTTCTAAGGTGGAGGATGTAAAATGGGAATTTGCACGAGGGGTGAAAATACACTCCCATACATTTTTACTCCACTTTAGTGAACATGAGTGTTCGGTAAAGTAGATTGAAGAGTTTAGAAATGTATACTTGAACCATTGAGGAAGCAAGCTACAATCTGGTGAACTCGAAAGCACAGGGCAGTCAAATGACTCCATAGGTACTCTCTGTTGAGGAGGTTCAAAAAAAGTGCACCAAATTCCTGTAGACCAACGATGGACAAATCCCATAGGATGCAAGCGCTTCATAGGTCCTCGAACTTACAAAGAAAGTACTCCTAGGTACTCTCTTTTGAAGGAAGCCTAATATGGGGGACTTCATAGAGTCGGATTGCAAAACGACTTCATAGGCACACCTGCAAATCAACATGTTAATCCTTAGGAAAACCATGTTAGAAATCAAAAAGCCACATAGGAAAGCAAACAGTTACACAAATAGTCAAGAATTGAAGGAAGAGCTTTCAAAGGGGTCCCTCGGGAACCCTTTAAAAGAAAATGGGTCCACTCAAGGGACACACTATTTGAAAGTGTAAGTATTTTTCACAAATCAATTCAACATCAAGGTATCCTTTTGAAAGATGTTCACTTCACCAAGGAATTTGAAAGGAAGAAGGTCCTCTCACAAGGGGAAGGTCAAAACTTCACCCGTGGGAGAAGGTGCTCCCTCCTTAGAGGAAATTTAATCAAATTCTTTATTTACGAACCCATGAAGGAAAAATACTCCACTAGGGGTCCTTGTTGAGGAATGCGATTTTTGAAAAATATTTTGAAGAGATTTTCAAGAAAATATTCATTGGCCATTGAATGCATTTTTTGAAAATTGAAGCAACATGATAGCCCCCCCTTAGGATGGTGTGTTTCAAACACAAAGGTACGTGACATCCTAAGGAGAGAAAAGAAAGAATGAAAAAGTGATGTGGCTCGCAGAACACAACGAGATGTAATCGTGGTAATGTTGTCACACATATGAGGGACAACACATGAGCACCACAACATCACAAAACAAGCATGAAAGATAAGAGAGTAAAAATGCAAGAAGAGAAAAAATAACATTATGTATAAGGGACATAGGGCTAAGCTAATATTTTAGGGTCAGAGCTACTCATAAATATAGATAAATAAGTATAATAATATATATAAATGAACTGTCATCAACCACCTACTATATCAAACCATATGAAGAAAGGTAGGAGAAAATAAAAAAAATAAAAAAATGGGTCAACATGGAAGGGAAGCCTAAATGCCACCAACACTTTGCATCGTCCTAGTTGTCAAAAATCAAGGCACGAAAAATAGAAGAATGAGGAGACAAATAGAGGAAGTTTTACAACATGCAAAAACTCCTGTATCCAAGCACCTATGAGGGTGACAAGGGTGATCCAAGAAAATATAAAACAAGCATGGGGGAACACAAACACACAAAATATACTCTACAAATAAAGAAGAGGCACTCCCCTAGTCCTCATCAACCAAGAGGTCATCATTCTCCTAGTCTAAATCATCATAAGGGGAAGGCAAATGAGCTTGCAAGGGAAAAATATCAAGGAGGGAACCCTTTGACCCTCGCACAATAAGAGCTAAGGAAGAAGGCCCCTTGAGGTCTTCTTTGCTCATTTTTTGTGGGGTTGAAGTTAGCGACTTCACAAAAATCGTTGATGGGGCTGAGACTTCATGCAAAAAATTAAACATGCACTTCATAGGAGTGCCAAGTGTTAACTCAACAGGCGAGGGAGGTGGTGCCCGAGATCCATTGTTGGGCTCATGGAATGATTCATGAGCAGTGACAAACTATGGGGATGTCAGGGCTTCCTTCATCACTAGGATGGCACAAGCTAATGCAGAACCACCCTCCAAAGAAGGCAAGCCTTTATTCTGACCCCCATTGCTAGCAGGGTTGTCCTCCATCTTCTTCTTTATCAGAGGATGCGAGATCTGTAGAGATGAAGTACAAGGCATGAAGGAAGAGGAGAAAACCGCAACAGACACCACCAAAGTATTCAGCATGTCCATAGGTTTTGAGAACAATAGGATGTCTGAAAGGGACATCAGAAGGGGTGGCTCAATCGAATGAGCAATAAACACCTACACCCTCTTTAGGTGAGGATCACTTATGCTCGCGGCGGGAGCAAAAAGTAGGACCGAAGCTGAAGGAACTAAAGTAGAGGGGATGAGAGAGAAGGATACAATAGAAGATGTCAAAAAATAAATTATTGACTCCTCTTCCTTCCTCTATAGGGTGGCCTACTTAGGGGCTAGAGCCTTTCTCTAATGCTTACACTCACGTGCAAGGCAGTTCCTATGGATCTAGGAGCTAGGGGCCGAAAGATGAGATGGAATGGAAGACTCTTGTTCAACCATTAGAGTATCCATCACATCCGTTTCTAAAGGAGGGAGGGACTCCTTGATGGGAACAAGAGGGAGAGGTTGAGAGGATGAAGGAATAATAGTGGTGGGGAGTCTGCTCTAACGCCTCAACGATGAGCCTCTTCCCATTCACTGCCTTAGAGGTAAAAGTAGTAGGAGGATGTGAAGGTCGAGACATAGAGTACTCTCCATGGGGACTCTTCCCCTTACCATACATGTTAGGCTGAAGCACCATAGGTAAGATGAGAAGTTCAAATGTTGGACGCTTGGGATTTCGCCAAGCGAGCACCATTGGGTTCTCCAACAAACGCCTAGGAGAAAATGACGATGGAACCATAGTAGGGTGAGAGGAAGTGACAGGTGGGACAACATAAGAAGAAGAAGAAGGGCCCTGGGCACGCTTCTCTCCTTCCCTTTTTCGAGCCAAGGAATTTTCATGCTTAGTCTTGAGGCAAGTCCCCATTCTATAGGGAGAAGGAGGGTATCTCACCTTAGGTGTTATGCCCCCATTCTTGTACCACACATAGGTTTGGTACAAGAGGTCCATCCTAGGAGGAAGCATACCAATGTGCACAGGAAAAAAGTGATCCAGTGAGTAGTCCCCATGCATGATCGATGGTTTATAGCCAGTGTTGTGGACTACAAGCACCATAACCTCATGGGAAAACTTCAAACACTTATGAACCACCAAGGGAACTGCATTCATAGTGACTAACTAGGGGATACCCAGTTTCACTTGGAAGAGCTCAGACCTTGAGATGATGTCAAAAAATGCATTTATAGATCTAATTCCAACTAAGATTGACAAAATGATGTAGCTAATGGGAGCTATGGAAAGCCCATCATGTGTACAAATAGTGCTCCTAGATTTGTCATACCTATCTTTATGTAAGAATTCAATCAACATAATCTCCTCAGTGATGATATTCACCTGACACGTAGGGTCAATGAGGACACCCCTTACAGTGTTTCCATTGATTCGTGTGGGGATGTACAAGGGAGATGGTTCATTGTTGTAATTCATTGGAAAATATTTGTGAGGTGAAAGTTATATCAGGAGATCCACTTGTAGGTTGCACATATGGGATGGGTAGATGTAGAAAGGAGGCCATTTATTCATACACTAAATAGAACTTTCATAGATCTCCCAAGGGTTTCGTAACTAGGCAGTGACCCACTCAAGGTTTCATTCTATGATGCTCATGGAACCTTCTAGCTACTCCACTAGGGGTCGTAGGTTGGGTAGCAAGGCTAGGTGCCTCGCAACACTCACACCCACAACACTCCTAAGATACGAGGAAAGGGTCTTTCAATGCTACTAAACAAGATCAAAATGGTTCACCAAAATTTAGAGGAGCGGGACATACCACACCAAGGCTCTAGGTCATGAAGAGCCAAGAGTGGAGGACTTCCCTAATCTACCTTAACTGCACAGGTGCTTTAGCTCAAGGATAGAGAATGAAGAGCACTCTTAAGTTATTCTATCACTATACTAACCTAGGAATTTGAATGGGGCTAAGTGAGCAAGTTTTTGGAACCAAAACTATATCTTGGACAACTCTCTGCTAGAGGAAAACAATGCAGGTTAGGGACAACAATGCAATGCGCTGGTGTCTCATGGGGGTGTTGGCATCCATACAACCAAAAAGTAAAAAAGTACAATAAGAATGACAAAAATCTACTAATATCTTAGTAAATGAAGTTCAAAGCACTAACTAAGGTGATAACAAACAAGATAAAAAAAATAACTAGAAAGATGATATAGAAGATGACAAGGATGAAGGTGATGAATGTTTACTCACTAGGAGTCTAGTTTTCCAACAAGCTCCATCCAAACAATTACCTACACACAAGCAAGAGAAGAAAAATGTTGGGGCTGTATAGGGGTTTTCCACAGTCAAACCCCCACTTTGGTGTTTCCACCTCCATGGACAACTAGATAGAGAGATAGCTAGAAATGCGATAAAGAAAGTAGTGCTAGAATGGAAATGGAATTGAGTACTACAAGAGACATAAAGCTACACAAATCCAACAACAAAGTAAACAAAAGAATTACCACCCTTGACCAAAGGTACTCAAGGCTAGTGCAAGAGGAATGCAATCCCACAACAATGATAGAGTTGACATAGCCACAACAATGCCAAAAGTAGCCTCAATAGGCACCAAGCTGCAGCTTCTGTGGTAGATATGTAGGATGTTGTTATGTTGGAGTTGTGATGCCAATAGTGCAATGAGTAGCAAGAGTATGGAGCAAGAATTGTGAAGCAGGATCAAGCAAGAATGTAGAAATGTGAAGAACATCAGATTGATTGAAGAAGATAGCCATTTGAATATGAAAAGGAGGGAAAGAGCCATTTAAAGGTTGGTTGGAGGGTGTAGGGGTGCTATGTTTCATCAGCAATGGAGAACATAACACCTCTGTAGATTGTAGAGGTAGGAATCTATCATGATGACAACATGCCAGGTAGACATTTGTACATAAATTCCCCCATTGACACTAAAAACAAGCACTAAGTGGATGGGTTGCAGATAGGTGATGTGGAATTACTTGGTTGGATTTTATTTTTCTAAGGCGGAGGATGTAAAAGAGGAATTTGTGAGAGGGGTGCAAATTCATTCCTATACACAACAATAACCGTTATGTAATTGCAATGTTGAGACAAATTTTCCCAAAAAATATCCCACTTGTTGAACACCTTGCAAGAGCAATGGGAGGGAGTAAACATTGTCTCTGAATTGCTGGGGGCCAAAAGGCCCATAGTATCTGAACACCATATGAACTTCTCTATGCTCACAGGCTTAGTTAAAGAATCATCAATATTCATCAAAGTCTCTACCTAAACCAACTTCACCCTACCATCTTTGACCATATCTCAAACAAAATGATACTGTACATCAATGTGCTTGGTCCTGACATGAAATGTCGGGTTCTTGACTGGACATATCACACTATGACTATCACAATAAATTGTTACTACACCTTGTTTTATTCCAATATTTGAACACAATATCTTAAGCCAAATAGCCTCTTTAGAAGCATGAGTAAATGCCATATACTCTGCTTCAGTAGTGGAAAAATAACCACAACTCGTCACTTACTCATCCAACTGATTGCACCACCAAATAAAGTAAACACATAAGCATTGGTGGATTGTCTGCTATCAATATCACTTGCCTAGTATCAATCCACAGAACCATGAATTTCAAGGTAAATCTCATCTTCAAGCACATTATTATGATAACACAAGGGATAATTTGAGGTACCGTGCAAATATTTGAAGACTCTTTTAACTGTATCCCAATGAAATCTACTAGGATTAGACATATATTTGGAAGGAAATCCCACTATTTAGGCAATGCATGGTCTCGTACAAACCATAGCATACATCAAACTTCCAACTACACTCTGGTAAGGCACACTACTCATGTCTTTCGTCTCTGATGGAGATGTTGGACAATCTAAAATAAATAACTTTGTTCCAACAGAAAGGGGAACACACAATGGTCTAGTAAAATCCTACATGCTAAATATTTGTAAAATTGAATTGACATAATTTGGCCAAACCCTAGCTTTTTTTTCTCTCTATCTCTTTTAATTTCCATCCCAAGAATGTGTCTAGTTGTACCAAGTTCTTTCATTTCAAATTTAGTAGCAAGTTGAGATTTCAATTCTGAAACTATACCTTTCCCTTTACCATTAAAGAACATATCATCAACATATAATGCAATAAACTAGAAATGATAACCACCAATTTTATAATAAACACAATGATTTGATTTAGAATACTCAAATCCCAAAAACCAACACATATGTGACAAATTTCTGGTACCACATCGCAGGAGTTTGTTTTAAGCCATACAAATATTTCTTCAAATTTTTAAACCAAATTACTTTTACCTTTCACCACGTAGTGCTCTAGCTATGTCATAGAAATATCCTCCTCCAAGTCACCATGAAGGGAAAAAAATTTCACATCCATTTTCTCAACCTCTAAATCATAAGCAACAACAATAGAAAGAAAAAATATAATGGATGCCATTTTTGCAACAGAAGAGAATATCTCACCCTAATCAACATCCTTAACTTGAGAGTAACCTTTTGCAACCAACCTTGTTGTGTACTTCTCAATACCTCCATATGAACCAATATTTTTCTTGAACACCCATATTTATCCAACAGGTTTATGTCCTACAAGCAATGGTACAAGATCCCATGTATTATTCTTTTTCAAACATTCCATTTCTTCATCCATATCAATCTTCTAAGATTCTATATCATTCATACCTAATGCGTCTTCTATAGATTTGGGTTCATCCATGTTAGTATTCAAAGCAAAAATACATCTCCAATCATTAGGTGTATACCTTTCAGATGGTTTTCTATGCCTTGTAGACCTAGGACCAAGTTGAATTGGAGGTTCTTCCTCCTCTTCTGAATTTTCAGAGCTAGATGAGCTCTCCTCAAATTCTTGTCTATCCATGGGCCTCGATTCAACTTTCTCAAGTGTAGAAGGAAATTGAATCACATCTTCTTGTTTACTTTTTTTTGGTTGCAATGTAACAGAAGAAGGCTTAGTTTCTCTAAAAATAACACTTCTACTATATATTACCTTTTTTACAATAGGATCTCAAAGTTTGTATCCTTTAACACCATAACTATGGGTAAAAGTACAATCCTATGTCACACTTTATAAATGAATCAACCAACAAAAAAAAAATTGAACTTCGACCACATAAAAGTGGTCTTTATGTTTTGAATTTTAAAATGATGTAAACTAATGAAATGTAGAACTTTTGATGAAGTTTATTCCTGTAATTTTTTAGATTTAATTTATTTTTTTTTCATTACTTTTTTATCAATTTAAGAACAAATTTTGGAATGCTGAAAATTTCAGAAAAAAGTGACTTCACGGGCCATCAAGAAATAAATTGAAAAATACTTCAATATCTCGTGCATGGAATTTTTTTTTAAAATTTTGATGTATATTTTTCTCGTAATAACATTTTAAAGTCAAACTTTTCAAAATTCAACAGTTTTCATAGGCCCTCAACTATTGTCTATTTTTTTTATCATCTTCAAAAAACAAATTATACCATTTTGAAGAAAAATCTCTCCCCTTGTGTCCCATATAATTTTTAAAATTTTTTAATAGGTTTTACTATTTTTTTAAATTTCTAATCAACCTCTTTTTTAACTTTAACAACCTACTTACATTATTTTAAAAATAAAATAGATTTAAACTAATCAAAATATTAAAAAAATTACATATTTGGATTCACCACTCCGAGCTCTACAAAAGGGTATTTTTCTTTTTTTTTAAACATCATTTTGACTAAAAAAATACTTAGGTAAAGTTGAAAGTTTTAGAAAATTCTAAAAAAAGCTGAGTTGTCTGCCAACTAGGATGCCACATAGACAATTTCGGTAGAAATAGTTTCTATAGAAAGGGTTTAAGCCGAAACCCTTTCTATAAAAATTGTTTCTACCGAAACCATTTCTATAGAAACTATTTCTATCGAAACCCTTTCTATAGAAACCTCACACATTAAAAAAACCAATTTCAAAGTCAGTTTCAAAGCAGGAAAAGGGAAAATTTATTTTTTTGAGATTTAGTCGGAACTTATTCGGTCGAATCCTGTGTGCCACATAATAAGCCACATGGTTTTGATCGAAACCTTTCCAGCCGAAAATATTTCACTCAAAACTATTTATTTGGCCAAAAGTGTGACACAAATTTGTGCTTTTACCCCTATATCCAATGAAGATACACTTCACAGCCTTGTTCTCCAACTTTGTTTGCTTCTCCTTTGGCACATGTGCATATGCCTCACAACCAAAAAATATAAGATGTCTTAATGAAGTCTTATGACCCAATGATGCCTCTATAAGTGTCTTATCAACAAGAGTTGATCTAGGAGACTTATTAATTAGGTAATAGGTAGTAGCAGAAACTTCATCGCAAAACCTTTGTTCTAGGCCAACACCACTTAACATACTCCTAGCCTTCTCCATTAGTGTCATGTTCATTCTTTCTACAACTCCATTCTGTTGTGGAGAATACAAATTTGTCTTCTATCTATGAATGGTCCAATCTTTACGAAATCTATCAAAATCATTAGAGCGAAATTCACCACCATTAACAATCCTCAAACATTTTATTTTCTTTCTAGTCTACAACTTGACCATTGCTTTAAATTCTTTAAATCGACTAAAAACTTCCTGTTTACTTTTTTTAAAATATGCCCATGTCCTTCTACAATAATCATCAATAAATGAAACATGATATGTGGATTTACCAATCGAAGGGGCATCTATAGGACCAAACACATCAGAATGAATAAGATCCAATACACCACAAGATTTATGAGAATTTGGTGTAGGGGCACCATGTGAGTTCATTTTGTAAATAAGGTTATTTGATAGAGTTTAGGGTGTTTTGAGTCTTTTGAGCCCAATAAGGTCATAATAAACCATTTGACATGTATTAGGGGTTCATTTTGGTTAAGGTTGTCAAATTTTGTAATTCCTTCAAAAGTTGTCATATGCAATATGTAAAAGTTGCAAAAATGCACAAAGTGGAAGTTGAAGAGTCATGTATTAAAAAGTTAGTTAGGGACCATTGGTTTTTGGTTATTTTTGGTGTGTAAAGTTTACAATTCGAGGCAGGGGTTCTGAAGTTAGTTTTGAAGTGAATAGAATAAACAAAACTCAGTTTTCTTTGCAAAATTTTCGGTAAATTGTTGTTGCAGTCTTTTGTATGGATCCGTACTGAAAGTAATTGATCAAAGATGTTTTGAATTGGATAGGGGACTATGTTAAGAACCTTTTTTATTTTGTATGATTTGATTTCATCAAATTTCAAAAATTTGGTGAGCAATTTTCTATGAATGGGTCTGTAACTCTATTTGAGGGTTTGAAGTCACTAAAATGTATTAGTCACTCATTCCACCAATAGAACTACTTAAAACTTGGTGGAATGGGTGCTTAGGATAGGTTTTAGATGTTCATGGGGTTTTATTAATCAGGGAAGGCCATTGGAGAAATTTGAATGCTTCCCTAGTTAGGATTCCATGAATTTTGGCTTGAATGTGATGGCTACAAGTTGGGATTTGCTACAAAATGCATTGGTAAAGGTTGGGTAATGGTTTCTGGAGCATGTGTAGGCCTATTGTGAAGGGTCTAAGGCATTGATAAGGTGGTATGAGGCTAAGAGTGTTGGATTTCAATAAAACCTCTTCAAACTAGTCTAAATGATGGTTTGGTGATTAGATGTCTTGGGGTTGGAGGAGTGTTTAGCTTGGTGATGCTTTGGAAAACAAGTCTAATTGAGCCCCTAACCAACATACCAATCCTATTTTGAAGGTGAAAGTCTAAAACAATCACATGTACAAATGAGATATGTTAAGGTATACCTTAATGGGTATCTGAAATGCCCATTCTTTTGTGGGTTTTGAATTTCTTTTGGGAGATATGTTCAAATTTCTCAGTTTGCTATGCTACAAGGAGTTTGTGAAGGAATTGTGAAAAGTTGCCAAGATAGGGTTTTTAGGATTGAAGGGTTGCTTGAAATTTCTTAGATTGTGATTGGTAGAAGGTTTCCTCCCTGCTCCACATCAAAACTCGAGTAAAAATGAATGCAATTTTATTTTCCATAAATGCAATGCTCATAGAAATCAAATTCAAGATTACAATAAGATAAACCTTCAATGAGGTTTTTATTTTTTAAGGTCCTTAGACCCTTTTCTCCAATTTGGCCAAGTATCTAGTGTCATAACATAGCTTTCTCTATAGGTAACTTTGATTCAGAAGAAAGAGCACCCTTGGGTACCCAAAAGCCATGACCATCTGCTGAAGGTGAAACCCTCACTTCTTCCACAGACTTGCATTTCACAAAAGTACTATTGCACTCAACAGTGCATGCATCAAGCTTATACAATGTGCCCTATCTGAAACCTCTAGCAATCACCATAACACCTTTGACCATCATGCATCCTGCATCAGAAAATACTACCTACACACCCACATCTATTAGTTTTCTTATAGATAACAAATTTCATGTTAATCTAGGGATATGCAACAGATCATTAATCCTTTTTATTCTACCATCAAAGAACCTGATTTTAAATTTATCATGACCAACAATGTCTAAATGAGAATCATTACCCAAGTACACCTTACCTCCATCAAATTCTTCATATTAAAAAAAAATCTCTATTAAAGGTTATATGGAAAGATGCACCTAAGTCAATTAACCATGCATCATTACTTGCATGAGTTGCCAAAGTTGTAATGAATGTGCCACCATCTTCCATCTTAGACTTGGAATCAGAATCAAATTTCTTCTTTTTCTTCTTTGCATTCCTTATGAACATGTCTAGGCTTACCGTAGTTCTATCAAATAACTTTGGACTTTCCAAGAGATTTAGATCTCACCATTGACTTGGATTTGTCACACTTCTTATTTTTCTTGTCTTTTTCCTTAGGTCTTCCATGAAAATTTAAGACCTCCTTAGTAGTGATGGATACCTTCCTCCTCATCTCTTCAGAAAGAAAAGAACCCAACAAATCTTCAGTCTTCAAAATAATAGAAGTGCTCCCAATAGCCATAACAAGAGAATCCCATGAATTAGGAAAAGAACAAAGAAAGTTCTGGCATTTCTCCTCCTCATCCATTTTGACACCAATTGATGCCAAATGAGCCACCAAAATATTGAATGCTTCCAGGTGGTCTATAATTTTTCCACCCTCTTCCATTCTCAAGGAATACAATTTCTTCTGCAAGAAAATCTTGTTTACTAGAGATTTGGTTTGATACATCTCACCAAACTTCTTCCATAGTTGTTGTGTAGAGGTCTCTTCATGGACATTGATTAAAATAGAGTCTTCCAAGAACAATATGACTAGACCCTTGGATTTATGATCCATAACATCATATTGAGCAACTTGAGTAGGATCTGTAGACCTTCCAACATTCTCATCAACAACATCCCATAGATCTCGATCTATCAATAGATCCTCCATTTTCAGCTTCCACATTTCAAAATTATTTCAAGAAAATTTCTCCACTCTATTCTCCTTGATGAGCTTTCCATTGAAAAGTTCCTTCAACAAGATCACATAGTTTCTTCTATGCAAGCTCCCACTCAAATCTAGATTAGTTCAAAAAATCCAACAACCCATAACTGAAACCAAAGGTGATCAAGCTCTTATACCACTTGTAAGGAAGCTAAGGTAGCAGAACAAGTTTCTACACTAATATTGAGAGGAGAATAATGCAGAAATTTATAGATCTTTAACAATTATGAAAAATTAAAGAAAAATAAAGATAAATATTACACACACCACAACACAATTATTTATGTGGGGAAAACCATTTCAGGAGAAGAAACCCCACACTCCAAAAGCTGCCCAATATATTATTCAGAAATCACAAAGATTACAATATACTTGTAGAGCAAGCTTCTCATAGGAGTATCACCATCAAAGATTTAGTGACAACATGACCGCTATCAGACTCTCAAAATACGTCATCATCTACCATCATAGTATAATGCTCTCATAAAATAAGATTACTTTCTAGGGAAAGAGAGGCTAACAAAATATCCACCATTAGATCTAAAACCTAATAATTAATGGTTTAGATTTATAATGTATCATTTATTTAATGTATGTTGGTCAATTTAGGAGTTTCCTAAAAAAATTAGCAAAAAATTCTTTACACGCATCCCACTCCTCCCCTTGCTGCCATTATATATTACACCTATCAGTGTAACTAGGAAATATATATAGTCATATATATATGTCCTATCAACAATAACCGTTATATAATTTCAATGTTGAGACACATTTTCCCAGCATGTCTATAACAACCAAGTGTACATAGTCAAAGTTGGTCTTGAACTATAAAGTTGTTTGCACACTGAGAAATACAAGGAAAGTCCTTTGAAAATATTGACATCGACTACACAAGTGGAACCTGTGCAAGAGAAAGAAAAAGAAAAGCATATTGACGAAGTCACAAAGCTATTGGATGATGATTGGCGTTCCTTAGAATTTATACCTACATTCATGGGAGGATATAAGATCATAACAAAAGAGTTTGAAAAGAGAAAAGAACCAATGATAATGTCAACACAAAATTTGGAAGAACCTTTGAAAGCATCTACTTCAACCACTTTGGAAGAAGAAGAAAATTACACAAAAAACTTTGATGAAGTTGATTATGAATAACCACCTGTGATCAAGGAGATTAGTATGGGCCAATTACTCTTGATCCATGAAGAATCGAAGCATAAAAAAGCCACTAATGCCCAATCTAAATAGGATCAATCAAATTGAAGTTCAACTAGACATTCATTAAAACAAAACATTCTAAACTACAAAAGAATTAAAATTTATACTCTAATCCATTTGAAACTTATCTCGTCTTGGGAGTGGTGTTAGTTGATGTGGAATGACGACCCTTTCCCAATCCCATGGATCAGTGAGCTTGTTCCAGTTAGTTTTATTGAAGAAAACTGATGGAACGGTTGTGAGTTGTGTATGAAAACATGATTTAATCTAAATGAGAATGATGCAAAAGCTAATCTATCATGATTTATGCTAAAATGATTCAGATATACAAATTCTAAGCTAATATAAATGAGCTTTAAACTAAAAGATTCAAATCGTAGTTGTCTAATTAGCTAAATGGATGCATTATGGAAGCTATTAATGGAAGCTAAGCTATTATGCAACTAATTTAAATAAAATATTCTAAATGTGAGCTAAATATGAGTGTGAGTGCGAGTGATTTCAACAACATAAGTTTTCTTTTTGAAAGATGGATCCATTTGTCTCCAAATAGTGAACTATTTATAGGAGAGCAAATGAGAAATGGAGGGATGAGATCAAAAATACTAATCAATGGTCAAGGATGGAGGAAATGGGAGGCATGGATCATGGATTCTTATCAATGGGTGAGAATGCAAGATGAGATTTAATCAAGGCTTCACATTCCTTCAAACAAGCACACTTTTGACCTATACAAGAGGTCAAAAGTTAACTTGCACAATAATTTTCAAGTTAACTTGCATATGAAGCTAAGTGAGAATATTCCCTTTTTCAAATGATTGGAGGAGAGAGAATATTCTCATGGGTGAGGAAATAGATATTTTGCAAATTAAAACAAATTTTAATTGTGTAAAAGGGGAAGGAATATTCCATGGGAATATTCCCCTTTTGGAGGAATGTGCAAAGGAGGAATATTCCCTTGCAAGTGGGGGGAAAATTAGATTAGTTAATAATTGATAATTAAACAATGTTAATTATGCAATTAGGGGAATTTAGAAGAATTAAAATGATATTCATTAAATAAAATGATTGAATGAATGGGGGAAAGGTGAAATGATATTTAATTAAATAACTTGGGGTTATTTTATTAAATAAGAAGATTTTAAAAGGAATTAAATTAAATTGTTTGATTTATTTAATTTAATGAGATGAAATTTTAGCGTGAAAGGGGGGAATTAACCCGATTAAATGAATTAGGTTAATAGATGCAAATGATGCAATTAGTTAAATAGCTAGGCTAATTTAATCAATTAAGCAAAAAGGGGATGGGTTTTAAGAGGAAATGATGTTAATATACCAGTTTTGAGTGTATGATATCATTTATGACATTTTTTAGTGTCTACATTTTTCCCCTCTTTAAAGCGAGGTACCTATTGCTTCGGTTCAAAGACTGACACTCTTCAGATTAAAAATTGCTACTAAGGTCAAAAAATAAAATTTTATGATTTTTTAGATGCCCCACTATTGCCCCAATGAAAGGAATAAGCTGGTTCCCTAACCTCTTGAGAAATTTGGTGAAAAATTTGTATTTTGGGTTGATTTCTCGAAAAAGGTAAAATGTTGCCCCAGGGGTTTAGAAAGGCTTTGGGATGCAAGAAACATGCCAAAAATACAAAAAATGATTCAAAATAAGGTTCAAATTAGCAATATTGGTGAAAATGATGAAAAACCCTAGCATGATGGTTAAATTAGGGAAGAAAACCCTAATTTGCAAGCATAAATAGGTTAATAAGGGTCACTTTCAAGTCATTTGTGCATTCTCAGCTTCAGGGTTTCTTGCAAATTGAGCTCTAACCCTCTGACGGAATGGTGCAATGAGTGCTCCCATGACACATTTCCTACCGGGTTCGAGAGTACCAGAGGCTTCTAGCTGTAGGACCACCAATATGTGATTCAAAACTTGATTTGAAATTTAAATTTTTGGTGCATTTAATGCCTTTTGAAATTTAAACTTTTGTGATGTCAACCAAGAGTGACACTATTTTGAGAATCAACAACACTAATTTGATTTTTAGTGATGCATATGTGAATTGCAGTGCAGTTCACAAGTTAGAATTAGGGTTTTAGATTCCAAATAGCAACATAATTTTTGATTTGAAAATTAGGGTTAGGATTTTCCAAAGTTAAATTGTGATGCATGTGTGTTTAGCGACACAACTTGTGATTTACATTTTAAATGCCTCGGGTGTTGCAGTTTAAATTTGAATTGTAGCGATGCTATCGTAAATAGCAACGCTATTATCATTTTGGAGATGAAAATTCCAAAATTAGTCAATTTTTTTTTAATTTTGATGTCGTGCGCTTTGTGGGTGTAGGAGGTTATCCCACCTTTGATGTCCCACAAGCATCGACCCACAATTTTGTCCATACTTGGTGATTTATTTGAGTTACAAAAGGAACACTTGGGGGAGATTGGTTTGTGGTATGATGCGTACATGCCCGTCATCCAGACACATCTGGCAATGATGATAGCTTTGTGTGAGTGATGGCACAACGAGACCTCATTGTTCCACCTTCCTACCGGTGAGGCGACAATGACATTCGAGGATGTATGGTGGATATTGCATTTTCCGATACACGGTGAGCACGTGATAGACGATGTCCACGCCAGTTATGATGCATGCCATGAGGTGATGGAACAAGAGGACATTGTTCTAGTCACTTTGCAGATAGAACTCAAGATGTATAGAGGTCAGGTGCCCACTTTCAGATTAATTTTTACAACGATCATCTCAGCTTTGCTTGCTCCAGATCGACAGAGTAGAGGATTCAGTTTGGGATGGGGCCTGGCTTGGCACATGATGCTATTCCGGAGGACTTAGTTTGCATGGGGGCTAGTGATGCTAGCCTCTCTGTACCATGATATGCACAATTTTGTATACTGTGATGGCTGGATGATTGACACAGGGGTCACCTTACTACACATTTGGGCCTGGGAGCACATCGCTATGCTCTGATCGATTGTTTAGATGGTGGATGTAGAGCTAGATGATCCAGTGGTTTAGCGATATAGAGGTACCATCACACTACAACATATAGGGTAGCTTAGCATTCGCTATTGGCGTAGGGTCATTAATGATATGATAGTCTTTAGATGGTGACCTTAGCTTCAGATGCCAACATGGTATGATGATGTTCAACAACTTTTCTTCGCTTGACAAACCTGATACATGCAGGGTTGAGAGCATACCATCATTGAGAGGTACCTTCTAGATAGGGTGGTAAGACAATTTAGAGACAAGTAGGATAGGCTAGATGATGCATACACCACCATCTTCTCTAGGTTAGCACAAGAGGTAGCCACATGGGGAACTATGATCCCGGTCCATGAGGTTGTTGAGGGATTTTAATAGCTGGTTGATCGACCATGGGAATATGATCAGGGACAAGTGAATGCTTAGATGATCCCTGCATATGATGCATGGTTCACACTCCCTTGTCGATTGACAGATCCAGTGGGTGCACCTCCATGAGGAAGACCAAGAGGGAGGGGTGTAGGTAGAGGTAGAGGTCGAGGTAGAGGACAGGATGGCCAAGGTGGCCAGGATCAACAGGATGGATAGGTCCTAGGAGCACCACTAGTGGATTAGAAACCTCATTGTTAGCCTTCGATATAGCAACAACCTCCACAGTAGCCATCACCACGGCCAAATCCCCATGATACATAGATTCAATAGCTACAACAATAGATACATGTTATTACAGGTGAGTGAGATCAAGCTCGCCAATAGATTTTAGCTATTACTATTGAGAGAGACTAGGCTAGGAAGTAGGTAGTGACCTTGACAACTGAGAGAGACTAGGAGCATTAGCTTAGGAAGACCATTGAGATGCAATTAGCTTAGGAGGTCGGGCGATGCCAAAAACTAGAGACTATGACAACTGCAGCTCATGGACAAACAATGTCGGCAATATTGCATTGAGAGGTTGTGACTGAGGCAGTCTATTATCGAATGCATTATCATCGGAATATCCCATAGGCGCTTAGACAACTTGATTATTCACATAGGAGCGAGGCACATCCTAGTGTTGAGGATCAACCAAAGAGATAGGTTGGTGAGGGGAACAACCATCAGGGCTACCTTACTTGTACAAAGATATTTTTTGATTATTGCCCAATTCTTTTATATAGATATGCATTCATGGGATCCTTTTTGATAGCCTCATGTATATTTTATTTTTGATCAATATAGATACACTGATTCAAATTTTGTACCAAAAGAGTCATTTTTTGATATATATTTATGATACAAATACAAATTCGATATGATGTGATGTGTTCATTTTATTTCATGCTCATGAATATATGGATGCATTTGATGTGGATATGATTTGATGTGATATGATTATTTATTGTTATGTATGGATGCAATTTATATTCTTTTTCAGTATCTTTTTCATGATATTCCATGGGATGGATAATATGATATGTAGATGTTATGTTTATGCAAATGATATGGATGCATTTATTTTTGTGTATTTTCCATGGAGTTTTATGAGATGCTAATGTATGCATATGGATGTATGGATGGATAATGAAAATGTTCATGGTTATGATATGATAATGCATTATATGTTAATAATATGTGTGCAATGATTTAAGATGCTCAGAACACCAAATCTATTTATTCGTCATAACTTAAATGATGTTGCAAGATGTATGTTTTATGGTATGTTATGATTATGTTGTGATGTATGCGTGTTGATGATTTGTGGATGTAGGATGGATGCATTGATGATGTTTTGCTGATTTTCATGATACCAGGTTAGCACACAGAGAAGATAGAAGAAACAAGATGATTGACCATTGAGTTTGATGATTTCCTCAAAAGATCCAACAAGTCTATGATCCACTGAGACTTTATTAGAGATGGTGATAAGAAATGGATGATGATGATGATGATGATGATTTGTTGATATCTTGGGATTTGTATTTTTCGTCATTCCTTATTGTTTGATATAACATATAGGCACAATTCATCAAGGTATTGATAACCAAGATGACATTGTATCTAGTGTAATGGACTTTGACTCTGCAAACAAATAGGATAGTTCTTGTTCACATCTTGACATACAAAAAACTTATCAGAATGTAAGTTAGAAGTTTAGAATATATTGGACCAAATCATACACAATAGTCAACAATGTACTCCAACCAACTTCCCTACACACAACTAAGCAAGTATGCGCCAAGATTATTTTACAAGAGTATCCACAAGCACAACAAATGAAAGATAATGATCGATGCCCCATTCCTTTTTCTCTAGATTTTTTTGATAAACATCATTGAGAGGTCCTTGGAATGGGTGATTAAGATAAATCATAAGAAAATATCAAAGAAAAAAAATTAGAGTTATCTATATCTCTTGCCAATTTGAGATAGCTAAGGTGATTTCTGATGTTGATGTCCATCGTAGGAAGGACACATCCTAGGACATGTGATCAGATGGTTGTTTGATGTAGGATGATGATGAGCTTGATGATAAGCCGTTGATACAAACTTCACTGAATCACTTAACTATTATATAGAATTTAGATTTTGACCCTTAGGTTCTCACTTTGCGACATGCTATACCTGCTTTCTATTTGTTTTGCCAAAGGTTGAAGGTGACGATCGATTTATTATGGATGAAGGTTTATTGCAAGTGAAAGTGAGATTGGATGGATGGTTTTGGGGTTTTTCTAGAATATTTCAATGTTTTTGGTATTTTTGAAAATGTTTTGAGGTTGTTTTGGATCTTTTTGAAAGTTTATATGAATGTTTATGTTTTTTATTACTTGAGGCTATTTAGGGGTTTTTAGGATATTTGAGGTTGTTTAGATCTTTTGAATGTTTTCTAAATGTTTTTGGGATTTTATGATATTTGAATGTTTGGGGATTTTCTGAGAGTTTTGACCAAGAACCTAACTTAAAATACCTATCCTAAGGGCCTCAGGGTGTGATCAAAGATAAGCCTTGACTACATTATATACACGCAGATACCACATAGTTCAATCGAATCAATTTATTGAAGATGAAGATATGAAAAGTTGATGGAATGTTAGTTTATTATGACAAACTCTTAAAGGACCGACCTAGGGTGTCTTGGGGGCACATCAATGATGGCCTTGCCTATGCTCAAGCTCAGAGACAACATAGTTCAATGTGGTTCCATTTTTTGATTTTTGATCTTCAACCTTGTTAGGGATTTTGATGTGTTTTGGATGTTTTGGATTTTGACTTTACAATTTTGGAATGCTTTTGGATTTTAGCTGTATAGGATTTTGCAAATGTTTTTGGATTTTCTAATTTTGTAAGTGTTTTGGATTTTCTGATTTTGCAATTACTTTTAGATTTTGATGAAATTTTATGAATGTTTTTGGGATTTTTTGATGAGATTTTTGATAACCTTAAGATATACAAGAACTCGATATGATCCAGAATGAATTTCCCACAACATGACACAAATAGACTACCTCGATATAGATAGAACAAATTGACCTTAGGAATATGCCAAGTAGTACTAAAGGGGATACGATACTTCACAACATCAAGCTATGATAGAGATGTAGATGGGTGATTGAATAAATAGGATGAGTGATGAGGTTGGATGGATGGTGAGGAAAAGAATGAAAGATCCAAAGAATGGATGGAGGTTCTTTATTTATGCAAGGCAACTGTTTGCCAGGTTTTCACCACGGTACTTTCCCAAAGTGCCACTAAAGTGGTTTTCACTAGAGAATGATTTTTTTTCTTTACTTTTTTCAATCATTTTTCTCATTTTTTGTATTTCAATGGGTCGATATTTGCAATAAGTTTTCTTTGATGTGACAACATGTAGTGTTTGAATTTTTGTGAAGCAAAAAATACTACTAAGCATGCTTTCTCAATGGGTGAATAGTTCATTTCATAAACCACCAAGGTCCTACTGATGTAATAAATAGCCCTTTCCTTTTCGTTTTCATCATGATGTGTCAAAAGAACACCTAGTGCTGTTGATGTTGCTGAGATATATAGGATTAGTGGTTTTTTCAATATTGGCGACATGAGTACTAGAGGTTTCAATAAGTAGTCCTTGATCTGTTGGAAAGCTTTATCACACTTCTCATCCCATTTGCAAGTTATTCCTTTATGGAGAAGATATGAAAAAGGGTGGATTTTATCTGATAGTTGTGCTATAAACCTTCTGATGGACTGCAATCTTCCTTGTAACCCTCTCATCTATTTTAGTGTTTGTGGTGGTTCCATGTCCAGGATGGATTTTACCTTTGCTGGATCAATTTCTATCCCTCTTTGTAATACAATATAGCAGATAATTTTCCCTATTGTAACCCCAAAGACACTTTTTTGGATTCAACCATACCTTGTACTCTTCAAGTTTGTCAAAAATGGGTCCTAGGAATTCTATGTGCTCACTTCTTTTCTTTTATTTTTCCAAAATAACGTCCACATAATCTTTAACTATTTTGTGGATCATGTCATGAAAGATGAGAGCCATTTCTCTTTGATAGGTTGCTCCTACATTATTTAAACCAAATGGCATCACATTCCAACAATAGGTTCCCCATGGACAAGTGAATGCAGTTTTATGTTGATCCTCCTTGGCAACAATGATTTGGTTATAGCCTAAAAAACCATCCATGAGTGACAAAATTTCATGCCTAGCTATTAAGTCTACGACGAGGTCAATGTTAGGAAGAGGGAAATCATCCTTCAAATGGGCATGATTTGTTTAAGTCTCTGAAATTAGTGCAAATTTTGATGCCCCCAGTGGGTTTTGAGACTAGTTCCAGGTTTGAAACCCACTCAGGATAATCTATTGGTCAGATGAATCCAACGTCAAGAATTTTTTGTAACTCTAGTTTCACCAAGAGTTCTATCTGATGGTGCATCTTCCTTAATTTTTGTTTCACTAGTTTTGCTGCAGGATAGACTAGTAAATGATGCACAACCACTTCTAGATCAATCCTTGGCATATCTATGTATGACCATGCAAAGTTAGCTCTTTTCTCTTTTAAGAATGCTTCTAGGTTCTTCTGTTCTTCATCCAACAAGGATTTGGCATAAAAGTGATCTTGGGTGCTTTGTCTGTTCCCACATCGACTGGAGTAGCCTTTTTTGCTAGTACTGTTGACTTCTTTGGATGCATTGCACTAAGGGGGAGATTTAATCCTCCATCCTTGGGCACCTCAGAGAGGTGTTCACCTTCGGATGCATCCTTTGTTTTTACTATTTTAGGATAAAAAATTACCACAGTGTGGTTTTCACTCAAAGATTTGCATGTTAGTTGCATTTCATCAATTTTGTGACTAAAGGTTTCAATCATCTCCTGATAGTACGCCCCTGTGTCTAGCTCTATGTCAAAAACCTACTTTGTGATCTACCCATGGTAAGTTGTCATGGAGTCCCATGAATTATGAGATTGGTTCATCATTTTCAAATAAATCAAGAATTAGTGGTCCTTGTTGGTCCATGTCAATGAGTTATGGGTTTACTAGGCATATTTCAGTCGGTTGATTGCTTGGAGAAAAGGATGTAATGGATATAATGAAGAGGGAATTATTCTCAAATATGTCAGCAACATCAAGGGGGAAGTCATCTAAGGTCATGTCATGTGATGTAGGTAACCAAGAGGAATCGTCAACCCGTTTAGCAAAAGTACCTTTTCTAATAAGGGTGACCTTGCTAGTAGTACAACCTAGGCCAAGATTCTTTAGTAATTTATCAATAATGATGGGTTATAGCAAGCCATTACCATTTTGTCCTAGTTTCTAATTCTTGTTATAACCCATTCCCTTCATTAGTTGTAAGCCTTTATTTTCATCTTCAATGGGACGAGCGGGGACAGGTTCATCCTAATAGAGGAGTTTTGAGATATAATCAACATTCACAACTTCTTGGTTCAAATCCCCCCACTTGGTGAAGGTAGTAGCTGCCATCTTGATAGTTTCAGGCTCTTTATTCTAGATGTGTGTTTCCCATGAGATTGAGGAGAAAGAGGTAGCTCTCCTAAGAAAAAGGTGTTCTTCATTAGCTTATAGTTCCTACAACCATTATCTTGGATCACTGCTTTAATGTTAGGAATGTTATGCGCAATGGGTGTTTTTGTTGTTGAGGTAGATGCAAGGGATGATGGGTCAAGAAATGAGGTAGAAGGTGTAGGCCCTTTGTCATTCTTGGGTATTTGGGGTATTTTATAGAACTTGGCCTCAAGATTCTTTTAGTAGTAAAAAGGCCCGAGATCTCCATGGATAGCAATCTCTCTGCCCTCAAAAGGAAACTTTACACATTGATGATAGGTCGAGGCTGCAAATTTTAGGGCATGGATCCATGGTTGGCCAAGCAGGATGTTATAGGGAAGATCAAGGTCTAACACTTGGCATGTAGTTTCTGCAATGATGGGTCCTACTTGGATGGGTAATACAATGATGCCTTGTGATACCCACTCTTGGTCATCATATGTTTTGATGGTGGTACTTTTTTGCTTTCTCAATAGTATCCTCTAAATAACCTAGGTTCTTGATTAACTGAAGGGTACAAATGTTCAAACCAACACCTCCATCTACTAAGACTCTTTTAACCTTGTTCTTATGAATTATGACCTCAAGGTGTAAAGCATGGTTATGAGATGGATATGATGGTAGGTCTTGTTTTGAGAAGGTTAGAAGATAATTAACGATATGCCCCACCATAGCTTGAAACTAATCTATATCAATATCCTCAGGGATAGACAACCTTGACAAATATTTCTCTAATATTTTACTATGCATGGGGGATAGTCTCAATAGTTCCAAGATGGAAATATGTGTGGGGGTATTCTTAAGCTGATCTAGGAGATTGTACTTGTTGGGATTTGATGTTGGAAAAGTAGGATGTGCCCTAGATTTAGATGGGACTCCTTCGATGGTAATTTTTCCACATCGTGTGGTGACTCCACACTCTGCACTAGGCACTTTGATGGTGAAAATGGTGGTGAAAATGGTAATGAATCTATCATAGGAAGTGACCACTTTGGAATAGGTATGCTACACGTTCATGTGATCCTTAATTTTTCCAGTATTGTTTGCTTTGTTATGATTTGGCATAGGGTTCTTGTACATCTTAAGATCCTAAATCTTGACTGGTACCTCAACAGATATGGTGTCATTATCTATGAGGTCTTGGATAATATTCTTGAGCTGCATATAATTTTCCATTTTGTGTCCTTCGATTTTAAGAAATTCACAAAGGTTGTTCTCATTGTACTAGGATGGTTTCTCTTGTGTTTCTTGGTAGTTTTCAAAGTTGGGAAGTGTTATCAGGTTTGACTCTACCAACTTTTTCATGATGGTTTTGATGAGTTCAGATAATTGTGTGTACTTGTGTTTAGGATAGTTGTTCTTGTTAGGTGTTCACCTTTGTTGCATTTTAGTGTTTTTGAACTGATTGTTCTAAGGAGTTGTTGATTGTTGCATAGTTGGCTAAATGTTAGCAACATGATTTTTGTTTGGTCTAGGAGCACTTAGGACTACCTTAGCATCTACCACATTGTCATTCGTTATGTTCTTGTTCTTAGCCCAGACACGAGGCTTGTCGTTTGAACTAGTTGATGGGTGATCGTATTTGTAAGCTTGAGTATTTCCTCATGAGATTAGAGCTCTCTCAATGTTAAGGGCTCTTGGGAAAATCTCATCATAAGAGGTGATGCACTACATTTTAAAGTGGAAGGATAGATCAAGATCTAGATTTTCTATGATAATTCCCACTTGTTGTTCATCAGGAAGAGGCCACTTGCTCTTACTAGCTCTTTGTCTCCACCATTGTAAGAAATTAGCGAAATATTCTCCTTTGTTTTGTCTGAGAGCATACAATTATTCTAGACTTACGTCCATGTCAAGGTTAAAGGAGAAGTGATAGATGAATTTATCAATAATTTATTTCAAAGTTTTGATACCGAGAGGTAGGTAACAAAACCAATCCATGGTAGGACCTGTTAAACTTCGAGGGAAGAGGAACATTAAATAAGAATCATTTTAGGCCACTTCCATACACATGACGTTAAACTCTTTTACATGGTACATAGGACTTCCTCTCCCTTTGTATATATCAAATTTGGGGATTTCAAATCCAAGAGGGAATGGTACCATTGTGATGTTATGATCAAATGGATAAGGACATAAATTATATTTATGGGGCTTCTTTGTCTTTCCCATTCAAAGGTACTACATTTATTAGGTTAGCACCTTAAATTGTGATGCTAGATCATCTTGCGGGTTTGGTGGAGGAATATATGTTGGGATAACAAATGAGTTGTATGTGGGATTTTGATATGATGATGTGTTTGTTGACACGTCAAATTTACATCATGCATAATCATATTCCATTCATCAAATAAATTAGGACTTTATTTAATTAAATCTCCAAGTCATATTCCATCCTTTTTTGATTTAAATAAATCAAATATTTAAGTCATAAAAGTCAAAGCATCCTAATCATCATCCTAGCTAATTAATCCTGATTAAATCTAATCTAATGCATGTCAAATCCTTTAGATATCTCCACTTGCACAAATAAATCAATTTATTGATTTAATAAAATCAACATTTTCACTCAACATGGAATATTCCCTAGAATTTGAAATAAAAAACAATTGGACATGTACATCCAACAAGTCATTTATGAGCTCTTACATGGCTCTTACATGTCCCCTTCCAAAGGTCAAACTCAACATTCATTGCACAAATTTGAATTCAAATTTCCCCCCTCTTGGGCACATTTCCCAAATCTTGCACATGCATCAACCACTCACCACTTGACAAGTGTCTTCCTCTCATTTGTCCAATATTAGTCCCACATCCTCCATGTTTGGCACTCTTAGCATTTGAAAATCTTTAAATAGAGGCTTCATCCTCAAGCAAATCCTCCACAATTTGATCCTCAAATCATATGCAAAGTCACTCTCCTTGAGAACTGATTTTGCTCATCCATATCATTCTTCATAGAAATTTCATCACTAGCTTATCTTGAGAAAGGATTAGGAAAGGGCTATTTTCTAAAATAGCACCAATCCACTATGGGATAGGGTTTGGTCATGTTCTTATATGCTTACTTTTAATTGTTTTTATTCTATTTAGTTTGCATTATTTTAGCATGGCTAAATATTTCATAGAGATATTAATGTTACATGCTTTAAACAGACTAACGATATTAACGTGGTTCATTGTTTGAGGTTTTGTGAAAATTATTGTCTACATACTGGTGCTAGAAGGAGAGTTGTTGCTGTCATTTGGCATTCTGTGTGTTTTTACTGTGATTTCCTCATAAATTGTGCGGTAGAAATATCGATTGGATTGATCAAAGGACATTCCTTGATCAACGTAATCTTTTGGAGCAGCGACATCATTATGCGTTCTTTTCATGGTTAGCCTTTCTCTTTCATAATCTACACTACAGACTTGTTGTGCCTTGTCAATCTCAATAGTTATTTGTTTTTCTTATCACAATAATTATCGTTTGTGGTGATTGATTGAATGAATTGATGACCATTTATGATCACATCAGAATCTCTTTTCTTTTTGATCAGATCAAATGCCCATTAAATTTGTTGCAGGCATTGAATGAAAAAGAAAGCAATTAGCTATAGTAGGTAGTAGTTGGATTTGAAAGACGAGTAGAAGCACGTCACCATCCATGAAAGTTTCATTCTTATCAGCCAATTTTGGCACAACTGCTCTGCTCAACCATCATTTTGCAACTATCCCTCAAGTGATAATGGTTGCGAACATTGCACACTCTTATTGTGTTGCAAATGAAATTGCTGCTTTTGGGTATTTCGATCTAGCCGCAACCCTTGAGATTCAATAGTTGTTGGTAAATTTCCTAGCGATATCATTTCTTTAGTTTGTGGTTGTAAAAGGTATTGATATTATTGGTATAAGGGTTCTTGTTTCAATGAGAGATTCGAGTAAAATGTGTTTATTCTGTTATGTTCAAGTTTAGAAGGAAAACATAGTTTATTTTATCCATTATAAGTTAGCAGTTTGAATCCCTTGGGCTCTATTTTTGTTACAAAACAAAAATGTAGAGAATCATTGCCAGCCAATCATGGAGAGAACAATCTGAGCATTTATTGAATAGCTATCATGGAGGAAATAATTCAATAAGAGGCTAGTATCATTTTTTTTTTAGGTCATCATGATGCTCAGGGAATAGCGTGCATTACCAACCATAAACTTGTTATTATGATCATAGCTCTCTATCTAATGAAATTAAATTTGCTTTACTCAGTAAATTTTGTTGGATTGAGGCTATCGGAGTTTAAGATTTTTGGATATATTTTTTGACAGTACAAGATCTATGTGGCTCTGCCTCCGCAATCATCCATTGGAAGCGGACAACTACAGTATTAACAAGAGGATCAATGTGTCTTGGCATTCTCCGTGACTCGAGTGAATGAATTTTTTCTACTAGATCTTGTTGCATAGTTTTGTCTACACATACCACCTCTTGAACATCTGAAAATTCCTCAGAATCTAAACTTGGAGATTTTGGAGCACACAAACTTGCAGATTAAAGCTATAGCAAAAGACGTGGGGTACAAATGCAGGAGACACATTTAAAGTTGAGCAATGAGCTTAACCAAATCCTAGAGTCTTATAAAATTCCACCATATGTAGTTTGAGCGCTGTCAATTCTATTTTTTTTATTTGTTTTCATGGACAATACTGACTCTTTGTTCTATATTAGATTTGCGCAATACTGGTGATATGTTCATTAACCATCATTGTGAATGCAATGAGAAAATAAAGCTTTCTGCATACACATTGTTTATGTTTGTGCAGAGATTCAGGGAGGACGTTGGAATAATTGTTGAGCATGGCTTTTGATTTGAAGATTTCTGTCACACAGTTCGCATGTCTTGTTTCTACTCTCACCACTTCCAGTTGCCTGAAAGTTTCTAAATGCCTCTTCGATAAAGTTTTTGTCGGCTATTCAACAAATCAACTTTGTGGATATCCTGCGACTACTGTGTTCTAGCCAAACACATTTTGTTGAAGTTTTTTTTTAGTTTCTTTGGTTTCAAAGATCATTAATGCATAAAGAGGGAACTCACGTCACTTTGTTGATGAAGCAATAAATTTAGTCGCTGGCTTTTTTTCTTTTCTTTTCTTTGAAGCATTCTGTCAAACAGTTCACGTGTCTTGTCTATGCTTTCACAAACTGAATGTGCTTGAAAGTTTCTAAAGCCTTCTCATTCAATTTTTACACCTGCTAATCACATTTAATTTAAAATTTTGTCTTACAGGCCAAGGGAAATTTAATGAAGGAAATTAGTGATATGTTTTTGTCAGCCAACTACCATTTTTGACTGTCATTGAACCTTTTAATGCCTTACACCAGCCATCTGCATTTACTTTTAAGGGCATTTGAAATAACTTCTAGGCACGTGCATTTTCTTGAAATATATTTTGTTAAAGACATCCATTTGTATTTACTTTTAAAGGCATTTGAAATAACTTCTAGGTGCATGCATTTTCTTGAAATAACTTTTGTTAAAGACATTTACTTCCTGTCCTTTTCATGCATATGTCAATTTAATTAGCTTGGAAGTTTCCTAGAAAATAAGTCATTCTCAACCATCTCCACCATCTATGCTAATAAATAGGAAACAAATTAAAACAAATCCTATGATAGATGCTGAGTTAGAAGCCACTGCAGTCACTTTACCAAAACTTGCATAGAGTTCGAGCTAGGAAACAAATTTATTTCTTCATTAAGTATAGTTTGTTTCTTATTATTTTGCTAACTCTTTTCTATGGTTTGTGTTTGGAAAGATTAAGCATACGGCTATTTCAAATGTGGTATTAAGACCCCTTCAAAATCATATTTGATTGTGCTTTCTTCATTACATATCAATTAATACATCTGCCTAAATATCGTTGTGGGCTGACTACTTTATTCTTGCTTTTATTGTGCAGATCTTTAGCTAGGCACAACATCTTTTTTTAGCAAGAAAATGAAGGAGGAGCATTTCATTTTTCACAAAGGACTTGTGATATTGAAACATAAAGAGGTGATCTTGAACAAATATTGGAGGATTGAAGCCTTAAAACTTGAAACCCAAAAGCGTTTTTAAATGCTTTGAGACTCCATCACACACCTTAATTTTCTGTTTTAGGCTAACTCATTTGGTTTTGAGATTAAAAAATAAAAATATAAAAAATATTGCCTAGGTTTTCAAATTTCATTGCAAGGAGTTTAAAATAAACTTTAGGAAACTTGACTAGATTTCATTTGAGATTAACAAATTGAACAATCAAATCTTCATCTTTCCTTTGGTGCTTAAAATGAATTCATCATTGCTTTGAGGCTTAAAATGAACAAGTGATTTCATGTTTTTGTAATTTTTTTTGCAAGGTAATATCATCTAAAAGGCGTATGCACTTCTCTCGCGCTTCACGGCGATCTTGAGAATCAAAATCCTTTTTGGTGATATTAAGTTGCATAAAAGATTGCCTCCACACTTCATTTTGGGCTTAAAATTGAACAAAATATTGTGCGAGTGTGAGTTAGGTATATTGCATGTGTTCTCCCTTTGTTTCTAAATGAAGGTCAATCGAACTACGAATGTGCTTGCTCGCTATTGTTTACCTTTAGAGGGGCCTACCTAAGAGACACATCCGAAAGGAGAACTCGAAGGCGACTCCTACCGGTTTTTCATTCGGGCCAGTATATAAATGGATAAGAATAAACTATCAAGTCCTCATGGTATGTAGGCCTTAGCTGTACAGTGTCTTTTAGAATGGGGTACTACCGTAAAACGTATAAGAGCCCCTAGTAGGATTGACTAAATCCTTTAGTGGCTTGCTAGATGCTCGCCAGGTGCCATGTCCCCGATGTTGTGTCATTAAGAACCTTGTTTATAGTAGCCATCCATTCCATCCAATGAGTTTATCAAAGTGGTGCATTGTAATTTAGATTCCAAGAAGTTACTTGCCATGTCCGATCTTGGTTGAAATATAGAGATTAAGATTTCATTCTTAACATACCTTTATATTTTGTCCTTGGTTGCATGTAAAATCATCTCTTCTACTATGAAGGGCATGAGGCAAGCCCACTAAGAAAGACGTACCAATTGAGCTAGGGTGTTACATTGCTTGAAAACATAGTGCTTTATTTGAAAACATATGC
Organism: Sequoia sempervirens; assembly: GCA_007258455.2. Lineage (NCBI taxonomy): Eukaryota > Viridiplantae > Streptophyta > Pinopsida > Cupressales > Cupressaceae > Sequoia > Sequoia sempervirens. The sequence continues at coordinate 101,361,161 of VDFB02270651.1, read as the reverse complement.
AAACAAACATTCAACATGATTTTCAAAATTTCAAACCCTTTAGGAGGCAAATACCATTGACCAAATTCTAGTGTTATTGCTTTCCCTTGGGATTACATCCTTAGAGGTTTCTAAACACTTGAGTTTACATCTCAATTTTCCCCCTAAAGTTAAACAATAGGTAATCTTTGCTTTAAATTCATCAAAGTTTCACATAATATACCTTGTGAAATGAGATGAAGTTGAGACATTGAACATTCAGTTTGAAAACTAATCAAGAGTGTGTTTGTGGTAAAAAGAAGTCATTAAGCAAAGGTTAAATCAATTGGACCCCACACATGTGCTTGGCATCTTTTGATCTTATGGTTTTCATGCAAAACATTGGTCTTTTGATTTTGAATTACTCTTAGAGAAAAGCATGTTCTTCACTATCTTGGCCTAGTAGACAAGTCCTTCCTAGGTTCATTTAGGATCACATCAAACACTTCATCCATCCAAACATCTATCATATTCATACCACCAAACAACTTTAGATCTTTGGAAACATCATTGTAGAATTGGGTAAATCATCCTTAAATCAAAATCATTTGTTTAGTTAGGTGTGTGGGATTGCATCCTTTCCCATACATTTAATTAAATCAGCAAATCCTTTGAACAAATTCATCCTAAGATCATATCCAACATCTTAGGGTTTACAAGTTCATTATCCCAATCAAACCAATCCAAATCAAACCCTAAGTCTAGCATTGATCTAAAGTCCCTAAACATTCAACTCTCATATCATTCACCCATCCTTCATCTCATCATTGGTCCTAAGAACCTTAGAGGTCACTTTTGTAGCAAGGTTAAAACACAAGGAGAACATGGAATAAAAAATTGATCCATACATCATGAGTAATCCAAATCTATTCAACACTCAAAGCCTTACAACACCAATCGATTATCAACACTCACATCTATACAATCCATACATGGGATTATTACCTTCTACAGACTTCAATGGTACAAATGTGAGTATGCCTAATCGAGAGTTTGGAACACCTTTTCTGATGTTAGATCTAAGTCCAAACCTACAAGTCTATCAACCGAACAATCAAGGCATGAGCCTTCAAACGACCAACATCATCCCACCAAATCCATGCATGCCAAATGTGAATTTACCAAGTACAACTTTACCAAACATGAATCCAGAAAACTTTGCGATAAATATGTTTGCAAATCACACAAATGTTGTTCAAAATCCAAACAAGATGTTAACAACTCCAAGTCAAGGAAATGTGATTCCCAACATCAACAATCTTCAATTTCAACCTATCATGCCAAATCTGAACATCATCCCGAGTCAGAACAATGTCCAAAATCAATTTTTCCATGATACCATTCAAACACCACAAGTGTACATTCCAAATCTGCTTGAACAAAAGCCAAATCAAGGGAGTCAAAATCAAGATCAAATTTCCCTAGAACAACTTGCTTCACATGCCAAACTAATTGAATTATTGAGCAAAGAGATATCTTCTCTCCAAAATCAATACATTCCTCCATTGGTTGAACCATGTCATCAAAGCATTGAGTTATATCCACAATTGTATCAAGAAAAACATCTCCAATGGCAAGAAGTCAGATATCAAGATCAACAACATTTACAAAAAACTCAATCACCACATCTCAAAGATCAATCACCACACGTCCAAAATCAATCACCACAAGGTCAATTTAAAGAGAAAATCTCACAAGGAAATAAGTGAAAATACACACCACTTGGGAGACCAATCAAATCAATCCTACAACAATTGGTACAAGAAAATCTCATCAAAATCCCCGTTTATGTGAACTATAAAGAACCAACCATAAAACTGCCAGGGTATAATGAGAAGTACCTTTGTGATTATCATAGAATAAGGGGACACAAAACATTAGATTGTGTTCGACTCAAGAAACTCATCCAAGACCTAATTGATCAAAAGATAATCACTATTGGGGGAAATGATAGCATTGGAAATCTCTCCACCATGACTGTTGAGAACAAGGAGAAAGATCAATCCATCATTGAGCACCTTGAAGATGTTTCCACCCCATCCGATGATCAAATCACCATACATCAAGAGCCACTCTTTAGTGATCTATTTCAAGGAGTGTTAGGATTATTTGATCCTATTGACATAATGCACGATCCATTGACCTATGATCATGTTGAAAATGTCTCTACATTGCCTTATGAGCTAGAGGACATATCTCAAGAATTTATTCCAAAGCATGATCAAAATCTTTCACCAAGGTCTAGCAATGGTCCTTTCCAAGACATATTGACATCCTTTGACCTCATGGTTATAGATATTGAGAGAACCCGGAACTTGACACTTGAGGATATTGAACTACTTACCATGCCTAATAACAACATCCAAGAACCTTTTATAAGCAATCCATCCTTTGAAACTGACCCCTGTCAAGAACTTGATCCAAAGCATGTCGAAAGCAACTCTGAAATTATTCAAGATCAAGAATTTTTATCTTCAAGATACTACAATAATCTAATGGACACTCTCTTATCTATGCAAGATGATCATATCCATGTAGTACATACTCCTCCATCTACCCATGAGATGCTTTCTATGGATGGATATGTAGATGATCTTCATCTAGAAATTTTTTTTGTTACACACAAAGAGCAGATTATCAATTCCTACAGTAAAACTGAGTTATCAACATCAATATCAAATATATCCAAAATCCATAATGAAGAAATCATTTATGAAGATATCCAACATTATCCACTCAAGGAAACAAGTAAGATAGAATAGGATATTCCAGAATTAACAAAGCAACAAATGGAAATAATGTCAATCATTGATCATAGAATGCATTATGAACAAGAGCTCTTCGAACAAGCAGAATCAAAGCATGAAGTTGCTACTACCACTATACTGGGGGAAACTTTATCTAGTGCAAATGTCAACATAGGGAGCACAGAGAATCCTTATGATGTAACCATTGCCAATACTACAACTAGCCACACCATGAATCTTCATCCACTTATCATCTCATCCATGAATTGGGACCAACGTCAAAAGGAAGATTTGAATCAAAGTACGAAGAACATTATCAAAGCAAAAGAAGCTGAGAAGCATGATGGAAAAATCAAATATGCATGGATACCAAAACATACAAAGAAAGATCATCCCTATCAAACTCCATTAGTCAAAGAAACTGTGGGGAAAAATAAAAGAGGGAAAAGTATCCATCAAAGATGTCCACAAAAGCAAAAGCAGGCTTTTCAAGCGACGTACAAAGTCTATCAAGCAGTTGATCCTAATTCCACACATACTTCTGTATCCACACATCATTTCTCATCTTCCCAAGTTTGGAGAGTCAAAGGTTTCAAATTGTCAACCAATCCATCTCATATCCCTAAACACACTCCATCCACACCTCCACACATGATATCCAATTCTCACATTGACCATGTATTGGCAATGACCCTTCATCATAAGGATTCAAAGGGCACTCTATCGCGATGTGCACACAAAGACAAAGTTAAATTTGGTATCGATGAAGTAGATCAAGAATCCCAAAAGCTACATTCAAGTGCATGTATCTTAGCAAAGCAGCTCCTTCAAGAAGGATATCGATGGCACATTATGACAGGGGCATCTACATCAGAAACACCTCATGATTCAGCATGAGCTTAAATTTTTTTGAAAAAAAAAGAAGAAGAAGCAAAAAATCCAAAAAATTTAGAAAAATGATTGAAAATAGTAAAGATAAAAATCATCCTCTAGTGAAAACCGCATGGGTGGCGCTTTGGGAAAGACCATGATGAAAACTTGGCAAACAGGCATCATGTGTGGAATTGAACATCTACGTGCACCAGTTTAGATGAAAGCATCTCATCCCATTCGTAATAAATCGATTGTTCCATCCATCTTATCCATAATAAATCCATTCATCCATAAACCATTGATTCAATCCATTTTCATTCACCCACATCCATCATCCAAGTTATCTTGATCTTGATGAAATTTTGGGGCACACTGTACACTTGCTTATGGTAAAAAAAAATCTTGACACGGTTTGTTTTCATTGGTCCTATCCTATGTAACATTATCTGAGCCATGAAGCATTATCCAAATGAGGATTCTTTATCCAAACACCTTATCCTATCGCAAGATAATCCTTGGAATCCTTGGCGTACTTACCTTATCCATCCATCCACACACCTATCTGAGCATTCAACCATGAAATTCCATACATTGCTAGACATTGGGGGCAGATATTTTTCTTCTTGCTTCAAGAATAAGTCTTGGTCTATATCCTTCAACTTATATGGCGATCCGAACATTAGAAAATGTGAAATCAAATTGGTCAAAACCCCTTGTGAGAAAAAATCCAAATCACTAGCCCATGGCATATTTTGGCGAGAAGACACTCCTCATCAAGCTTCATCTTTCATCGAACATCAATCCAAACAATCGCTGCCAGTTGCATCTAAGTTGCACTTCAAACGTCACATCAAATCATCCAAACATCTTTTGTTCCAAATCAAGCTTTATCAATCATGATCAATCGAATCCAATCAATCCATAATCTTGGGATATCCTTCCCAATCATTCTATTGCTTAACACTATTCTTGCATGGTTGTGCATCCTCAACAATGTTATCATCATCAATCCTGATCAATCAATCCTTCCATTGTTGTGCATCCTCAATAATGTTATTGTCATCAATCCTAATCAATCAAATTCTTGCATTGTTGTGTATCCCCAACAATGTTATCATCATCATCAATTCATCAATTTGATCAATCAACCTTAACTTGGTTTTCAACAAAAAACCCAAAACAAAGCACTAATTCTATCATATCCATATCCAAGTTGTCAAAATCATGCAAAAATCCAAAAACATCAAAACATCAAAAAAATCCAAAAAACATCCAAAAACATCGAAAAATCAAAAAACACTCAAAAAATAAAAAAATATCAAAAACATTGATATCTGAACTACGTCGTCTCTGATCTTAAACATAGGCAAGGCTAATCCCTGATCAGCCCCTGAGACATCAAAATCCCAAAAACATTTGAAAAACATCAAAACACATAAAAATCCAAAAACATTCAAAAAAACATCAAAATCCAAAAACATTCGAAAAACATCAAAATCCAAAAACATTTGAAAGAGACACAAAATCCAAAAACATCGCAAAAATAAAAAATCAAAAACATCGCAAAGTCCAAAAAACCCAAAAAATAGCCCCAAAACATTTCAAAACATCAAAAACATCCAAATATTTGAAAAAAATCCATCCTTCTCATCTCGCTTGCACCCACAATAATCAGTCATCCATTGGCAACACAAAGAAAAACAATCATAGCAGTCGGCAAAATCAATCTTCAATGGTAAAATAAAAAATTGAAACAACAAACATTTAAAACAAAATCAAACTCTTGATCAGTCGCAAACATGTCAGTCAACTTTATATCAAAAACCTATCAATCAATTTATCAAACCATCATCATCCTATACAATGCATGTCCTAGGATATATCGTTCCAATAATGGGCATCATTTTGGATATCACTTGGATTCTTATCCTATCAAAACAAATCCCTTTGGCTAGAGATATGAAGAACATTGGCTTGTTTGCATACTTGATCTTTTCTTTTGATTTATCTTATTGCGCTCATTCCAAGGAACTCTCGATGATATCCAAATGGAGGATTTAGAGATATAGGAATGGGGCAATGATCATTATCTTTTGTTTGTTGTGCTTGTTGGACGTTCTTGTAAAATAACTTGGTGAATACTTGCTTTGTTGGGTATGCCCTAGCAAGGTTTCTGTTTGTCAAGTGTGAACAAGAATACTCCTATCTACTTGTTGAGTCAAAGTCCATCACACTAGGTACAACGCCATCCTGGTTCTTTATACCTTGATGCATTGTACCTACGTGTGTTATCAAACATAAGGTAAGTAGCCCTTTTAAAATCCCAATCCTTGATAAGCAAATCATCATCATTTATCATCATCATCATCATCATCATCTATCTATCTATATATCATCATCATTATCTCTAATAAAGTCTCGTCAGATCATGGACTTGTTGGATCCTCTTGTCATCATCTCATTTCCGTGCTAACATAACATCATGAATGCATCCATCATGCATCCATCATGCATCTAGAAAACTGTCAGAATACCACATATCATTCATATCATACATAATAGGAAACATCGATCATTTCACATGCATTGCATTTGCATCATCATCATAATATAGATCTGTTAGTCTAAGCATCTGCATAAATCATCCATTGCATAATCACAACATATCACATCATCCATCTCATCCATCATCACATCATATCATCATTTAAGTTGTTTAGGATAATATAGATTTTTTATTCTAAGCATCTTAAAATCATCTCATTTGCATCATCATCCATAACCATCCATTTTGAACCTCTTTATCGCAAGATTGACCCTCAAATCGAATCTTTTCACTCGATCTCTTGAGGGGGCAATGTACTAGTGTACTTCTTTCTATTGGGGCATCTGAAAAATCAGAATTTTTTTGAATTTTGATCATGGTAAGATTATTCTTTGAACCAATGCAACAAGTAAATTGCTTCAAAGAGGGGAAAAATGTAGACACGTCAAATTTACATCATGCATAATCATATTCCATTCATCAAATAAATTAGGACTTTATTTAATTAAATCTCCAAGTCATATTCCATCCTTTTCTAATTTAAATAAATCAAATATTTAAGTCATAAAAGTCAAAGCATCCTAATCATCATCCTAGCTAATTAATCCTGATTAAATCTAATCTAATGCATGTCAAATCCTCTAGATATCTCCACTTGCACAAATAAATCAATTTATTGATTTAATAAAATCAACATTTTCACTCAACAGGAATATTCCCTAGAATTTGAAATAAAAAACAATTGGAAATGTACATCCAACAAGTCATTTATGAGCTCTTACATGGCTCTTACATGTCCCCTTCCAAAGGTCAAACTCAACATTCATTGCACAAATTTGAATTCAAATTTCCCCCCTCTTGGGCACATTTCCCAAATCTTGCACATGCATCAACCACTCACCACTTGACAAGTGTCTTCCTCTCATTTGTCCAATCTTAGTCCCACATCCTCCATGTTTGGCACTCTTAGCATTTGAAAATCTTTAAATAGAGGCTTCATCCTCAAGCAAATCCTCCACAATTTGATCCTCAAGTCATATGCAAAGTCACTCTCCTTGAGAACTGATTTTGCTCATCCATATCATTCTTCATAGAAATTTCATCACTAGCTTATCTTGAGAAAGGATTGGGAAAGGGCTATTTTCTACAATAGAACCAATCCACTATGGGATAGGGTTTGGTCATGTTCTTATATGCTTACTTTTAATTGTTTTTATTCTATTTAGTTTGCATTATTTTAGCATGGCTAAATATTTCATAGAGATACTAATGTTACATGCTTTAAACAGACTAACGATATTAACGTGGTTCATTGTTTGAGGTTTTGTGAAAATTAGTGTCTACATACTAGTGCTAGGAGGGTTGTTGCTGTCATTTGGAATTCTGTGTGTTTTTGCTGCGATTTCCTCATAAATCGTGGGGTAGAAATATCGATTGGACTGATCAAAGGACATTCCTTGATCAACGTAATCTTTTGGAACTTGCAGCCTATGTTGAGATCAATGGTATTTTGAGATGGTAATGACACACTAGGACCTTGAGTCTATTGAGTAAAAGGATTCCCTTGTCTGATGTCTTGAGGATTTCCTTGTGCTAGAGATGTAAACAAGGTATTACCTGAGTTAATGGGATTCGTAACCAGGGGAATGTTTTGAGATGGGTTGAGAATGGATGGGATGGATGTGTCTTATAAGACCAATGGTACAGATGAACTGGTTGAAGGATTGGATAGAGATGTCCCTATTTACATTAAGGGTTGACTTTGTGGTATGGTATTGGCATGCCCTTGTGTGCTATTTTGAGACAGTTGGTCCACATTGCTTTGTGTGATGGAGGGCACACTTGGGGTACTCATGGGCATGGATGAAGAGGGGTACCCTCAATATCTGGAGGTCATTGTGGAGTAATGAAGTTCCAGGGGTTTATATGGCTTTTTGGGATCTTCAGGAATGGGAGGAGCACCAAAGGTAGGTGTTCAAGTGGTTGTTTGGGATGGAGGATTGGCATCAAGGGTACCGACAAGTGCGCTACTTTCGAATGGAAGAGTTAGACCAAAGTCCTTGGCAAGGCTAGTTGCAAGACTGGGAGTGGATGTTTGATTTAGCCCTAGTGATGGAGTTGTGAAGCCTTGAGTCAAATTTTGTGCAACAAATGATGGGGAAATTGGAGCTATGTTTTCAAAGGTTTGATGTTCCACGATTACCTCCCTAGTAAGTTCAAATGGGTTATTCATAATGTCTTTAATCTCATATGGTCTTGATGGAGATGATGGTTGTTGTGATGGGGTAACTTGACTTCTTGGGTTAAATTCTTGAGGATTTGGATCACTTGAGGTGAATTTGACTTTGGTTTTCTCCATGATTCTCTTGTGTTGTGATCTTTTCTTTACCATAAATTTTGGGTCACTTATGGGAGAGTTATGTTGAGATTTGTAATGCTTGAACTCTCTAGTTGACTCAAATCTAGGTAGAAGGAACGCTCTAAGTCTTTTTGGAGAAATGATGATAATGGGGGATGAAAAGGTGGATGATGTGGAAAATGATCTTTGCAAATATTTTTGGGACAATACTTTTGAATTGAGAGTTTGATGTTTGATGTTTGATAAAGGATGTTTATGAACTTGGAAATCTTTAGGGTAGACTTGTGACCTTCAAGATAAACTAGTTCAAAGATGATAACTAACTCAAATTAGTGCATGGAAATGGATACATTTCACATACACAGTAGCTAAGTTAGTGGTTGGTTTGATAGATATTCAATTCAAAAAATATTGGTGTATTGAATTTTTTTGCAAAGTTTGGTGAAGTAAAAGATAAAATTTGATGAAGGGGTGGATGAAGTGTTTGACCCAATGTTAACTTAAAGTGAATCTTTTTTTTATAAGATCAAGGTATTAGGAAACATGCTAGACCTCTAAAGTTTTCAAATCCTAAAGACCCAATGTTTTAGATAGGTTCATTATCATGAAAAGACCTGGGTTTTGACCAAAAAAGAATATATACAATTCTAGATTGTTCCTTGAAACACATTTATAAAAGTAGTATAACAACTTGGTTCTATTTTGGTGAAGTGTTGCATGATGTTTTTTGAGATATTTTGGAGTAAGATGCCTAAGTTTGAAGTGACGACCTGTAGACCTTCTCTTAAGGATTCTAATTTTGCATGAGATCATTTAGAGAAGTATAAGTCTATGGAAGAAAAGAGGATATTTATTGCCACGCGGGTGGTGGTAATATGGGCCTTGGTAATATCGGCCTTCCAACCTCAATATCGGTTTGTTCCTCTTCTTCGTCTAAGATGTTTGTGGTATTTCTCCACTGAGCGGGTGTTTCTTTTGTTTCAAAAGTGAAGCTTCTCAAACTACTAATTATATTGGTTTGTTCTCCTTCAATGAGTTGAAACTTAGGTTGAATAATAGAAGGTGCAAGATTAGGTTGTTCAACGAGAGCAATCGGTCTCAAAATAGTCATGTGGGATTCAATTTGTCAATTTTATCTTGATTAAGTGAGTTTATTTTACCACAAACACCTGTCTTGATTATGTTTTCAAACTAAATGTCTATGTTACAAACATCATAAATTTCACAATGTCCATTTTGTGAAAATCATAAGGTTTGAAGGCATAGTTGCTTATGTTAACTTTGGAAAATATGGATTGACATATAAGTCAAGATATTTAGAAATCTCTAAGGATAGAAATCCTTAGGACAAACATTAATATCAAGGCTATTTCAAAAGGTATCCATACTTAGACCAAAGGGTTTGAAATTTTGAGGAAGATTATGAATGTTTGTTTTGTAACATTTTGGGACCAAGAAATGTATTAAACTGATTCACAATCATTTACCACCTAGGTTGAATGGCCATACTTGTTGAGTGCCCACTAGGATTTCTCCAAACACTAAGACAATGCGAACAGTTAGAGATTTGGACACTGGCTCCTCTCCATGGCACACACTTCTTGGGACCACCAAATCTCAAAATCTTGAAGATTCGAAGATCCTAAGGATTTTTCTATTTCAACAATGAATAGTACAAATTTATGTGAGGTGGCTTCATAATGACCATTCTTGCACCAATAAGAATTAAGGATTTTTGGTAACTTAAACAATTTGGTTCTTAGTAACAAACCGAGAACACCCAGCTGCATACACACCTAATTTTCCACTTAAGGCTCTTACTACCATTCTTGTTCCAATTAAGGCATGGTACTAGGTGCAATATGTTATACAGTCCAGGATAAAAGGTACTTTCTCATGATTTCCCAACCTTTAATATAGCCCGTCGGTAAACATGCTTGAAAGAACTTGTCTATGAGTTTCCCATTGTGGGGTGTGTCTCATAGTAAGTCCTCTCTTAAGGGTGACACAAAGCATAAAGGTGTACTTAAGTATTTCTCTTCACCCAAGATGGCACAAAGTGAAAGGGGAGCGGATACGTACTATAAGTGCACACAAACAACGAAGTACACTTGGAGTGTTTCTCTTCACCCAAGAGCAAACAAAGTGCAAGGGGATTGGATACACACTACAAGTGTGTCACAACAAAGAAATAAATCATTCATTTTAACCTATAAAACTAAGATTAATTCATTTTATGCACCAAATGGAATGTTAAGTTTCCTTGTTCAATTTTTAAACCCAAAATACAATGATGAAATGAGGGTTCAATTTTAGCCCCGTTTGAGCGTTCTTTTTAAACCCAAATGAAAGTTAGTGAGGTCCTAAAGTGTAAAATGAAAAGCATAAGAAATTGGGTCATGATTGCCCCAAAAGCATCAAATACTTGTTACAATTATAAGATCTTGAGACAAAGATGCTTCTTCACTTTAACTTTAATGTCCAACTTGCAAAACCCAATTAGCCTAAAAACTAGAACAAAGTTAGAGGCATGCCAGTGATCAAATGAAGTAAAAAGATTAAAGCATATGCTAAAAATTGATCTTTGTTTTTCTTACCAGATAAGGGCATTGTTGTTCACAATAGTGTCACTATAAGTCATTTTGGCATTGCTCTAGTGAATTTTGGTGTCGATCTATGGAAAAACCAGTGACGATGATAGTGTTGCTATTTGTGATGTGTCAGCATTTACAAATCTTTGATAACTACATAAATTATTAGCATCGCCGTTTGTTTAATCAACGTCAGTATATTAAATAGGTGTCATTTTTTATGATGACAATATCATCGTTGTATGGCGACACCCAACAAAGGTGTCGCTGAAATTATTTTGGGTGTTGTTGTATCTTGCAAAATTTAGAAAAAAAAAGAATTTGAGATAGAAATTGATTAAATTTGATCAATTTTTCCCTCCTAGCTCTAGAATGTGATCTAGGAGATTAGTATGGGATGATTACACTTGATCCATGAAGAATCAAAGCATAACAAAGCCACTAATGCCCAATCTAAATAGGATCAATCAAATTGAAGTTAAACAAGACATTCATTAAAACAAAGCATTCTAAACTACGAAATCGTTAAAATGTCTACTCTAATCCATTTGAAACTTATCCCATTTTGGGAGTGGTGTTACATTGATGTGGAATGGTGACCCTTTCCCAATCTTGTCGATCAATGAGCTTGTTCTAGTTAGTTTTATGAATGAAAACTGATGGAATCATTGTGAGATGTGTATGAAAACATGATTTTAATCTAAATGAGCATGATACAAAAGCTAATCTATCATGATTTATGCTAAAATGATTTAGATATACAAATTCTAAGCTGGTCTAAATGAGTTTTAAACTAGAATATTCAAACCGTAGTTGTCTAATTAGCTAAATGGATTCATTATGGAAGCCATTAATGGAAGCTAAGCTATTATGCAACTAATTTAAAATAAATTATGCTAAATGTGAGCTAAATATGAGTCTGAGTGTGAGTGATTTTAACAACATAAATTTATTTTTGAAAGATGGATCCATTTACCTCCAAATAGTGAACTATTTATAGGAGAGCAAATGAGAAATGGAGGGTTGAGATCAAAAAGACTAATCAACTGTCAAGGATGGAGGAAATGGGAGGCATGGATCATGGATTCTCATCAATGGGTGATGCAAAATAGGGAGGAAAACCTTATCAAAAACACAATTTGATCAAACTCAAACACAGTTTCTGCCCTTACAACCCTATCTGATCAACTTTTCACAATTTCTCCCAATTCTCCTTTTAGCATATCAAATGATGAAATTTAAGCATATCTTGCAGAATACTCTTCAAACCCACCAAAGTATTTGTAATCCAGACACCCATTTGGACATTATTCAACATCTCATTTGTGAATAAGGTTGTTTTGGAACATATCCTCTAAATAATTGTTGCAACATTGTACCGTTAAGCCAATTAGGCCAATTTTACAAAGCAAGTGCCATGTACGATTTTTCCTAGACACAAAGCTCTATTCTCTTACCTTAACCAGGCCCCAAATACATTGAATCAACAACTTTTAGTCACTAAACCCTTATTTTAGGCCATTCCATGCTTGAATCAATGAGGGTTTATTGAATCTATCAACTCCACACATTGGTTCACTCTTCCAATGCCTTAGAAACATCACTTAAGGTATTCCTATGCTCTCTAAACCATCTCAAATCCTTTATCATTGTATTTTATGCAAACTCCCACTCTTAGCCATCACTTTTCAAGCCAAAACTCAAGAAAACACAACTAGGGCAGCATTCAAATTTATCCAAATGGCCTTCCCTGCTCAATAAAACTCCATGAACATCTAAAAAATACCCTAAGAACCCATTCCACTAGGTTTTAAGTAGTTATACTAGTGGAATGGGTGGCTAATACATTTTTAGTGACTTCAAACTCTTAAACTCTAAGTTTCTGGCTGCCTATAGTAAATTGTTCACCAAATCCTCCAAACTTGATAAAAATCAATCAAACCAACACCAAAATGAGGTTAACACATGTATTCAAAAAATAAAATATAATTCAAACTATAGTCTTCTTATACGAAGTCGTACATATATTGGGAACAACAAATATTAACTGGAAAACACAAAAAATGGAGTTTCTCATTGCTTCTTTCAATCAAATCTTCAACAAAAACCTTACACCAAGTTTCTCAGGCCTTTTTAAAATTTTATAATTAAAAAATAACTCAATCAACCAACTCAAACTAACATTTGAACTCCCATGACCGTTGGGCTTCCAATTTTGCTATTTTTCACTTTTACAGTATGACAACTTTTGCAAGATTTGTAATATTTGCAAAATGAACCCCTAAATCGAGAAAATGACTCAAGTTACATTATAATATGGTATATTATGACCTTATTGAATGATTAAAAGACTCAAATAACCTACAACCTACCATAAGACCCTATTCACAAAATAGACTATCATGGTGCCCCTGCACCATACACCCGGCCCAAAAAAGTTCTCAAGTCCCTTTGAGGATTGAGTTGCATCAAAAAATGCTTCTTCACATCGTCTCCTTGATCCTAAAATTATCCTTCATTAGGTAATCCTTTCCACTAGATCAGGTATTGAATATTTCAATCATCCTTTGTACCCTTGAACTATTTACCACCTAATCATTGCTCCACATTTGCAAACTTGCTTGAAAAATGTTCCCTAACTTTTCCCTCAACTGAAACTGATGTAGAACTTGCTTTCACACATGTACACGACTTTAATATATTTGTTTTGATCTATCTTGTTCTTAACTCTTGACACACACTTGAACTCACCCACCTGTCCTTGAATCACTTCATCTTTTCCTCTAATCTCTTTCACTAGAGTCTCTGCCCTTAGGATCTTTGCTTGATCAAGTTTAAAAATCATTGTACGACATAATATGACTACCCTCTAACCACTTTAGCTACCAATGGACAAAGTACTATCCCTACCATAATCTTATCATTCTTTTCTACCTAATATTGCAATTCATCCTTGACCTTATCATTATCATATTTTGTCACCATCTCATCATCTTTTCCTTCCAATACTGAATCATTCTTCGAACTGACTGTCCTAGCATCTTCAACTTTCTCAATGGCTACAAACTCTTCATATTTGTTTCCCTCAAAATTTACAAACTGCTTCTTTCCAAACATAATCACCTTTGCTACCTTACTCTATCCTTTATCATCCTCCTGCAATGGTGTTAGTGTAAAAGTGGTTCCATCCTTTTCAATAACATAAGTATTATCTCTTCCATCATATATGATATGTCTATCAAACTGCCATGGTCTTCCAAGTAATAAATGGTAACAATCCATAGGTAAAATATCATAGAGAATGCTATCCCCATATCCACCAATGTTAAACTCAACTAAAGCTTGTTCATTCACCAAAATATATTGATCATCATTCACCCAAGATACTTTATAAGGTGTTTTATGAGGAATTTTCTCGAACTTCAGTTTATCAACCATTTCATTTGATACCATATTATCAGTGCTCCCTAAATCTATTACTACCTTACATACCTTTCTTTTGAATTTGCAGGTGGTCTTGAAAATTGTTCTCCTTTGAGTCATCTTTTTCTCTTTTGATACTTTAAGTAATGTTCTTCTCACCATCAATGATTCCCCAACTTCTGGAGTAGCAAGTTGATTAGGAGAATGAACGGTCTCACAATCTTCCTCTTGCACCAATTGCACTCTTTTATCACCACCACTTGAAGTTGAACCATGTTTTTCAGGACACTTCCAGGCTGGATGGCCAAATTGATTGCAATGGTAACACCTTCTTGAAAATGAACTTGAACCTCTACCTCCACCAAATCTTCCCCTGAAACCTTTAAAACTACCTCTTTGATTAGCAACTTGGTCTTTGTTTTTGCTTGCATCTTCTTGTTCTTCATAGGTTTGCCTTGATCCTCTTCCTCTACTAGTGTTGCCTCTACCTCTTCCTTGTCTTTCTTGTCTTCTTTTAAGTTTCTCTTCTGCCCTAGCAACCAATTGAAAACATTCTTCAACTTTCCTTGGAGTAGCCAAACTCAATTCATCATGGATTTAAAATTTTAACCCACACATATACCTTGTAATCTTTTCATTTTCATCCTCAATATGACCAAACTTAATAATCAATTTGTGAAATTGTTCAGTGTATGTCGTGACATCCTTATCCTTCTTCTTTAAACTTTGCAACTTCTTGAATGTTTGTATAGAATGATCACTTGGAAAAAAATGGCTTTTATCTTTGACACCATCCTATCCCATGAATAATTTTTGTTTTCCCCTTCTTCAATCTTTCCTCTTGAACATAATTCCACCATGTCCATGTAGGACCTTTCAACTTGGTCTTTGCAAACTTCACCTTTTGATCATCAACAACATCCTTGTACTCAAAGTAATTATCCAGTGCATCTATCCAGTCTAATACCTCTTCAACATCCAACTTGCCACTATACATTGGCGCATCAATTTTCTCACTAGAAGCATCTCCTCTAACAACCTTGAGCATCTTCACCATCCTTCTCTCATTAGGATCCAAATCATCACCTTGGACTCTTCCAGTTGGAGGGTTTTCATCTTCACCCTCTTCGTCTTTCTCTCAGTCACTTTCCTCTTTAGTGGCCTTTCCTTTTCTTTGAATTGTCTCCAATGCTTAAAATTTAGCTAATATTGCTTCTTGGGACTCCTTCAACAATCTTATCTCTCTAGCAAGAACTCCACTTCCTTTAGGAGGCATCTTGTCCTTCAACTTTTAACTTTTCTCTTCTTCAATCTTCAACTTTTCACCTTCAAAAGATCTAATATCTATGCTCTGATACCACTTGATGCATAGCAGGGAGGAAAACCTTATCAAAAGCATAATTTTATCAAACTCAAACAAAATTTCTGCCCTTACAACCCTATCTTATTAAATTTTCACAATTTCACCCAGTTCTCCTTATAGCATATCAAATGATGAAATTTAATCATATCTTGCAGAATACTCTTCAAACCCACCAAATAATTTTCAATCTAGACACCCATCTGGACATTCTTCAATATATCTCATTTGTACATAAGGTTGTTTGGAACATATCCTCCAAATAATTGTTGCAATGCTGTCCCCTTAAGCCAATTAGGCCAGTTATACAAAGCAAGTGCCATGTATTATTTTTCCCAGATAGAAAAATCTATTCTCAAACCTTAACTAGGCCCCAAATACACTAAATCAATAACTTTTAGTCACTAAAACCTTCATTAATGCATCAAAGCACTAAACCCTTGTTTTAGGCCATTGCATGCTTGAAACAATGAGGGTTTATTAAATCTATCAACTCCAAACCTTGGTTCACTCTTCTAACACATTAGAAAAATCACTTAAGGTATTTATATGCTTTTTAAACCATCTCCAACCCTTTATCATTGCATTTTAGGCAAACTCCCACTCTTAGCCATCACTTTTCAAGCTAAAACTCAAGAAAACACAACTAGGGTAGCATTCAAATTTACCCAAACAACCTTCCCTGCTCAATAAAACTTCATGAAAATATAAAACCTACCCTAAGCACCCATTCCACCAATTTTTAAGTAGTTATACCAATGGAATGGGTGGATAATAGATTTCTAGTTACTTCAAACCCTTAAACTTTGAGTTTTTGGCCGCCAATAGTAAATTGTTCACTAAATCCTCCAAACTTGATAAAAATAAATCAAACCGATGCAAAAATTAGGTTAGAACATGTCTTCAAAAAATAAAATACACTTCAAGCTATAATCTTCCTGTATGGAGTTGTACAAATCTTGGGAACAACAAATATTAACTGGAAAACACAGAAAAATGGAGTTTCTTATTACTTCTTTCAATCAAATATTTAGCAACAACCTTACATTGGGTTTCTCAAGCCTTTTTAAACTTTTCTAACCAAAAAATAACTCAATAAACTGACTCAAACTAACATTTGAACTCCCATGACTGCTGAGCTTCCAATTTTGCATATTTTTAGTTTTGCATTATGACAAGTTTTGCAAGATTTGCAATATTTGCACAATGAACCCTTAAACTAACCAAATGACTCAAGTTACATTATAAGATGGTCTATTATGACTGTATTGAATGATTTAAAGACTCAAAGACCCTACAACCTACCATAAGACCCTATATGCAAAATAGACTATCATGGTGCACTTGCACCAACGAGTGAGAATGCAAGATGAGATTTAATTAAGTTTTCACATTCCTTCAAACAAGCACACTTTTGACCTGTACAAGAGGTCAAAAGTTAACTTGCACAAGAAGTTTCAAGTTAACTTGCATATGAAGCTAAGTGAGAATATTCCCCTTTTCAAATGATTGGAGGAGAGAGAATATTCTTTGGAATATTCTCATGGGTGAGGAAATAAATATTTTGCAAATTAAAACAAAGTTTAATTATGCAAAATGGGAATGAATATTCCATGGAAATATTCCCCTTTTGGAGGAATGTGCAAAGGAGGAATATTCCCTTGCAAGTGGAGGGGAAATTAGATTAGTTATTAATTGATAATTAAACAATGTTAATTATGCAGTTAGGGGAATTTAGAAGAATTAAAATGATTTAATGAATGGTGGAAAGGTGAAATGATATTTAATTAAATAAGTTAGGGTTATTTAATTAAATAAGAATATTTAAGGAATTAATTAATTAGTTTGATTTATTTAATTTAGTGAGAGAAAATATTAGCATGAAAGGGGGGTGTTAACTCGATTAAATGAATTAGGTTAATAGATGAAAATGATGCAATTAATTAAATAGCTAGGCTAATTTAATCAATTAAGCAAAAAGAGGATGGGTTTTAAGAGGAAATGATGTTAGTATGTACCTCTTTCGAGTGTATGATATCATTCAGGACATTTTTCAATTTCTACACCACCAAATCCAAAAGAAATGGAAAATATTTATGGAAGAGGTTACAAAATTTTGAAATAACTTGGTTATAGTGGAAAACGATGTGGTACTAGAGAACAAGGTATCTGTGTCCCTATAGAGCCTAATACACAATAAACAACTAGTGGTATTGGTTATTGTCCTTCAAAAGAAATAAAAGCATAAAAAATCATTCACTCAATAGAAAAACTATTACAAAAGATTCTCCTAATCCAAATTTAACCTTGGTGCATACTGAAATGATAGAAACAACTAGTGGTCTTGGTTATCATCCTTCGAAAGAAACAAAATAATCAAAGAAATCTTCGCTTAATATCAATGTAATCATGCAAAACAATAATGATTGGGGTTCATTAGATATTATGACCTCATTTAAGGGATAGTACAAAATCTCGGAATCTAAAGAGTCTTGTGTGTGTATGACACCTTATACTAAGCAAGAGATCTTTGTCGCAAAAGAAAGGAACATCTTCTACTATTGATCAAGAGAGTATCTTGTCAAGACTTCTCCAAGATTATTTGATATCTCTCCCTCCAAGAACATGAAAGAAATTTTACAACAAGAGTTAATTTTGTGCATATCATAGAGTTCATGGTTATTAAACTAATGAATGTAAGGCTTTGGGTAATAAAATTCAACATCTTAAGGAATGTGGTGCTCTTCCTTGTGTTGAATCACCTATTTCTTCTAATTAATACTGATTTCCATCCTATCTTGTTGCTCATCACTATGTGGCATTAGTAGCTTTATGTGTCTTTCTGATTGTCATTCATGGTGGTATAATATTAGGTGCAACAATATCTCTATTGGCAGCAACATGATAGTTCTTGGTGGTGGTTGTTTTTGTCTCTATGATTGGGGGATAAGGATAACTAATTTTTCAAGGTGTGCATTATTTTAAAGGATCACCTCTTCCTCTCTTTCTACTTAAAATACCAACATTGCAAGTATGTTGGAATTTTAAGTGGGGGGAATATGGTCCCCCATTCATTGTCTGCATGTTCCCCTCTTAGTGATGATATTATATACCTCCTAAGAAGTGTGGATTCTTTTATTCAAAGTGTGGTATTCTCAATCCATGTGATGTGTCTTCTTCTTGGTAACATTGGGCTTGATTTCCTTCAAGAGTTTGACTTTTTTGAGCATATGATATTCCTCTTAGTGGTAATGCTATGGATTGCATTCCCTAGGTTGTGAATCTTTTATCCTCAATGAGTCCTCTCTTGGAGATGTTAGGCACGATTTTTCCGAAGAGACCTTACATGAACTAAGAAGAACCCCTTTAAACATGTCTTAACCTATTTTCTTTTTGTTCATACTTTTTTAGCATGACACAACTTGCTAACCTTATGAAGCTCAAAATTTCTTATCCTATTTTCATTTTGTTTATAAATTTTTAGCATAACTCAACTTTGCTAAGCCTTATGGATCTTGAAATTCATATTGTATGGTGCATTATTAAGGTTATCAAAGGTCTAACTTTGGTATGGTATGGGATCATAATAAGATTATCTCATTTTCCACCCTTGGGGGGTTACCTATTGGACAACCAGAGTTTCACTAGCCCGTGTGAGCATGTTGTTGTTTGCATAGTTGATAGCAAGTTCCTGTACCGTAGAAAAAAGTATTTCTTGCTTTATTTGGGAACAATTAATGATAAATTGGACTTAATGAGGCCTTGATTCAGTGTTGCAAGGTGTTTTAAACATCCACACTAGGTCTTGGACCCTTGCAAATTGAATAACATGCATTTATCAATTTCTTGTAAAGGTGTTGTAAAAGACTTTCACGCCTCTCTAGACTTAATGAACCCATCTTCCCTTAATTCAACATTATAAAATTTATTTAATAGCATTATTAAATTAATCTAGAAGGCTTGTAAAATAAACATTAACCTAGTGTTGTAATGTGTCGTACACATTCACATTGGATGTTGTGCCTTTCTAGGCTATGTACCTCATTTTAGTGTTGTAAAGTGTATTTAGTCACACTTTCACATTGAATTTTGTGTCCCAAGCCCTAATTAACCTTCACATCATCATTAATAGGCCCCTATGACCCCATATTGCACATCCCAAGGCTTGATTTGATCAAATAACTGACTAAGTCACTATATAAACCTGATTTTCTTATCTACCAACAACCTGACTAGCAAATGGGCCCCTTTGGGACTAATTTTCCATATGTGATGAATGAGTCCCTACTAGGTAGGACTGATTCACCTAAGGTGGCGAATGAGTCCCATTTGGGTCATTTTTGACTTTTGAGCAAGAATTTTTATAATTTAAGTTTTATTTTTCTTCATGTCAGCCTTGGGGATCCAATTTATGGGAAAATTAGGAGAATTTTCTAAAAAACAAGTATATAAACCCTAATTTATATCTCTTAACTCATTCACAACTCATCCATTATGTCTTCCACTTCAAGTCAAGCAAGCTAGGGTTTTATCACTCTAAGTAATTAATCAAGAAAGCTTCCAAAGACATTCAAGGGCAGAATCTTCCTCCATTGTTGTAGAAATTCAAGATCATACAACATGGAAAGGTAATAACTCCATTGTTACATGCTTCATTAAATTATTTCTTTATTTTGGTTTAATTACCTACAAAGGGGTTTGACCAAGGAAAACCCCCATGCCCTAACATCCAACATTTCTCTTCCTTGTCTTGTGTGTTTGTAGATTTAAGCGTCTTGAAGGCTTGAAAATAATTAAATATCAAGTTGTGAAGTTTTTCAAGTCATCTCTTCATTGGATAAGGAAAAATATCCATTAAAAGTCACAGTGCTGAAAATCAAACTTTCAGAAGCGGACACCTATCAGGAACTAAAGAGTAGACCAGAGATTTTATTTTCCACCTTTGAATCTTCAAAATTTCAAAAGTGGACTCATTCACCATGGGTGGTGAATGAGTCCCACTACAAGCTTGATTTTGGTTTCTACATTTTTGGATACCCTTTTGTCTGAAACGAGCTCCGAAATAGTTTCCCAGATCTGGGACTAATTCGCCCAAAATGGTGAATGAGTCCTAGTAGGCCAAAATTTTAGCATAAAAAACATTTCAAATTTCATTTCCAGTCTCTAGCAAGATCTTAGGTGCACCTCTTCAGTTTCATCCATTTCTGTTACAGTTTGCTTTCATTTCTAGGTGTTTTTGCATATCACAATGTGTTTTCCAATAGGTTGCATTTCAATAGTTTTCACTTAATAATCAATATATTTTATTATTTATTTACATTTAGTTCATCTCATCTAGGCACATTTCATTCATATTTTGATTATACTTGCATTAGTTCGAGTGAACCACCTAGGTTTTTGGCCTATCTCTCTCCTTTTAGGTGAAAAACCCTAATAGTGCAAGAGAGTACATAGTCCCCAAAATCTATGGTTCATTTTGGTGAACCCACTTTTCGTATTCTTTCTTGTTTGATTTTGAGTCCATCATCATCCTAGAATTAGCTTGCATTGCATTTGCATTAGTTAAGTTGCATTATAGGGTTTCAAATTTTGCATTCATGAAAAATGCATTTAGGTTGCATTTTTAGCATCTAAAATCAATTTTTTTTTTTGAAATTCTACATTTTTATCTTAGGTCTACATCATAGAGCTCATAAAACATCAAAATCACTCATTTTTTTTTGAAAATTCTAAAAAAAATCCATATTGGGACTCATTTGCCACCTTGGGCGAATCGATCCCTTTTCACCCCTAAAAATGCCTTTTGCAAACCTGAAAACCTTGTTTTTCACCTTCTATTTGGTGCCATTACCTACCTATATCAATTAGTTGAGTTTCTGTAACATGCATTTCATTAGATCTAGCTTAAAATAGCTCATTTCATGCATTGTATAATTTCACATTTTCATTTCCAACATTCCATTTTTCATTACATAATGTAATCAACAACTTACTTTGTTTTACTTCTAAAAATTGCATATAAATCATTGCATTGCACTTTTTTCATAACATGCTTTCTTTTAAAAGATGTGGCTTTGATTTCATTCAAAATGGACTGCATAAATACAACATTCCCTCTTATGAGTTCAATTTTGATTACAACAATGAGATCTTTCAGAAACATAATCAAACCATTGATACAATCCTTAAGATTACATTACCCATATGTGAGAATAGTAGTGTAGATGATCATCAAAATCATACTTGTTCTTCTCCCGATACCTCTCCTATTAGTGAAAAGGGTATCTTGGTGAAGGAAGGTACAAGAATCGAGGGTCTTGATTGTCCATTTCCTCATTCTCCTTTGGAAGATGTTAGACAACAAGAAAATGAGATCATAGAGACATTTCTAAATATCACCTTACATGACCATCAACATTGTCCTTCTCCTAATATTCCTCCTCAATGCAAAGAGGATAGGATGGTGTTAGAAGATATCCCTATTAAGAATCATGAAACCCTTGATCCTCCCTTCCCTATTGCTCCTACCATTTGGGATAATCTATTTGAAAACCATATTGGTCCTTCTCTTGATGCCTCCCCCACTTGTGATGAAGCTACTTTACAAAATTTAACCTTGGATGAACATATTACAATATCTCCTAGTAGGGTAGATAATATGGAACATGAGAATGAGACCTTAGGGAAATATGGCAATCAAAAAGAGTCTTCCCGTCATTTCCCCATGATCGATAAACACACAAATTCAACCATTGATCATTCCCCTACTTGCGATGCAGTC
Organism: Sequoia sempervirens; assembly: GCA_007258455.2. Classification (NCBI taxonomy): domain Eukaryota; kingdom Viridiplantae; phylum Streptophyta; class Pinopsida; order Cupressales; family Cupressaceae; genus Sequoia; species Sequoia sempervirens. Next base: position 101,338,464 of record VDFB02270651.1, on the reverse strand, counting down.
ATTTTAGAAGAACCAATCCATGAATTTCAAGAACATTTGATTTGTAGTTCTTCTAAAAACTCTCTTTCTAGGGAGAATATCATGGTGCTAGAATATGAAAATAGTACTAATGTGTCTTCCTTCAACAAATAAGTGATTCTCGATTGCCCTTTATTAGAGATACATCAAACCAAGACTCCTAAGGTTATGAATGTGCAAGTGTCCATTAGATCCCCCTCAATCAATGGACATCCTAAGAACCCTCTAATTCTCTACCCACCTTTACACAAACAAAAAACTCAAAATAAACCTGAATTTGTCCCTTACCCTCATAAGAATAATGTTTTGTAGCAACTAATTCTTACTACCATTTCTCATACATATAACACCCAAAACAATCCACAACCACCACAACCAACCTCGACACCCTTACCGTTGCCTAAACCTATCCCACCTAACCCTTTCTTGCTAGGTTGAAAGAAGTATAATCTTATTGAGAAACTTAGGAATACTCCTGCTAAGATATCATTGTGGGACCTTATTCAAGCCTCCCCTCACTATCACAACATGATCCAAACAACCTTACAACAAGTTCTTGTCTCTTATAATGTGCAACCAAATGACATAGCAACCATCATTCATAGAACCAACAATGGCATTGTTTTTCACCAAAGTGAGCTCCCTCCTTTGGATGTGCAAAAACACAATTAAGCTTTTATGATCATAACACAATACAAATGAAAAGAGATAAAGATAACTTTTGTAGATACTAGTTCTGCCCTTAATGTGTGTAGTGTGAGCCTTCTAAATAGGCTTGGCATTAATCATTGAATCATTCAACCTGATTCTTTATCCATTAAAGGTTTTGAAAATGTCAAAAAGAAACCACTCAGGGTGATCATTATACCTCTTACCATTGGAGTGGCCACATTGAATACATCAATCCATGTTATTCCTTATAAAATTTCATGTAATCTTATCTTAGGCAGACTGTGGATTCAAGCAATGAATGGGGTGCCCTCTACTCTTCATCATAAAATGAAATACATCTACAACAACACAGTCCACATAATTGACACTGATCCTGAACCTTATGGTGTCTTACAACTTGAGGAAAACAATGAAAATTCCTTAAACACATCAACATCAACTACACTAGTGGAACCCGTACAACAAAACAACAAAGAAAAACATATTGAACAAGTCACGAAGCTATTAGAAGATGATTGGTGGTTCCTTGGATTTCAAACATGAATTCATGGGCAAGTACAAGATCATACACAAATATTCAAATAGGGGAAATGAAAAAGTAGACGACCCTTCAAAAGCATCCACTTCAACCACTTTAGACAACACAACAAATTACACAACCACCTTTGACAACACCTATCACCAACCACCAATCAATGCAAAAGCATTGAAAAAGCTTTATGGAAAAGGGTATGAGCTTGTGAAACAACTAGGTTATAGTGGAAAAGGATGTGGTGCTATTGAACAAGGTATCTGGAACCCTATAGACCCTATCACACTATATAGGAGTAAATTTTCACCCCATGTGCAAATCCCCTTTTTACCTTTATCCACCTTAGAAAGCCAAGCTCAGAGGCTTAATTCCACCTAAGCCCACTGCTTGCATCCCACTTGGTGCCTATTTTGAGCGTCGGTGGAGGCGTCTCTATCAGGGATGCCTGCGTAGCAGGCAGACATCTACACAGTGCACTTACGTCCCTGGTAGATTCTTGTGGCTAAACTTGCAGAGGCGTTACACTTCTCATTGGGAGTCAAATTGTAACACCCCCTTCGGCTGACTAACCCAAATATGGCAATTTTTCTCCATCCCTTCTTCAAATTCACTCCTTGAATAAGAATTTCATCTTCTACATTCACCCCACAAGCTTCAACATACTCTCTTGCATCCACTTCAAGCTTCAAATAACATTCCATTGCAGCCAAAGCAATACTTCATCACTTCGGTAGTGCAAGTTTGGGACCACACCATTGCAGCAGAGGCTCGAGTACTCTCATATTCTCCCCTAAGCAACCTTGAATGCTCTTGGTGGAGGTGATAAGCTTCCCTCTCCTCTTGTCTATCACTTGGTTGAGTTAGCACTTTACTTTTTTGTAGTGCTTTAGTGCTTTTTACTATATCATTTTATTTATCTCATTCTCTTGGCTGCCCATAGGGGTGGAAACACCTAAATGGGGGTCTAACTGAGGCAATCCCCGATACATCCACCCAACATTTTCCTCTCTTGTTGTGTGTAGGAGTACGTGCTCTTCGAGGAATCAGCTGGCAAATGAATTCCTTGGTGAGATCCTTCTTTCTCTTCTTACTCTTGCATTCTTACTTTACAATATTAGAGAATATTTCATTTACTTAATCATGTCATTTTGGCCCTTTAGTTAGTTATCTAGGCCGTTAGCTATTTTTTCTTGGTTTGACCTCATCTTCACTATTGTCTGGCCGTATGAACACTAACACACTTTAGAGATTTCATCGTGCCGTGTTGTTGTCCAGAGACCGCACTTTTTTCCTCAGACATAGAGCTTCCTGAGGCGTAGTGTTGGACCTAAAAATTGGATCTCTTAGCCCCTTCCTTCATTTCAGGTCTACAAAGAAATTGAGAGGCCTCACAGTCCTCGTTACTCTTACCTTACATTTCCTTACACTACACTTGGTTGAGGTAAGTTAGGGCAGCCTCTCGTGTCTTGGCCCTCCATGACCTGGGGGCTTGCACGTGGTGGTCCCCCTCTCTTACATTTTTGGTGAACCCAACATAAACCAACATCCATTCATCTGTTGGTGTTGGGACCTCTATCATATGTCATGACTATTGTTTCTTGAGTGTTGTGAAGGTTTATGAGCATCACAACCCAGTCTAAAAATCCTGGGTATATTTTTAGGAGAAGTATACAACACCTCCTGATGGAAAGGATGAAGGTCTCGATTGGTCTCTCTACAGGCCTTTTCTCTGCTCCCGCTGTTTGTTTGGCTCCTATGCCATCATTAATGGATGAGTATGAGGCCATTCAAATTCCTATGGAGTACATTTCCGCTCTTGCTAAGGGATTAGGCAACTTAGAAAACCATTTGGAAATAAATTTGAAGATGGCTAGAGCCACTTGGGTTGTCAATGAATTAAAGCATATGATGAGTAAAGATCGAACAAGCATAGAAATTTTGACTAGCCTCCTTGGTCTCGCTGAAGCATGTGCTCCTTGAACAATCCTAACTTTGCAAAAGGAGTCACTTTTGAAGAGCGTGAAGGAAAATTAGGAGTATTGATGCCTCCCACATCAGTCTATATGGCCTACACAATCCCTTTATAGTATCCCTTCTATCTCTGAACAACCCAAAACTATCAAAGTTAACAGGGTCCCCTTGGGCTTCAACTTCACCCCTCCTATCACCTCTAGTGGTGGAAGCTTTGGCAGGATGAGTGGTGGGGGTTTTGGTAGTGGTGGTGGATTTGGTAGTGGAGGTGGTGCTGATGGAGGCAGCTTCGGTGGTGGTTCCGGTTGAGGCCCTACTGGCGGCGTGTTATGCCTTGCATAACCACCCCATTTTTGTTCTGGAACAAAATGGGTCCCCCCTTTCTTTTCTATTGTCTTCTTTCCCTTTTAGTTTTCTTTTTTGATCTTTGGAATTCTTTTGCTTTCCTCCTAATTTTGACTTTTGATCTATCTGATTTAATTCTGGTTCTCTCTTAGCTTGAGTTGGTTTTTCTTCTTTCTAAAAATTGAATGAAATAATCATAAGCAATAGAATAGTTTATTTTAATATGTTTCATATGCTTTGAGACTGATGCAAACCTTTTGTTTGCAGGATTAAATCACACACTTGATGATATTTTCCAAGGGAGCTCAGCTGGAATGCATTCCCTAGTCTAGTTGGTCATAAAAATCAGCTAAGGCAACAGTTGGCAAGACCCCGGGGATGTCACAGCGAGTGAAATTCATGTGTAGGCATCAATTGGAAAGACATCAATCAGAGTCCTGGTGACTAGGAGCTTCCCATCGGCATGGGATTTTTTCCTTCGGTATAAAGTCTTAGCGAGATCCTTATGTCTCACCGACCGATGACAGATAGAACACATTTTGATATGAAGGTTTGGCTTCGGGAGGAAGTCTTAGCGACTTCCTTATGTCTCACTGACATGGCGGTGCAAGGGGATTCTATCGGTGGTCTTCACTAAGAGAATCAGATTGTCATGACAACAAAAGGGTGAACTTATAAAGCCTTTGGCGAGACATGAGGTATCTATAGGATGTCTCCCCGACGAGAGAGTGTTACACCGACACATTAGGAACGAAAGGAATGCATGTTGGTATAACTGAAGAAGGGTCTCCCTAAAATAAAATATTGCCAAAGGATGATGACTTCGGCATAGTGTTTGGCCAAAAGGAGGAAGTCACGCCGAAAAGCTCTAACTCGGGGAGACTGGGAACGAATGCAATGGGTTCGGTAGGATGTCCTGCCGACCCAAGAAGGTCTTGGCGAAGAAAGAAAGTTACACTGAAGCAAGAGGACCCAAGCTCGGGGGGGAATAAAAGGAACTCGGGGAGACTCTGAGTGGATGGAACGGGGTTAGTAAGATGTCTTGCTGACCCGATGGTGTCTCCCCGACATGAGAATGTGCTCGTCAAGGTAGGAAGGTCTTCACCATGTGGTCTTGCCGAGAACATGCGGTCTTGCTGATTCATTTTGTGAGCTCAATATGACTTCTTTAGCTCACCAAAGCGTCTTGCCGATTGTTTAATGTCATGCCGATGGTTGATAAAAGTGATAATCGCATCGGGGAGACACGATGAGTGTCTCACCAACATGCAATTCAATACAAATCACTTTTGACTTCCAAGGAATCCTGCGTGGCTTCTATTCCTCCAATTAGAAGAATATGACCTATTGACTGATTATCCATCCTTGTGTAAGAAGACCAGCAAAGTGCAAGCGAGATGGATCCATTTTGAGATCAGGGAGGGGACGGATCGGCTCGGGTGTAATGTTCAAATCAACAAGGAGGCCCGATGATGTCCCAGAGGATGGTCAACCTGCAACAGAAGTCTGGAACATGAAGGAAGCCGAAGGAAGGAAGGATCTATGACTCACTAGGATAGCTGTAGTAACCATCGGTGTAAATTGATCAGTATTAATGTTAAAGTGCCCTAGAGCATTCAAGGTGACCCTAACAGAGTTCAAGGTTGACACGAAGACAAAGAGTAAATGTTGCAGCTACAAAAAGATCTAAAGGCTTCTCCTGAGGTCAAGCCATCACTGACCTAGACAGCAGGGCTTCTCATTGAATGCAGCATTGATTCTTTTCAAAAAAGATCTAAGAGCCGATTCTCCTATAGTTAGCAGATATTTTGTAAAAACCCTAAAATAGTAGCCAGTGCATTCCTTTTGGGACATTCTATATATAAGGCATTTTGGCCTCTTTGTAAATAGTTAGAACTTTTAAGAGACAGTTAGAAGTAGAGATAACCAAAGGAGAAAATAGAAGATACAGTGTTAGAACAGATAGTCGGAAGAAAATCTAGGAGTTAGTCAGTTAATAGAAGGAGATAGAGTTGCATCCTAATTCTTAGTGATGGGATCCCTTTTGTCTTCTTGTTTAGTAGTTAGATTCAATACGTGCTGTAATGTATTTTTTTTCAAGTTCTCTTAGTGTAGTTGGAGACAATCTGAAGACTCAGATTCTTTGTACACTGGTGATTGTGCCAGCTTTGTAAATATTGCTTATCTATTTTACTGACAGTAGAAGCAATTAGAGTTTAATCTACTTCATATTGTGTTCCTGAATGATATTTGTCTTAAGTTGATCATTTGATTTGTGAAGTCTTCAAGGAGTGAAATGTTATTTTGTGTTTTGTTTTAATGTTAACTTAAAATCTGTTATTTGAATTAGCACTATGAATGAAAGAGGCCGTGTGTCAATCGCAAGTTTACTTTGTTCTGCAATTTTAGTTTACAAATCCTTGAAGCTAACAAATCTGGTTAAAATTGGATGAATTATTTTTCTTTTCTATCCCAAAACCCTGATCTATCTTTTGTTGTTTCTTTAAAAACCCCAGTTAAATTAGGTTTTATTTCATGTTTGATCTTAGAACAATCCAGAAGCTCAACACCAGCAGGCCCCTTGAATATTACTATTACATTGACCAATTGAGCAACATTAGCATAGTTGAGAACCAACTACAAAGACCTTGGGAGTTCAGATATCCACGTGATCATCTTTCTCTTTCAGGAGAAATAGAGTAGCAATATTCTATTTACATGTTGCTGTGCCAAAACACATGTCAACACGGCAGTGGCTTTGGTAGTGGTTTTGGCAGAAGTCACACTAGTGGCGGCTTTTAAGGAGGCCTTGGTAGTGGTTCTAGAGGAGGTCCCTCTAGCCCTCTATCTTCTAATGACCCTATTCTGAACACTCTTCTTTAGAATATGGGTAAGATGCAAAGAAAATTGGCAAGTCTTTCCCAATTCTCTACCCAACCTATCTTCCAACCCTTCTTCTGACACAGCCCATTGTCGGTTGTGATCTTGAACACTCCTTTCCCTTAAGGAATGTAGATCCCTAAATTTTATAAGTGTGTTGGTAAGGGAGATCCGTAGACACACGTGTCTTCCTTTAACGCCCTGTGCATCGACTTCTTCCATCATGATGCATTGATGGCTAAACTGTTTCCCCAATCTCTCAAGGATACAACACTCGAGTGGTACTATTCCTTGCCTGACAACTCTATTTTCTCATTCAATCAACTTGTAAACCAATTCCTCAGATAGTTTCAAGCAAACATCAGGCCGAAGATGACCTTTTTGGATCTCATCCGGTGTAAACAAGGAGATAATGAAAAAATCACTAATTTCATAGCATGCTACCAAGCGCTCCTCTCACAAATCTTGTATTAGCTGCCCAATTGTTATGTGCAAAAGGTATTTATAGGGAACTTACAGAGGCCTTGGCAAGAGAAGTTCACCCTTATGAAATACCCTTCTTTCACACACTTGTGTGTAGCCTTATGAGAGTACCAACAAATGGTTGTTCAATTCAAGGGATCCTCCTCATGCTCTCATTTTGAGGGGAAGTCCATCACATCAATCTCTGGGAAAGGTAAGGCCATTACGAATGTAGTAGTTGTTACTGATGACAACGACCTCAAACACAACTGAAAGTTGACAAAGTTATCATAATATTATACTTCCATCTTACAAAAGCTATTGAAGGATAAGATCATAACTTTATCGGTCCCTAAGCTTGTTAAAGAACCCTACCCTAATTGGTATGATGGGAGCACTTATTTTTAGTACTATTGTGTTAATGGACATGATATTGAACAGTGTATGCAATTTCATCATGAGATACAAGACCACATTAAGGATGGTACCATTGGTCTCCTAGGGAATAAACAAAACACTAAAAAATCAGTAGCGAAAGCTAATAGTGAACTGTAGATATACACGAACCCATTTCCATCACACTCTACTAACATGACTAATGATTTTGTTGATTCTGTTACCCAACCCGAGGCCTATGTCAATATGGTCATGGTAACTTCCATTGTTCCACCTGCACCTAGTTCGCTAGACATTACATTCACATCATAGGATTTACCCTTAAATAATAAACCCTCACCTCTCTACATTCCTGCTTGTGTCAATGGTAACATTGTGACAAGAGTCTTGATAGACCCCACGAGTCATGTGAATGTTATCACTGAGGAAACATTAGTATTAAACTCATTACAAAAGGAAAAATATGAAGAGATGAAATCTACCATCCGTACACATGATGATATGTGTCTTAAACCTTACAGCTTGATCACTCTGTTTGTCCTGGTTGGACCTAGGGCTGTTGACATAGTCTTCAATGTTATCCTCGAGTCATATTTGTTTAGGCTGAAGCTAGGAATACCCTAGCTCACCTCCATGAATGGAATTTCCTTCATTATCCAAAAAATGTTTAAAGTTCTCCCATGAAAGTGTCATACATGTAGTTCATGAAATTGGATACCAGCCCTTGGTATCCTATGGTGGATATCCGTTGGATCAATTTTTTCCCTCCAAAGTCAGTCCACTTCCCTCGAGAATGGACCTACTTTACAAGAATTATGTAAAGTATAAAATTGGGGGCAAAGGGGAGCCAAATTGACCCTTCCCGCGACAAAATAATTGGTCACCTCCTCTTCCCGAGAAGAGAAGGAGAAGCCTGCACCAACTACTCTCACTTCCCTAAAAGGGAAGGAGAAGTCCACACTGGGTCACTCTCCTTCCCGTAAAGGTAAAGAGAAGTCTACCTCCTCCCAGACTACCTTTTCCTCTCCCCCCTCTTGGGAAGAGTATTGGATGAACCGGCCCCATGGCTACCCATTGAGTCTGATGATTCCTCCTTGGCGTAGGCCCAAGCTTAGGATTGAGGACCTCCCTAATGAATACCCCAGACTGTGGTACTACTTATACATAAAAAAGAAAGGTTATCATAGATAATTTGACCCATAGCCTCCTATTGCTCCCACTCCTAAGGCAACAGGTGGAAAGAGGCTTGTTGTTGAGGCTCTTGATTCGACTCCTCCTATCACTCCTCAACCTGTTCCCCATGCTCCCATTTAGGAACCTATCCCTCTACTAGAAATGGCCATGGTGGACGTTCCTGTGGTTGAGAAGGAACCTTTTGTTCCCTCACAAACTCTGACTCCTAACTCCAAGAGTCGTAGAAACTGCCTTGCGCATGACTATAAGTGCCAACGAAAGGCTCTCTTGACTGAGCAAGAAGCCTCACAAAGTGAGGAAGAAACAACTACCCCTAACTTAGGGCCTCCTGCAACATCTTCTTCCTCCCTTCCTTCTGCTTCCCTTCAGTCTGGTTCCGTATTGCTCCCAACTTCTGTTGTGAGTACGAATGCGCCTAACCCTAAATGGGTATAGGTGTTCTTTGCTCCCTCGGTGGAGCCACCTTTGTTGATGTCCGTTCTGGATATCTAGCCTTTCTTGAAGCCCATGGATATGGTTAATACGTTGGTTGTTTCTGATGCGGTTCTTTCCTCCTCTTCCTCTGCGCCTCTAGCCTTGTCCGTGAGGAGTTCATCTCCCCTATCATCTCTGCCAATGAAATAAGAAGCGGAGTGTGATCCTTCTAGCAATGAAGGATGTAAGAGGAACCCACCTTCTCTACAAGGTGGCCCCACATTGACTTGTTCTATCTTGGTGATGAAACTAGTCCCAACTTCCCTTGAGTTTGTCATCGCTCTTGAGTCATTCGGTGAGCTTAGCGGTGAACCTCAGGTGGAACCCATCCCATCCACGGAAGTTAGACATGGTGCTCCTGTGGGGTGCATGTTTAATTCCATGGATGAAGTCCCAACCTTATCAGTGATCTTTGCGAAATCGCTGACCTTAGCTCCACAAGAGCTCGGTGAAGAAGACCTTGCGGGGCTTCTTCCTCCGACTTTGTTGCGAGAGGGCCGAATGCTCCTCCTCTTAACATCCCACCATTGAAGGCTTGCCCTACTTCCCCTGATGAGGATTTAGATTGGGAAGCAAATGACCTCTTGGATGATCAATTTTAGGAAGAGACGCCTTTCTTGATCTTGTGTGTATGTGTGTGTTTTGTGATGTGTTCCCTCGTACTCGTGCTATGTGTGCCTGGATGACCCTCGTCACCCCCGTTGGTGCTTGGATACAGGTGTGATTTTTGTGTCATAAACCTTCTTCTATTTGTATCATCATTCTTCCATGTTTGTGCTTGAATTTTGATAAATTGGGGACGATGCAAAGCATTGGGAGCATTTAGGCTTCCCTTCCATGTTGACCCAATTTTTTTTTTACTTTGTCTTCTCATGCATTCTTCCTAATCTGGTTAGGGATTGAGGATATTTGACCTTACACCGCAGTTACCTATTATTTATATGAGTTTGAATAGATCTGACCCCACTAAACTAGATCCCCATGTGTCCTTTATTTATGATTTTCTCTCTTCTTTTGCTTTACCTTTATCTTTTTCTCTTATTTTCTTGAGTTGTCCCTCTCATGTATAACAAATGCTTTTCTTTAACATTTTGATTTTCAAAAAATGCATTTGTTTCCAATGAATCTTTTCTCAAAAATTCACACAATCTTTTCTTCGCAATCACATTCTCAACTTGGAACCCTAATAGAATGTGTTTCCTTCATCATGGGTTCATAAAGAAAGGACTTGAAAACCTCCCTCTAAAGTGGGAATGGATTTAACCTTCCCCTCACATGGGGGTATGCCCTTCCTTTCAAATTCCTTGATGAAGTGAACATCTTTGGAAATGATTCCTTGGTGATGGATCACTCTAAGAAAGAAACATCTCCTTTCAAACTATGTATCCCTTGAGTGGACCCCCCCTTTTTTCTTCACGGTGGGTTCCCAAGGGATCCCCTTTGAAATTCATTATCTCAAATGGATTATTTCACATCTAGCTTGTGGGTAGCCTAACTAGACCTATTCCATTACCTTTCATGTCTAGCTTGGGGGCAACCCGACTAGACCTATTTCATTTTCTTCGTGTCTAGCTTGGGGGCAGCTTGATTAGACCTCACCTTTCAAACAACACATCCCTTGAGTGGACCCTGTGTCCTTTTGAAGGGTTCCTAAGGGATCCCTTTGAAATAATTCTAGATCATTGACGGTCTATATGACTATTTGCTTACTTACCTATTTGGCCGCTACTTGACTCTGTGGAGTCCACTTCCTTTGGGTTTCCTCCATGCTAGAGTTTTTGGGGGATACCTTCCTTGTAGGTCTATGGGCCTATAAGGGGCTTACTTCATGGGGATTCCTTCATGTGAGAGATTTTGGGGGTTACCTCCTTGTAGATCTGCGGGCCTGTAAGATGCTTTCTTTTTCCAACTTCATAGTTCCAAGTAGCTATAGAGTCCTTCGCTTTCCTACACCTTTAAGTTTTCCAAATTGTGGTCTTCTTCCTCAACGGTTTAGGTATACATTTCTAACCATACTCTTTCTTGATCTACTTTACCGAGAACTCATCAGTATTTGTGCTCGCTAAAGTGGGGGAAAAATGTATAGGAGTAAATTTGCACCCCATGTGTAAATCCCCTTTTTTCCTTTATCTACCTTAGAAAACCTAGCTTGGAGGCTTAATTCCACCTAATTCCACTGCTTGCATCCCACTTGGCACCTATTTTGAGCGTTGGTGGAGGTGTTTCTATTAGGGACATCCGTGCGACATGCTTGCATCCCTAGAAGATTCTTGTGGTTGAACCTACAGAGGTGTTACACTTCTCATTGGGAGTCAAGTTGTAATGCCCCCTTTGGCTGATTGACCCAAATATGGCAATTTTTCTCCATCCCTTCTTCAAATTCACTCCTTGAACAAGAATTTCATCTTCTACACTCACCCCACAAGCTTCAACACACTCTCTTGCATCCACTTCAAGCTTCAAACAACATTCCAAGCATTCCATTGCAGCCAAAGCAATACTCCAATACTTCGGTAGAGCAAGTTTGGGACCACACCTTTGTAGTAGAGGCTTGAGTACTCTCATATTCTCCTCCAAGTAGCCTCGAGTGCTCTTATTGGAGGTGGTAAACTTCCCTCTCCTCTCCTCTATCACTTGGTTGAGTTAGCACTTTACTATTTTGTAGTGCTTTAGTGCTCTTTACTATATCATTTTCTTTATCTCATTCTCTTGGCTGTCAGTGGAGATGGAAACACCTAAACGAGGGTCTGATTGAGGTAGGCCCCTATACATCCACCCAACATTTTTCTCTCTTGTTGTGTGTAGGAGTATGAGCTCTTCGAGGAATGAGCTAGCGAACAAATTCCTTGGTGAGATCTTTATGTCCCTTCTTACTCTTGCATTCTTTCTTTACAATATTAGAGAATATTTCATTTACTTAATTGTGTCATTCTAGCCCTTTAGTTATTTAGCTGGGCTGTTAGCTAGTTTTTCTTGGTTTGACCTCGTCTTCACTGTTGTCTCTCCGTACGAATGCCAATGCACTTTAGAGATGCTAGCGCATTGTACTATCATCTAGAGACTGCACTTTAATTCTCAGATAAATAGCTTCTTGAGGTGTAGTGTTGGACCTAAAAAATGGATCACCTAACCCCTTCCTTCATTTTGGGTTTGCAGAGTAACTAAGAGGCCTCACAGTCCTTGTTACTCTCACCTTACATTTCCTTACATTTAACTTGGATGAGGTAAGTTAGGGCAGCCTCTCCTGTCTTGGCCCTCCGTGACCTGGGGTCTTGCACGTAGTGGTCCCCCTCTCTTACATAAACAAAAAGCCACTCATGGTCTTGGTTATTGTCCTTTGATAAAGATCGTGAAGCCTTCTCTCAAAATAAACAATCTCACACAACATACTCCTAAATCATCCTTAATAGTCGTCCATCCTGAACTGCTTGACACTAGTGGTCTTGAACATCATCCTTTACACAACACAACACATACAAATAAATCTTCACTTAATTTCAATTTCATCTCGTAAGACACTAATAATTTGACTTTGTTAGATTTTACACGCTCATATAAAGGAGAGAACATAATATCACAATCTAAAGAGTCTTGTGAAGATATGACAACTCATACTAAGCAAGATGTTTTTTTCAAGAAACCCATAGGACCACCTTCTACTATTGATCAAGAGGGCATCTTGTTGAGACTCCTCCAAGATCACTTGATATCTCTCCCTCCACAAACTTGAAAGAGATGTTATTACAAGAATTCATTTTGTGCATATCATAGAGTTCATCATCATTTCACTAATGAATGTAAAGTTTTGAGTTGTAAAATAGAACCTTTTTAGGAGTTTGGTATTCTTCCTTCTGTGGGGGCACCTAATTCCTCTAATTGATACTGATTTTCACTCTTGCCTATATTTCATCAATCATTTCGACTCACCTTTTGTCCTGCACTAAGTGGGGGAAAGGGGTTCGATAGCCTTGTCCTCATATGTCACTTGTCGTTGCCTCCTTTGGCTAGTCATCAACCTTTCATGAACATATAAGAGCAAGCTTGGGATGTGGGTGATGTGCCTTAAGTTGGCTTGCATGTGACATATGACCTTTTTCATGATGTAGGTTATCAAAAAAATATGACTTGGCATAGGGATTTTTGAGTAACCTCTCATGTCCTCTTCTTCTACTTTAAAGCAATTGCTCACAGTACTGGTGTTCACAACTGATTTAAAGTGGGGGCATACATCACCACTCACATTTCATTATGTGATTTCTTTCTTCTTGTGATGCATCCTTTTCTTGGTGGTCATTGGGCTTGATTCCCTCCAAGAGTGTGATACTTCTTTTGACACATCCTCTCTTGGAAACAATAAGCATGATGTTCCCTAAGATGAGACCTTGCACGAACTAAGAAAAATCCCTTTAAGCACACCTTACACTATTTTTTCATTTACAACAATTGTTATATGGCCATCTTGCATAATACAGCTTGCATGCTTCTGGTGCCATCCTTTTTGTCTATGAGTGTCAAGCATACAATGTTTTGCTTACCTCATGAGCTCAAAGATAATTTTTGTGGCACCTTATCAAAGCTATCAGGAGGTATAACTTTGGTATGGTTAAGCAGGAAAGCCCATTCTGAGGCATGAATTTTTCCCATAGCCACCTTGTGGATTTCTCACCCCGTGGACACCAGAAGTTCTGTGGCCCCAGAGTCTCTTGCTCTATTAGGGTTTTTCACCTAAAAGGAGAGAGATAGGCCAAAAACTAGGTGGTTCAGTTACACTTGTAAATGTTTTTGGACAAATAGTTGAGGCATGATCCACATAGCGTTGAATAGTTGAAGCTTGATCCACCCCATTTTTATTTATTTATTTTATTTTCTTTCTTTTAGTCTTTGACATTATATGTTTGTGTATCTTGTCTTGTTATTGCATATCATACATCTTGTGTGTTTCCCTTTGTTCTTATGTTGGTTTGACATAGGATCTTGATCCTGGGGGCTTGGTCACCTCTTTGGTCTTTTTCATCCTATCCCATCAACATTGGTGCACTTGGAACCCTCTTGACATGTATTTGTATACTTTAGTGTGAGTTTGACACAAGGTCCTCCTCTAACTAAAGTGGGGGCTAAATGTAGAGTAGAAAAATGTAACCCTTTACATTTTCTCACTTGTTTGGGTCCTCCTTATTAAAATGGACTTAAGAATGCCTTGATTTAGTGTTGTTAAATGCACCCATTTACATTTAAATACTTATTTGGGACCTTTTAATTAATTTGAGCTTAAGTATGCCTTAATAAGCCCTTTAATTCATTTACAAGCCTAATTAATTACATTTCTCGAAGGGGAAACCTGAATTTTTTTTTTTCCAATCCATAACACCTTTCATTGAGCAATGCATGTTCTAAGATTTAGGGCCTAGGACCCATTCGCCCATGGGTAAATGGGTGCTCCCTAAGACCTTGAACCCATTTTAAAATCATATTTTGGTATTATTTTTATGATCCTCAATTCAAATTTAAAATGTCGGCTTGTAATGTTTTAATTTCGGGGACTTACAAATAAATGACTATAAATACAAGGTTATTTCATCAATTCAAAACCTCTAGCAAGAGGTGAACTTTACAAGAGAAAAGATTATTGTCAAGATCATTCAAGAGAAGATTTCTTCATCATTTTTTGTAACATTCAAGATCTCAAGCATCATGTCAAAGCTATGTTCAATCATGCATGTTTTTGGAGCTAACATGGTGATGTAGGTTTCAAGATCTAATCAAAGCATTCAAGTCAAAGATTCAAAGCAAGTGTACTATAGAAAAATGTATCCCTTTTACATTTTCACACTTGATTTGGAGTTAATGTTAAGTTGGACTTAATTGTGCCTTATTTTAGTGTTGTAAAGTGTACCTCTTTACACTTTCACACTTATTTAGGTCTCCTTTAATTAATTGAGCTTAATTTGCCTTAATTGGCTCCTTAATTCACTTACCAAGCCTATTTTATTACATTTTCTAGAGAGGAAACCCGACATTCATTAATTCCTTAACATAACACTTATCATCGAGCAATGTGTGTCCTAGGATTTGGGACCTAGGACCCCCTCACCCATGGGTGAATGGGTCTTCCCTTAGACCTAGGACCTAAATTTAAATTATGTTTTTGGTGGTATTTTAATATATTCAAATCTATATTCATATTTTGGCTTGTGTTATTGGAATTTTGGGAAATTGAGAATGCATATCTATAAATATAAGGTTATTTCACTATGTTTCACCTAGCCATTTGACCTAAGAAATTTAGAATTTTCAAGTGAGGGTTATTGGAGAAATTGAAGAGTCATTCAAGGCATTCAAGAGAATATTTATCAAAGTTTTATTGCAACATTTAAGATCCAGTTGTCTTGTCAAAGTCTTCGTGCATCATGCATGTTATTGGAGCTAATATGTTGATGTAGGTTTCAAGATCCATTCAAGCATTCAAATCATTATTTCAAGTCAAGATTCAAGGTTCAAGAGCCACATCCATTGAAGTCATTTCATGCAAGTTGTACATTTACATTCCAAGGTTTATGCAAGGGTTTGTTGAGGGGTAACATATATTTTTTCATTCTTCATTCTATTTTTCATGTTTTATTTCATTTCAAGGTTTGATTACCAAAATGAGGTTTGACCATGTCAAACCCCCATTCACCAAAAATAAAACATTTTTCCCTCTTGATTTTTGTTTCATGATTTAGGTGGAATAAATCTTGAAGATCCTTTGAAGACCAAAATTGAAGAAATTGTCAAAGTTACAAAAGTTGTCATCTCACAAAAATTCATCTACAACATTTATTTTTAGCTTTTTGAACCTGAAACCTAGGCATTCGAAGATTTAGATATGTAGCAGAGGCTCTTGAAAGTTGTAGAAAAACCCTAACTCATGACCCATTTTCCCCTGTGCAAATGAGTCCCAGATCAACTTCATAAACTGACTTTTAATCATTGTAATTTTCTGATTTTTTAGTCCATTTTCACCCTAGATCTATATTTTGCATTCATTTGCATTGAATTGCATTGAATTTAATTTCATATAAGGTTTCTTAACTCGAATTAGTTTGCATCTCATTTAGGGTTTTAATATTGCATTTTTTTGTATCTTTTAAGTTTTGAAAAAAATAAAAAAATCAATTACATCTTTTAAATTTTGAAAAAAACAAAAAAATAATCATTTTGCAAATCATTTACATAACATTGTATCATCATTCACTTACATTTGAAAATTAAATCAAAATTGCACATCAAATTAGGTCTCTTAGTTGCTCATTTAGTTATATTTTGCATTTGCATTCAACCTTAATTTCACAAAAATCTGAACTGTAACTCATTGTCTGAAACCAACATCTAGAAACCACAAGAATCAAATCAGAAACCTGTAAAAACATTTTTCAAAACCCTAAACTAGGACCCATTCACCCAAGGGCGAATGAGTCCTTGATTAGGATCGTTTCTTGAATTTATGGGCATTAAAACCTCTATTTCTATATTTTATTTTGTTGTTTTAAGTTTTTTGTTTGAATTTATAAAATTTATGTTAATTGGAATTGATCATATTAAGCTTCATTTGATAAATTTAGTTCATTCTATGAATTCAAAATTTCATTTACAAGACATCATTTTTCAGGTTTTCACATAGCATAATTAGAAAAATATCTTGTTTGAAATCTAAAAATTTCTTTACATATTTACATTGCACTTTACATCTTAGGATATTTGATTGCACATAGCGTTGGATAGTCAAGGATTGATCCACCCTTTTGGAAAAATATCTGAGGTGTGTTCCACATCATGTTGGACAGTTGAGGCTTGATCCGCCTTTTTTTTTACCTTTTCTTTTGGTCTTTAACGTTGTATTATTGAGCAATCTTGTTGTTGCTGCATACATATGTTTTGAATGTCTACTTTAGTGTGAGTTTGACACAAGGTCATCCTATCACTAAAGTGAGGGCTAAATGTAGTGTAGAAAAATGTATCCCTTTTACATTTTCACACTTAATTTGGATTTAATTGTGCCTTATTTTAGTGTTGTAAAGTGTGCCTTTTTACACTTTCACACTTATTTAGGGCTCCTTTAATTAATTGAGTTTAATTTTTCTTAATTGGCCCCTTAATTCATTGACCAAGCCTATTTTATTACATTTTTTGAAGGGGAAACCCAACATTCATTAATGCCTTAACATAACACTTATCATTGAGCAATGTGTGTCCTAGGTTTAGGGGCCTAAGATCCATCTGCCCATGGAAAATGGGTCCTTCCTTAGACCTAGGACCTAATTTTAAATTATGGTTTTGGTGGTATTTTAACATATTCAAATATGTATGGTGGTATTTTAACATATTCAAATATGTATTGAGATAGCGGCTTGTGTTATTTGAATTTTGGGAAATTGAGGATACATATATTAATATAAGGTTATTTCACTATGTTTCACCTAGAAATTTGAATTAAGCAATCTAGAATTTTCAAGTGAGCATTATTGGAGTGATTCAAGAGCATTTCAAGAGAAATTCATAGCATTCAAGAGAAGATTTATTATAGTTTTATTGGAACATTCAAGATCCAATTGTCATGTCAAAGTCTTCTTGCATCATGCATGTTATTGGAGCTAATATGGTGATGTAGGTTTTAAGATCCATTCAAGTATTCAAAGCATTATTTCAATTGAAGATTCAAGGTTCAAGATTCACATCCATTGAAGCAATTTCATGCATGTTGCAGATTTACATTCCAAGGTTTATGCAAGGTTTTGTTGCATAATAACATAGATTTGTTCATTCTTCATTCCCTTTTTCATGTTTTATTTCATTTCAAGGTTTGATTACCAAAATAGGGTTTGACCTTGAGGAAAACCCCCATTCACCAAAAACAAGACATTTTTCCCTCTTTATTTGTGTTTGTAGATTGTGGTGGAAGAAATATTGAAGATCCTTTGAAGAGAAAAATTGAAGAAATTGTCAAATTTACAAAAGTTGTCATGTCTAGTAAACTCATCTACAAAATTTATTTTTGGCTTTTCAAATCTAAAACCCAAGAAAATTGGAAGACTCAAATCTATAGTAGAGGCTCCTAAAAGTTGTATACAAACCCTAACTAGGGACCCATTCACCCTTGGGTGAATGAGTCCCAGATCAACTTCAGAAATTGACTTTTGGTGACTGGTAAAAAACATTCTTCCCTTCTTTGATCTGTGATATGATTTCTGGTTTTTCTTATTTTGAGTTTTATATAGCTATTCCAAGTGTTAGATTTCAATTTAAGTAGGACCCCGTCCTGACAAAAAAAGGAAATATATAGATTCACATCTTGGGTTGACTCACCTAAGGGTTGATAGAAATTTCATTGTGTGGATCTCATTTCCTAATGAATTGAGGAAGAATAGATTCATTATTAGCCCATATCAATTCAACTTATATATTTTCCTTCTTTTCAACAAGATTCAAGTATCAATATCCACATCCATTGAATCCATTTCGTGCAAGACCAACATCAAGATTTCAGTCCTTCAAAAGTTTAATCAAGGGTTTGTTGAGTTGCAACATTTAGTTGTTCATTCATCATTCATTCATGCTATTTCATTTCATTTCAAGGTTTAATTACCAAAATAGGGTTTGACCAAAGGAAAACCCCCATTCACCCAAAAAAAAAAAATTCCCCCACTTTGTGTGTTGTAGATTTGTAGGTTGAGGAAAAGTTGAAGATTTCAAAATTGAAAAATTGAAAAGTTGCATTTGTTTTCACCTTTTTTGTCATCTCATGGAAAATCAGATCCTGAATTAATTTCTAACCGCCTGATTGTGAAACTTGGAGAATTTGGAAGTGTAGACAGTGGAGAAGAGGACCCAAAAATCAATTTTGAAAATCCCTACAAAGAATCATTCACCTATAGGAAAATGAGTTCTCAGAAAACTTCCAGAAACATCATTTTGTAATAGGTGCACAAGATTTTCCCTTCTTAGAGCCGCTAGAAGTTTTATTGTTTTTGTTAGTATTATGTTTCATCTATCAGATCCAACCTTTACATGTCATGGATGAGTGCATTTGGTCTCTTTAATCTTTCTCCCAAAAAAATTGTTCAATCATTTATGTCAAAGAGAACTTATTTCAGGACACTTTGCAACCAACATGGACACTTTGCATCTATTTTTGAGATAAGTTTTAAGTGTCTTTGACTCATCCAGTTTACACAAAATAAATTGTTAAATTAGCTCTATGTTTCATCTTCTTAGATCTGTTCTTACATTTCAGTTTCAAGTTGATTTTCTATTTTATTTCATCTCCCAAAAGTGTTGTTTTGTTCACACACACACATAAAGGAAATTGCAAGATACCTCAAAGAATTCATTCACCTAAGGGTTGAAAGTGGATTTTAACTTGATGGATATCATTTCCTAAATGAAATAGAATAATAGGTAAGCTCATTCACCCCATTTTTCCCTTTCTATTTATAGTAAGTTTGGTGAAACATTCCCAAATTTAGTATAAAACCCTGTGTGTTTTGAACCCTACCTTATTTTTCTACATTTTAGATGTAAATGTTAGTGAGGGTTTTGTTGTGTTGTTTTTTCACACATTCCCCACTGGAGGCGGGGACCCTCTTTTCTTATACCTTAGGGTCTCTAGTCTTCTTCTTCTTGAGGGAATTAGAGTGCTTGGTTTGATTCACTACCTATAAAGTCTACGGTTCTTGAGATTAATTTTCTCATTTTCCCAATGTTGATAATGCTATCTTTGAAAATGAAATTTTAAGTCAGTTTGATCATACTGGTGTTGCATAATTGTCTGAGAAAGCTGGATTATATATATGTTCACTTTAGGGTTTTTGTTTGTGTTGATGCCAAAAATTTGAAAGGTAACAACCCTTTGTGGGAAACCTAGTTTATGGGGGACTTATTTGTGCTAAACTGAGTGACCGCTGAATTTTTAAAGAAGCTGACTTCTATAATTTGGGTTTTGGAATGAGAAACAAAAGCATATATAAAAATAAAGGCTCTAACTAGGGTGATACACCATAATTTAGATAAAAGACATGATAAACCTATGTTTTGGATATGATCTAAGGGTCCACATACCATGTCCTAAAATAACAAAATTTAAGGATTGCAACATGAATAGTTCATTCAATGACATAAAATAATTATCACATCCATTCACTGAACAAGAGTCAAAAGACATCATCTAAACCAGTAAACTTGCATTATAATTATAGAAGTATGACAAATAAACCATTCAAACAATAATGGCATAGTGTACAATTTATCAATAGTATAAGAAAATAGAGAGGCCAAAAAATGACACAGTTTGTGAGTTCTTGCAATAATTTAAACAATAAAAAGGCTTGGTCCCTCCAAAAATCCTGTAATTCTTAACACTAGTAGAACTTAAAAAACATGTAGCATGTAATCTTCGAACTCAGAACCTGGAACCCCCTTCAGAAGAAAAGAGCAGTATTTATAGTGAGCCTTCCACCACCTAGCGAGTAGTAGGAAAAAATATTCTGAATCTTGAGCAATGATCTCGAAGCAATGATTACCCTTGGCCATTGCAATAGAAAAGTTTCATGCCATAACATCTGGTTGCTCTCCATTTAGGTGCATCCCCTACGAATGATGGCAGTGGTCCCAGCAAAGTCCCATGTAGACAAGTGTCACCTCTTTGGATAGTCAGTTAGAACATATGGTAACAAATCGCAACCCATTGCTTGTTTCATTCCTTGCATTGAAGAAGCATCTGCTGAAGAGACACGTGGCAACATTTCGCTTCCCATGGTTGATTTTTCCTTCCTTCATTGAAAGCTTGTACCGAGATGACATGTAACAAAAATTTTCACTATAGATGCTACATGTGGGATCTTCCAAATCTTTATGTGAATGGGAGATACGTGGCACACAGGTAGGGGCTGATGAGGAAGTGAGAGGAAGTAATCAAAATAACCCGTGGTGAAGACACGTGGGAGAATAGCAAGGGCTGATAGAAGAGAAAGGAAAAATTCCTTTGGAGAGTGATGAGCAGATAAGTGGTAGAGGATGAGGTGATTTATCAAAAAGGGGCTGATGATATTCATTTGAAGGCATGGGTCGATACTTAGCCAAAAAAAAAACCTGAAGGGAGCATGGTGAATTTCATATTCACAGCTTCTGACAACTATCAGGGGTGTTTCACTTTGATGAACGTGGAACCCAAAATTTTCTCTAGTTCATAGACCAGAGTGCCATCATTGGTGACGAAATTAGAGCCTAGAAAGGGCGACCATTCATCCTCGGATGGTCTCGCTATATTGCAAAAATTTTCCTATGCTCCACCTAGGTCAAGCATTTCTTTATAAGGAAGTACCTCAGGTAAACCAACCCCCGCCTCGCAATGGAAAAGTAGCTGCGCAAGAGGATGAATAACACCTTCAATGTTTGTTGTAGTAGGAGGATGACCAAAACTATGGAAAGCAGTTGGGTATTTCTCCTTTTCTTCAATTCTTTCTACAATATGCTCAGCTATGGCGATCGACCCATCTTCAAGAAACAGGGATGACAGACCCATCTCGTTCAGTTGGGAGAAATTTTCCTGCATTCCTTCCATTGTCTAGTTCAAAGTAGCTGTGGTGGCTTTAATTTGTTGGAAGGCCAAGTGACAATGGATGAACTTGTTTTCTGTTTGGGCAGCAATATCCCGTTCTTCAATCCCTGCCTTGGCCAGGTCTTGATCAAAGACTGAATATAGCTTGCTAAGCAAACTCTCTTCTTTAGGAACCTTCTCTATGATGAACCGTGGGAATTGTTTGATTGTTCCATGAACCTCTTGGCTCAATTTTGTTGCCTTCAAGATGAACCGGGGCATTGGCTACAGTGTTAGGTAGAAGGATTTAACCTTTTCCCAATAAGAATTATATAGCTTCCGAGCTAATGGGATGAGGTTTAGTTGCGCATCGAAGGCTTGGAGAGAGCTTCTTAGAAGGGAAATCTCCGTATCCTTTGAATTGACATCCTCTATTAATTCCATAATTTTTTTTTTTGTAGATGCTAGTTGCTACTCAAAGTTTCTTAGCTCTTTATCAAGAGAAGACTTTGTCTCTTGGAGCTCCTTTTCTAAATGGTCTTTTCAACCCTCAAAGTCCATATGATTCTTTTCTAATTTTTTCTCATATAGAGTGCATTGAGCTGCTAACTCTTTATCCTTTTGTTGTGATTTTGCTCCGCCAGGTTCAATTGGCTCTAATATTTTTGGTTCCTCGCCCATAGCTCATTAATCAGTGTGGGGTCAACCGATTGGGATTTATTGAGTACTTCTTGGAGTTTTCTCTGCTCCAACTCTTCTGCTTGCACTTTCTCAGACAAGCGTGCAACTTCTTCTTCTAGTGATTTCTCCTTCATTTCTAGAAAACTAACCCTTTCTTTCACAAGATTTAGCTGCTCCTCTTTTTTCTTCAATTTGCAGCTATAGAAAAGGAAATCAGTCATTACCACCTGCTGCGTTTCCTCCATGAGTTCTACCTTATCCTACGACTAGGTTGTAGTCAAATCAAGCCCCATGGAATACATGTTGTAATCACCTGGCAACATCTCCACCTATGGTTTGACAACATTTAGGTACATGGTGGTAAAATTTAGTGTTTGTTGCACTTCACTGTAAATTGTATACACCTTAGACTCCACCTCCTTTTTGTCATCCTTCGCTTTTCGCTTTTGGATCCTAAGGGCCCACGCTTCCTTTGTAGCATCACCCTGTGCTATGAATTGGCCTGGTGATTGAACCAACCTGCCTGCAATCGGTGCAATAGGAGGTAGGGAAAAAGGAAATACAAGTGTGGTAGGCCCTTTCATTTTCTTTGGTGGGAGATTGACTATTTTTGGGGAGAAAAAGGGAACCTACCATAGTTCAGTTTGTGAACTGGCAGAAGGTCTCATCTATTCCTGCGGTGATGGGGTAGTCATAATCAAGTACGTTTTCTAGGAAAATTGGGTCAGACCTGAGGTAGCAATAGCAATAGGGATACCCATGGTGCCTAAGCCTTTAGAAAGAGAGGTGAGGAGAGATTGAGTCACAATGGCTGGGGTTAAGGTTTGTGGAAGCGTTAAGATAGATGGCCTTATCTAGGTGAATTCAGAGAAACCTTTTGCAAACATTATGGTAGGGGTAGAGAAGGTAGGGCCGACACTTGTAGTAATGGGTGCAATGGAAATGGTAGAGGACACTAAAGATTGAGAAGTGAGAAAAGGAGGAGTGAACGTTACCCCTTGACAAGATGTTGGTGGTGCTCTGCTTGTCACTGGCTTCTCACTCACTTCAAACTCCTAGCTCGCCACAAGCACTTGGCTTGCAGTGGATTCTTGTGCTCCTCCTACAATAGCATTAGTGCATTGCCTTTTAGGGGGTGTGGAGTCTTTGATCTCCATAGTTTCTAGCTATTGTGGTTGGGACCCCCTCATTGCTTTCGCGGCCCAGGTAAGTGTTTGTGAAACTCTTGATATATTTAGTCGCACATTTGATGCCACATAGGTAGGCTTCCCTATGGACTTCCTCTTTTGCTAAGAGAAGGATGTCAATGTATTGGCTTCCTCCTTCGCTTGCTTTTATTTTTCATCAGGGTCATTACCTCCACTAGCGCTTGAGTCGAAAGCAAGATGCTCCTCATCCCATAGCTTGTCAAACTCTTCATCATTCAACACGCTTTCATAAGGTGCATCAATTTTTTTTGTCTCCTAGCGATATATCCAGAAGGATCTGATCCTTTCATTAGTCGATTCTTCTTCATTCCTCAACTTATTGTACAAAGCTCTTCCCATTTTGCAGTTCTCATCATAGTCCGCCTCAATGAAATAGAACTTATGCCATGGTGACCTATTGTCTTATGTGGGAATATGAATTAGGTCGACCAATAATTCATCCTCATCCTCTAGCGGGCTGCACCTCCTCTCCCAGTAAGGCCGAGGGCTATGAGTCACCTTGAGATGCTCATATGATAAATCATTTAAAGTGTTGTAATCCCACTTGTCGCAGATCATTACCAACCCTAAATGAGCCAGCTTATCTTGCAACAACGGGTGTGTTTTCTTCTTTTTTATGGCCATTGTTTTGAAACTTTGCGGATAGGTGAAGAATCCCTTCTTCTTGACCTTTTTCCCACTGCAGAAGGTAATATCAATAATGGACGCCTACCAGAACAATTCAAGTGCCAACACTCGATTATTGACACAGGTCAAAAGGAAAAATGGTTTTTTGGTGAAGCCTCACATTTAGATGAATGTAGAAGAAAATTTGAAGAACCAATGACATAAGGGAGTGAAGTTCTACATATGCTTTGTTTGCGTCAGAGTGTGCCGATTAATACTATCCTCTCCTTGAAAATCTTGCAAAATCGGAGTAAAAAAAAATCTGAAAAATGCATAATAATCAAAAGTGGAAGAAAGGAGAGGAGTCCAGATAGAAACTGGCTTTCTTTTGTTCTCTTTGTCAAAAATAGACAATTTCACCTGCTTATCAAAGAAATCCAGGTTCTGATGCAAAAACATATGGGCGAGATAAGAGAGGATTCTGAACTTCTATTCAACTTGGTACTTTTTAGATTTCTCTATCATTTTCTTTGCAAGGTGCTCTACAAAATCACACTAGAAATAAGATTGTTTCCTGCAAAACTATAAACCCGAGCCCAATTGAAAAGTGTTCACTTCCTTGTCGGTGTCTAGACCAAAAATAAATGCCATCATTGAAATGGCATCTTACAGGTCTTCTGGGAAAGTGTTGTGCTGCACCAAAATTCTTTGTGGTGTCCCCTGTTCTGCTTCAATCCTTTGGGTTTCTTCACTATAAAACTCCACAGCCTTATTCCTGGTGCTCCATATATGATCCCCCTATTTAGGAGTGAATGCCTCCATTGGTATCCCTCTACTCTTATGATTAGGAATACAAAAAAAATTTCGGATGGCTACCAGAGTGAGTTTAACTGACAAGGCCTGACCCTCGATGGTGTTAGTGCTTTGGTTGAAATGCTAAATGGCCGCATCGACCAATTCTAGGAAATAGTGCACAAATGGGACCATATATTGAGGAAGCCCGCTAGACCATACTTTCTTTTCTGTCGACATTTCCTTTCTAGACACCTTCATTCTTTCACAAGACGCTTCCCTCAATCCTTTAGGGTTCTTTGCAAGAAAGGGATCATGGATATTATCCCAGTCTTCTTGAATTAAGCTCTAGTCTTTGTAGCTTTTGGGCCTGTCCAACTCTTTTGTGTTTTCCCACCTTGGCTTGTCAGGAATACCTGGTGTGGTGTAAGAAATGTTGTCAAAAATATCGACAATTGGTGCTCCTTGCATGGCTCTAAATAAGATTTTTTTTTCCCCTCCTTGTAGTTCCTAGTTTGAAATTTTTTCCATTTTTCTTTGCAGGAAGGTTTTGATAGCTTGAAATCTTTTGAAATTTTATCTCACCTATGGCTCTACACTAGAAATGGCTCTTGCTCTGGGTAGCATATTTGAAAAGACCTTTTAAGTGCTCAAAGACTTTACATGCAATACTTAGCTATTTTTCCTCAAGGTGGTAGATGAAAGTTACCTTTTTGCATTTAATTCGACATGTACAACCAACCCTTGGCTTGTTCAAGATGAATCACTTGCCATTTTGATTTACTAGAATTCATAATTGCAATTAGCAACCATATTGTACAACATGATTTTCTTGGAACTGGAGTTGATTCCTTGCTAGTAGCTTAAGCATTTGCATGCATTGGCAATTAATATCCCAAAAGGAATGATTAAGCCAAAGATGCAATCAACATTCGAAAAGATATGAGCTCTACCTCATAATAAGGAAAACACCTGGAGAATGAGACCTCAGTCGTTGGCCGTGCATAACACTGTCGATTGCTATTACCAGCTTAGGCTAATTAATTAGCCCTTATTAGTTTTGTACGTAGCAAACCATACTTAGCAGACGCAACTGGGTGGGAAATTCGAGTAAGCTTAGGCACAATTTCCAAGTTGGTACTTGATTAGCACCACGTTTATGGTAAGAAAATTACCATGCATTTTCTCACTTTTTCTATAAATAGGCATCTAAGCAGTAGTGAAATCACAATTAGTGATTTGAGTAGAATTGGTATTTGGTAATTGGTTTGGTAGTTTAGCATTAGTAGTTGCATAATGTTCTCATATGCTAGACTTAGGTGCTTTGCAAGGATAGTTTTAAGGTATTCACAAATAGTTTGACAAGATGAATACCCCAATTAGGCTAGTGTCACATAAGTCTCAGACTACCTTCTTAGCTGAAATTTATACCATGCACTTAAAAAGGATGATGAAGAACAAGCACTCGTTGTCAATCATATCCATAAAGTGGGTCTTGGGATGAGACTTCCTTGAGTATGAGGAAAAATATAGAGTTAACACTAATGTGTGCTCACAATTTGTTGCCTCCATGCTGGATATAGGAATTCCCAAGCCTTTGATTTTTTTCTAGTAAAAGAAATTTTCCCCAAGAAGTACCTGAACGACCTCAGGGAGGTCATTGCAAATGCTGCACATGGTGGGGGGATTCTTATTGCGAGCGACCTTCAGAGGTTCATAGAAGAGGACGTGGTTGTACCGTGGCTACCATTTTTGAGTGGATTTTACCTCTAGTCCCAAGATGAGCACTTCCAGAGGGTAAATTGAGCTTGCCACTTCCTGTTCTATATCTACAACGTGGTGCCATTCTACGACATCGAATGGTACATAGACTTCAGGAACCTGGTGTTCCCTCCGCCTACTTTTGCTCCTTTGGATGATGCTGTTGTTGTTGATAATGCCCTTGTGGATGAGAATATTGTGGACACTACTGTTGATGCATACGTTTCTGCTACCCATGTCATGAATTGAAGACTCGTGTTTTTTCTTTTTGTTTTCTAAAAATCTCATAGTATTTAGTATGTTTTTTGTATACATGCCTGAAAAGGATTTTCGTAAAATATATTAAAGAAACAGAATAGTATTATATACTTTTGGAAGCATGGCATTTGAACCATTTTGAAAATGTAAATATCAAAGCATATATAATGAAAATATATCTTTATATAATCATCTTTTTGTCTTCTTTTGAATTCTACAATTGGGTCATATTTTTCTTTTCAGCATGTATGTATCAATTCTGCATGTGGGTGTTTAATTTTTTTGTTTTGTTCAGTTATGAGTTTATTTCCCTTACTATCTGCAATAATGGGTCACTTATTATTTTCTGCCTCAAACCATAGAATAAATAAAAAGACCAGCCAACAAAACAAAAGGGAAAGAAGAGAAAAAAATTATAAACATATTTACATGGGTAGGGTAGCAAGCTTAATTAATATAGTTTGAGGTGAATTCTGTTGATTGGAATTCCTTAGTGCTTTCTTTTCCATAGTTTCTAACTCATATGCATTATGCTATTTGCATTGAATTATTTTGAATGAACCTTCCCAAAGGCTGTGAAACTTCCCATGCTGACCTGGCTTCACAACCCTTTCATTAAATTTTAGCACTAAGTCTCCGCAGTTTAGACCTTGATTAGATGCTTTCTTGTCAAACCACCTTTAAACCACTTGTTGGCAGTTAGTCATGGCTTTTAGGGACTTTTCCCTTTTCTCTTGTACTTTTAGCAACTTAGCTAACCACACCTCCATTGTACCATTTTGTTCCACTTCGAGAGATTTTAGCAATTGCAGCGCTAGAATCTCCATAGAGATAGGAAAAAATGCCTCTTTTTCGTAGACTAGCTCATACAGTGAAGTCTTGAGGACTTGCTTTGGAGTTATGTGGTCCGCTCAGAGTGCTGCTCAGAGGTTTCTATGCCACTCCCTTTGGTATTCTGACTCAATTCTTTTGAGGAGTTGGACCAGATTCTTGTTTGTTGACTCAACTAAGTCATTCCTCTGCAAGTAGTAGTTTGATGACGTTTTAAGGAATATGCCATGCATAAGTGAAAATTGACTTACCTTAGAGCCCAAGAAAGCTTTAGAATTGTCAAAGATGATAGTATTGGGTGGGCTAAATATCATCACTAGTTCTTCTAGGAAATCCACTATCTCTGTCTCTGTCGCATTCTTCAGCGTCACGACTTCAGTCCATCTTGTCAAGTAGTCAATGGCTATCAAGATTCATTTATGTCCTATGCTAGAGGTTGGGTTGATCATTCCAATAAATTCCAAACCCCATTGTGTGAATGACTCATCAACCACCATCAGATTGAGAGGCATTGTGAAATTCTTTCTTCTTCTTGTGAAGAACTAACATTCTTTGCAAGTTTTCACCAAGGAGTAGGAATCATTGAATAACGTCAGCCAAAAGTACCCCATGCACATGATTTTGATGGTAGTTGTCTTTGTGGAGAAATTCCCTCCCGCGAAATTGCTGTGGTAAGTGTCAAGGATCCTTTTTGCTTGCTTTTTGATAACACATCGCAATAGGATGTAGTTAAAATTTCTCTTGAATAGGGCCCCTTCAATGAGTGTGTATCCATTGGTTTGCAACTGGTAGAATCTCCTCTTTTGAGAAGGAAGGTTTGACGGAGATTTTCCTGTGTGAATAAATCTTACTCTATTCGCTAGCCAACAACCTTTAGACTCCAACTCATTCGTTAGGACTAGTTCCGGTTGCTCTTCTTAAGTGGCCATTTTTTCATCGTGTGTAAGATATTCACACAGTCCTCTTCCCCAAGCAGTCTTTGTAGGCTTAACCTCGATGTCGTACTTGAGGATATTGGTGATCTAATTGGCTCTTTTCTCGATGATTTCTCCTTCCATGATGTATTCACACACACTAGAATGCGCAACATAGATAATCACCTTATTGCAAGAGATTAGGAGTCAGAACTTCTTGAGTCCCTTAACTATTGCAAATTCTTTCCTCTACAAATTTATGGTTTGTTTTATATTCATTCAGGGCCTGGGATTGAAATGCTATCAGATGTTTCCCCTTTCCCATGTCATCTTTTTGAGTTAAGACAGTAGAAATGCTTGACTTGCTACTAAATACATACATTATAAAGTCCTTTGATATGTTTGGATTGACCAAAATAGGAGTGAAGGAAATAACATACTTGACTCTCTCAAAGGCTTCTCTGGCTTCCTTTGTGCATTTAAATGTTTGATCATTTTTCAGCATCAAGGTAATTGGCCTAATTATTTCTACAAAATCATAAATAAATTTTCTAAAAAAAATTACCTTTCTCAAGAAGGACTAAACACCTTTCTTGTTGAATGGAAGAGGAAGCTCTTTGATTGTTTTCACCCACTTAGGATCAATTGAAATCCCTTCTTTGGACACCATGTTCCCCAATAGCTTTCCTTGTGGAACTCCAAATACACATTTTTTTGGGTTCAGGGATATCCCGAACTCCTAACATTTCTTGAAAACCATCTCAAGATGATCAAAATGATCATCTTTGGGCTTGGAGAACACTGTTAAATCATCCAAATAGATTAGGATAATCTTGTTAATTAGTTAGCTAAAAGTGATATCCATTGCCCACTGGAAGGTGGCTACTACGTTTGAGAGGCCAAACGATATCTTAGCATATGCGAACATTCCCCACTTGGTAGTGAACATCAAGTCTTATGTTGATTCTCCTCTTTGACCCAGATCTGATTGTAACCGGAGAAGCCATCTAATAGGGAAAACATCTCTAATCCTGCTATCGTTTGTAGGATTGACTCCATTGAGGGTAGCGGGTAATGATCCTTCAGGGATGCTCTATTTAGGTAATGGAAGTATACACATAGATGAATATCTCCATTCTTCTTTTAGACTTGGACCATATTGGATACTCACATGTTATGCTTAATCAAGAAGACAATCAGTGACTGGATTAACTTTGTTAATTCTTGTGCCATTAGTGCTTCAATCTTGGGATTGACTAGCCTTTATTTTTGGTGGACAAGATTTGTACCTTCTGCCAGCTCTATTGTATCCTAGAGGATATCAGGATCATATCCCCTGAGGTCATCATATGACTAGGCCACCACTCCATATTTTTTGCAAAAGTTGATAAGCCTTTCTTTATCATGATGCGAGACATCCTTCTTGACTTTGAGATTTCTTCCATTTCTGACCTGAAGATCTGTATAGTCACCTTTGTTTGCTACAAAATTCCTCTTGTCGTTTCTCGCATTGTCACAATCGAAAAGATTCTCAAGAGTGACCAATCCCTTTGGAAGATTGTTGGATTTCAGTTGAATAATTTATTCTTTATAAGCTTCAACAATCTTCGGTTGGAGCTGGTAAGAAAATTCTCCCAACTGCTGGATGAACGAGGCAATGTGTTCATCACTATCAAACATTTGCTAGCTTTGGTCATTGTCTGGAATCACCGGTCGAACTATCACTCATACAAAGTGTTTTTTGTGGATGAGATCAAAGGTAGGGTCAATCTGGGATCCGATTGATGCCATGCAATACACATTTGTATTTTTTTCTCGAGGCACTGTATGAATGTTGAAGGCTTCAAAACCCTCAATCAGGTCCCAAACTCAGTGTCTATAGGATCGCATGTGGACATTCTTGGCCGTAGAATATCCTCAAAATTAATTGACTACTAGTTCAAAATCTCTGAACACCATTAATTGCTTTATACCCATCCGTTTTGCAAGGCTGATACCTTGCACGAGTCCTTCATATTCAACTTCATTGTTCGAGCAAGCAAACTGAAGTGGAAATACCTTAGTGTCTTTTCATTGTATGGGGACATTAAACATATCCCAGCATCTGTGCCATTTTTGCATCTTGCTCCATCAAAGTGCAATGTCCATAGTTCTGAGGCTTGGCCGCTTTTAGATTCTTTGACAACCTTCAGGAGCACTTGATCTTCATCATAGAGGACATAGGTGCCCAACCCAATAGCATGGTAGTTGCCGAAAGGGTCAGTATCTATATGTTCACTCAAGAGGACATCTTCTTGATCATCTCGATCTTCGGTCACTTTTTCATCTTTTAGTAGCTTGGCACAATACATTTCTTGCTTGGTGATAGAGGTATGCATGGCTTCAAAGTTGATCATGGATTTATCGACTACATGTTCTGAATGTAAAGCTTCAGGTTTTATCTTCATTTTCACACCATGCTTGGTCCTAAGGATCAAATGTGACCAATCCAGGGATAGATATCACCCACTTTTGAAGTAAATTCTTGGGATAGATAGGGGTCGAACATGGGGGGAACATCTATGATCATAGTGTCTTGTGGCAATATGATACTAGGGAAAGTGAATAGGGTCAAGGGGAGTGCTTTGATGACACCTACAGTTTTTACTCTTTTTCCATCAAGCTGCATCACTCCTCTTTTTAAGGGTTAATAGCTGAGTCCTAAAGCTTGAGCTATTTGTTTAGGCATAACTGTGGTGCTAGCACCGGAATCAATCATGGCATTGTGTAATAATTTCTCCCTAATAATGAGAGTTAAGAAGAAGGGTTGAGGCTTTGGATTATCTCTTACTTTAGTAGGGGCTTTCACTTTGCTATTCGTAAGAACTTTGGCAGAAGGTGTTTGATCAACAACCCTTGCTTTGGGAAACTGCTCCATTGGCGTTGCAGTTACATCTTCCTGGAGAGCATTCTATAGTAGCATCTTTTGTTTTGGGATGGATAGAATATCCCATAGAGACACATTAGCAAATGATTTTTTCAATTGTTCCACCACATTGAATGGTGGAAAATTCAAAGGTTTCTGCTCCTTAGCTTTCGTTATAAAAATTTCCCTTTGTGGTAGGCATTGTAGCACCACTGCAGAGGTATTAGGCATCTGGTCAGAAGCAGTTTTAGGATGTGGAGTGACTGGTTTTCCCGTAAATCTCCTCTTCCAGCGAGTGTTGTAGTTAGATTGTACTTGCAATGTTTTAGATGTGGATGCGTCATTGGAAAACATTGCCTCTTCTTCTTCCATCCATGAGAAGAGTGCATGATCAGGAGCGATGTCCACTTCTTGCTCCAGTGACATCCCCTACATTTGTGTGGTGAGCACCACATTTTCCATTTGAGAGGATGTATACACATAGCTTCCAGGGTCTAATGTTGTAGCTTGGCTATGCTACTCCACTACCTTTTGTTGTAGGTTTCTGTGTGGATAGTTTTAGGGCATGTCTTAATTGCCACAAGGGAAGCACTAGGGGTTGGTGTCATCCAATAAATTGTTCCGCATGGTAGTCAACTCTCTGCTCGAGCTGAGGTTGGCGCCTTGTAGTGGAGTGGGTACCAGCACTATCTGATTTGTTGTTTGCACATACAGAACTATGGGGGTGCCTCCTTGGAATTGTTTTTGTTGGTAAGAGGACCTTCCACCTTTGTAATTCTGGTAGGTAGGCTTCAGAGGTATGACCTAGTTGCACTTAATAATGATTATCTCATTAACAATAGTCTGCAACATTTCCTTGAACTCGCTCATCTCCTCCTTTGAAGAGCTGAATGTAGAGGCAACATTCTGTGGTGCGGTTGGATACGTGTACATGGATTGAGGAGGAGCTGATGCAATTGTAGAAGGAATCTCCTGAGTAGGAAGCGATATTTTTGGGAATATAGGAATAAAAGGCCGAGGTGGCAATTTCCTAACGTCTATGAAATTATTCACTGCTTTGACAACGACGCTATATGCATTTGGTAGTGTGGTTCTGCCAAGAGGCTAAATCATCATGGAAATGTCAGGGTTGATAGATTTCAAATAGAACATAAATTCTAGATCGGGCGGCGAGTGGATATCAACTTGAATTCTTTGCCAGCTTGTATGGAACCGAGTAGAGAAGTCAGCCATGGCTTCGTGTGAGGCTTGCTTTATGAATGAGAGTTGATAATATAGTGCAGATTGGTCTTCTTCATTTGAGAATATTTGGTAAAAAGGATATCCAAGCTCATCCTAGGTACTGATAGTGTTTTCTTGCAACGTATGGTACCAATCTAGTGCCTTACCTCTGAAAGAGGCTGCGAGCAACCTTAGCACTATATTTTGATCTATTATGCCATGTACTAGACATACGTCCACAACATCTTATAGATGTTTGGATGGTGTTCTTGAGCCATCTCCGATGAATTTAGGTATAGCCTTTAGGGCGGAAACTAGGTAATGACCCAAATGGTAGGTGCTATTGGTGCAACAGGAGGGCTTCATAATCCCATGACACAAGTTTTGTTAGCAACAAGCAACATGGCTAGCGAAAAGGGAGGAGGAAGTGAAACTTTCGCTAATTGGGTCATGGGTTGTACTATCCCTAATAGTAGTACTAATAAACCAGGATTATTTTCTGTTTGGGACCTAGTAACAGGCTGATGGTTCATACACTCTTCTAAAAATTAGTTTCATTTAAGTTTAGTCCCACCAGGTGTACTAGAAAAAATAAAAACTGTTGATGCCAAAAATTGGCAAGGTAACAGCCCTTTGTGGGAAACTCAGTTTATAGGGGACTTATTTTTGCTAAACTAAGTGACCTCCAAATTTTTAAAGAAGCCGACCTCTTCTATAATTGGGGTTTTAGAATGCGAAATGGAAGAACATATAAAAATAAAGGCTCTAACTAGGGCGATGCGCCAGAATTTAGATAAAAGTCACAATAAACCTATCTTTTGGATATGATCTAAGGGCCCACTTAGCAATTTACCATGTCCTAGAATAAATTTTTTAAGGATTGTAGCATAAACAACTCATTCAATGAAATAATATAATTATCACATCCATTCACTGAACATAAGAGTTAAAAGACATGATCTAAACTAGTAAACTTGCATTCAAATTATAGAAGTATGGCAAATAAACCATTCAAACAATAATGACACAATGTAAAGTTTATCAATAGCATAAGAAAATAGAGAGGCCGAACAATGGCACAGTCTGTGAGTTCTTGCAATAATCTAAACAATAAAAGGCTCGGTCCCTCCAAAAATCCTATAATTCTTAAAACTAGTGGAACTTAAAAAACATGTAGCATGTAATCTTTGAACTCGGAACTTGGAACCCCCTTCAGAAGCAAAGAGTAGTCTTTATAGTGAGGCTTCCACCGCCTGGTGAGTAGTAGCTAAAAATATTCTCAATCTTGAGCAATGATGTCAAAGCAATGATTACCCTTGGCTGCTACAATAGAAAAGGTTTGGGCCATAGCATCTGGTCGCTTTCCATTCAGGTGCATCCCTTGCGAATGATGGCAGTGGTCCCAACAAAGTATCATGCAAATAAGTGTCACCTCTTTGGATAGGCAGTTAGAACACATGGAAACAAATTGGAGCCCATTACTCACTTCATTCCTTGCGTTGAAGAAGCATGTGCTGAAGAAATGCGTGGCAACATTTTGCTGCTCACGATCGATTTTTCCTTCCTTCGTTGAAAGCTTGTGCTAAGATGACACATAGAAAAAATGTTCACTATAGACGTTGCTTATGGGGTCTGCCAAATATTTATGCGAATGGGAGCTATGTGGCATGCGGGCGGGTGGCAATGAGGAAGTGAAAGGAAGTAATCAAAATAACCCATGGTGAAGACATGTGGGAGCATAGCGGGGGCCGATAGAAGAGCAAGGAAAAAATTCCTTTGGAGAGCGATGAGTGGACAAGTGGTAAAGGCTGCGGTGATTTATCAAAAAGGGGCAATGATATTCATTTGAAGGCATGGGCCGGTACTTAGCCAAAAAAAAAAACTCGAAGGGAACATGGTGAATTTTGTATTCACAGTTTGTATTTCACTTCTTTGATTTATAGGTTGACTTTCCTTGTAATTGAGTCAGGGGTTGATTTGAGAGTTGAGTCTTTGTGTATTTCACTACAAATTCTGAGTCATCTGATATAATGGTGTCATGCTACATATTGGAAATCTTGACATGGTTGACTTGTGTAACACAGTAAAATAATCAAGTTAAGCAATACAATGCATAAGCTCAAACCAAACCTACGCTAACAACAAAGAACAATGGAATAAAAAGCATAAATACAAGAAAGATCTCACCAAACATCTATGTAATTGCATGAATAACCTCGATTAAACTTCTCCATTTTTCCATTGTATGATAATTTCCCTCATATTTCTCTTAAGTGTGCAAGTATAGTCTCATGATAGTGTTATTAGCAAAACATCGAAGATTCTAAGTTGATTGCTTCCAAAACTCATAAGATTTCGGGAGGAGTAATAATGATGAAGGTAAAGCCAATTTATAGAAAACATAGTTTTCGAATGACATGCTTAGATTGAAAGATGAATCGACGGTTGAGATTGAAAAATATGACATGCATTCAAATTAGGGTTGAATTAGTGCAAGTTAAAACACATAAAAAGTGGAGATTAAATTAAATAATAATTTAATCTTTAGTTGAGACTGTTCAAAACTCAGAAGAATAAGGTTTGCATGTAAAGGATAAATATTAGCATAGAGGAAATGGTATGTTAGAATGCACAAATGAATTAATTAAATAATTAAAGTTATTTAATTAATAGAAGTTTGCACGCAAATGATAGGAATAAATCTAGATAACTAACTAATTGACCCAGAAAGTCTGTTCGTCAGAAACAATCAGATATTAAATTAGGAGATGATTGACTGATCTAATTAAATCTTAAGTGGTGAACAATTAATTAGATAACAAAGAGATTATCTAATTATAGAGGAATATGCCAAGAATAAACCTTTTTATGAATTAAATAATAATTTAATTCAATATTCAAAATTTGAGGATTAAATTAAATAAATAAAGATTTATTTAATTAAATGGAGAAAAGGTTAAAGAATAATTAAATAATTTTAAATGATTATTTAATTATAGTCGAAAATGTGATGAGAGTAAACTAAATAACAATTTATTTAATTTTAGAAAGAGGATAAACTTAATTAACGATGAAATTAAACAAATAATATTTATTTAATTAATCAAGATTGAATAAAGGTAAAAAATGAAATAATGAAATAATTAAAGTTATTTCATTAATAGAGGACAAATGAATTTTAGAAAATAATTCAATAATTAACATTATTTAATTATGACAATGAACATATTAATCATGAAGAAAATTAGAGTCAGAGCCCTAGACCAATTTTTAGTGTCTACAACTTGATTGTACTTTCTGATATTAAAGTGAAATTTGATTACATCAACTGTTAGTTTGAATTTGGGAAATTTGATTACATCACCTGTTAGTTTGAATTCAGGTTTGCGATTCAACACTAATCACATTTTGCAGGCATACAATGTATTTATTAATAAGTAATGTGAGTTTTGAAGTGATCTCGGAGAATCTTCCTAAGGTCAAAATTCCTGAAGTAAAGTCTTGGGTTTTCCTCTATCACACAGGTTCCACAAAATGAATGAAACTCCGGGAATCCAAATGCAACTGGATTCCATGAAATCCTAAAATCTAGGAATGTGTTTAAATCACGAGAAATCAAGATTTCGAGGATTCTGGCAGTGTGAGGATTCAATGAAACAAGGAAGAAAAGGTTGTGTTCAATTCCACAAAGAGTTGTGTATTTAGGAATTCCATGCTATCAAAGAATCAAAATGGGGCTAGATTATGCGAGGTCATTTAAATCACGAGATTATGAAGATATGAATTATTAATAGTTCTGAATTTCGAAGGAATTAAATCACGAGAAAAATTGGAAATCATAATTCTCCAAAAGAATTTCCACGATTCTGATACACATATGTCTGTGAAGAACAATTAGTAAAGCAATACCAATTGAATCAGACGAGCAATGGGACTTGAGAGGTGAATTTTTTTGCAAAAATGATCTATGTGTGAAGGTCATCAAACCATAAGGATATAAATTGAACTCGTAAAATTACCAAGTAAAGCCACAAATCATGAGAATTTAAAACTATCGTGTTCTAAGGAAGGTCATCAAACCATAAGGATATAAATTGAACTCGTAAAATTACCAAGTAAAGCCACAAATCATGAGAATTTAAAACTATCGTGTTCTAAGGAGATCACTGCCACTGGAAATCTATAGTGTGCATATTCTAGAAAGTAGTATCAAGTGATATGAGTTGCCATAATTGTGAATGAAGGGATCTATAATAAAGATTCAAAGAATTTAAGTAGATTGAGGTGTCAAAGTTAATAATTGATGTTGGGAATCCTTTTTCTTTCCATGTAGATACACACATGATCTGATTGGAGAATAAAACGAAGCATGTGGAGTTGTCCAGGAAAACAAAAGAAAGGATTTGGGAAATCTGGGCATACCTAGATTCTGTGAGATAATGTTGTTTTGGGAAATCCTCTACATGGTAGATTGAACAAGAGAAAAGAAGCTCAGGGATTTTGAATGTAAAAGGATTCTCCAAGGTACTAATTTCTGTGAGGTATTAATTTCCATGAGGTACTAATTTTCGAGAGGAACAAATTTCTGTGAAACACTAAATTTTCTGAAGAGGTGAGGAAAGCACGAAAGATGGCTCAGATGATAGTTCAAAAGTTTCAACCTCTCTATAGAGCACAGTTAGTAGAATCTAATTGCCAAAACTAGTAGTGCAAAAACCATGTGTAGTGAATAGGGAGGAGGTCATTGACTCGAGGAATGTAGATGGAGATTCGAACATGCCAACATGCAATCAATGTTCAAGAAATTATGAGTCCTCGCAAAAACAATTGTTTCAAGAAAGCCCAAGACTTTTGAGGTTACAAGAAATATTAGTAGAACATGGATTAGTCATTATCAAGCTATTATGATTGTTTGATAGAGCAAATTTATGTAAAAAATGGTAAAATTAACAGATCCACTTGATCACTGATGTCTATATGGAGCAATGAAATCACCGTAATATTCAAGCTGTAGAAGAATGAAGAATCTAAAGGGACTGTTAAAGTTGAGGAAGCACGGGTTTATTGTAGGCACAATCTTTGAAAGGTACTAAGATTTGGGAAGTTTCTCACCCATGAGATATCCAAACGATGACTTGATGAAGCAATGAGTCACAGTGGAAGAAGCAATTCACAAAAATCATAATGTTAAGCATTCATGATAAGTAAAGCTTTCGATGGAAATGATCATTGTATCTTGTAGATTAAAGGACCTTGGTGAATTATGCTAGAAGTCATGAAATTTTTAAGCTGGGTTGAGGTGTGGAGTATATTGATGCTGGGAGAGGTGTCGTGAAAACCATTTGGCCAGAATATGGGATTCATTGCTATATGTGTGTACTTGAGACCCCAGGCTCTACCCATTTCATGAATGGGGAAGCAATGATAAGGGCGGAATTGAATCTTCTCATGTGAGGGTTATAATATAGGAAACTATGGCATGAATTCAACAAAGGAAAATAGCGTGCTCTATGTTTCTAAATGAATCACCACAGGAAAGTAATAAGGAAGACTATCAATTGCTTAATTGTGATCTAATCATAAGGATTTAGTGAAATACCAAGTTCGGGCTATCCACCCCACCAAGGAATTAGCGAAATGATAATATATCAAAAAATCCACCATCATCCGAATTCCACAAAGATGCAAAATTTGTGAGGAAAGTAAAATTTATGGGATTTTTCGATGACTATGAATTCACATGGTAATCGAAAGATTGTTTTAAGCGGGACTGATAAGGACATTACGAGAGTAGAAATTAAAGAGGAGTTCACCATCATAGTGAATCTATGGGTTGATATAAGAAATACATGCATTGTATGCATTTAGAGATTTCCAATGGGCTAAGTTATTCTTGATACAATATCGCGCAATTGTGGGTATAGAAGGAGACTATCAACACCTTGAGATGAATAGAAATGTTGAACAGTAAAATTGAGGATCGCTTGAAATGATAGTGTATGTGTATCTATGGAAATTTAGATGGGTTAGCTTATTAAATAATAAACATCAAAATCCAATGAAATAACAAAGCACAAAGGAAATATAATGAAAATAAAAGGAGTACTACTACCAGAAATCTTCATCTTCCATGGTTCACCTTTGTTACACCTTCTAGTTTGCAGCAAGTTAATGAGGCCCTCAGATTTGAAATTGAGCAACCTATAATAATACCAAAGCCCTATGCAAATGTTGAAAGATTTGATAAAATTATGCCTATGTCTATGAAAATATGATAAATGAAAATAATGACTATCAATGCTAAAATGACTATAATGCCTATATTAAAAATGACGGGGGATCCCAAAATTATGAGCAAAATTGTCTTTTATAGAAAACACAATTTTGAGTGGACGGATGAGATTAAATTCTAAGAAAGACCTAGAATGAGAGGTCCAGATTAAACCTGAGAATCTCTAATTAGGGTTAGGAAAAATTCATTAATCGAACGGTCAAGATAAAACCTCAGATAAATGGATCGACGGTGGAGAATAAATGAGATAAATTAATTAGAAAATAAAGATT
The DNA here is from genome assembly GCA_007258455.2 of Sequoia sempervirens. NCBI lineage: Eukaryota > Viridiplantae > Streptophyta > Pinopsida > Cupressales > Cupressaceae > Sequoia > Sequoia sempervirens. The sequence goes on along the minus strand of VDFB02270651.1, from coordinate 101,299,208 downwards.
TTCAAAAATCAAGAAGATAAAGACTGCCTGATTTGTGAGATTCGAAAAATCAAGAAGATAAGAATTAGACTAAAGATAAGATTTGGAAAATCAAGAATTTGCCCGATTACTTGATTTTTGGAAGATTAGTTACCAATTTGAATTAATTCAAATTATGGATTGTATGAGATAATAAATAATCTTTTCAGATTATTTACTAAAATGGACTGACAGTTAAGATTGTGATGACATTTTAAATAATTTATTTATTTAAAATGAGAGGAATATTAAATTGGCAATTAAATAATTAAAGATAATTATTTAATTTAGTAGATAAGATTAATTAATTAAATAAATTAATCAATTCATTTAATTAAGACAGTTAGTGACATATTAAATAAGTAAATAAAACTTATTTATTTAATAATCAGGAAGAAATATATGAGAAAGGGGAATTAAATAAATTAAGAAATTTATTTAATTAAGGGAAGACTTAGACAATTAGTGACGTATTTAATAAATAAATAGAATTTATTTATTTAATAATCATGAAGAATAAAAGGACATGAATTAATTAAATAATTATGAATTATTTAATCAATAGTCGAATGTGGACCAAGGACATAATTAAATGTCATAATTATGCTAGGACAAAAGTGATAAAAATGAAGCTTGCAGGCCTAGGTCATTTTTAGGTGTCTACATTCTGCCCCTCTTTGTCATAATGTAGCATGTCGCATTGTGACAAATAAAATAAGTCAAAAATATGCCCCAGTGCAAAATAAGATGAGGAAGAATGATGAGGAGGGTTATGGTATGCCCCCTCGAGAGGACAGACGAGTTCCAAGAACATGGGTGTGCTCTCAAAATTAATGAAAAGACTAGAATATGAAGAGACAAAGAAATGTTAGTGCAAAAGCTATGGATGATGATATGGGTGTGATGCCTATATGAGATGAGCAAGAGAAGATGGCAAGACAAAAGGAGATGCATGTTAGTTCCTAGACCAAATCCTTCAAATCCTGACCATAAGACTTTAATATTTATTGCTCTTAATCATCATTGGGCGGTAAAAATGACACAAATGGACAACAAACACCATGATATGATGTAGACCAAGGTGTGCAAGGTCATCCACTTGAAAAACAAACAGTCACAGATAAGGAATGTCCTAACTCATACTAAGGGTGAAGTTACCCTAGTCTTTTTGTCAAGACAATCCACAGACAATAGTCAAAGAAAATAAAATAGGCCAGGAGACATCATCGCACCTCTAAATCCTTCGTGGGACATCCTCGAGGTAGCTAGTAACATGACCAAAAAGACAAGACAGTAAAAATATAAGACAAAATAGCCAAGATAGTCAAAAGATAAGACAAGATAGACGAGAAAAATTAACAGCCATTTAATTTTGTTTGCCAATGTCTGTTTGCCAAAGATTGAATTCTTGTCGGTTTGACAGTTTTGATAGTTTAAGAGTTTTGCCAATTTGATGGTGTTGATAGCTTGACGAGGCCTATTGTCAGGAAGGATACATCCTGAAAAAGGCAAAGGACATTTTGATGAGGTCTAACTCCAAGAAGGACACATCTTGAAGAGGACCAAAGAGTGACGAGATTGACATTGTTTTGACTAATATGTTTTGGCAAGTTGACTGATGTTGACTGTATGATTGATTGGACTATGCTATCTAATTTTGACCAATTTTGACATTGACGTTTCGAATGACTGTCTTGTGTCCGAGTTTGAAAATGTCTGACTTATTTGACCGATGTGACAATTGGGAAAAATGCCATGATTTTATTTGTACCAACCTAAAAGGACTGACCTAATGTCTCGGGGACTCATCGATTGATGGCCTTGCCTACGTAGCAAATGTGCAGAGATAACACAGTTCGACAATGACATGGACTGACTGAAATGACTGACCTTGACTCCATTTTTAGGATTTTGACATTGATTTGGATGTTTTTGTGTTTTTCTTCAGAACGTTTTATGATTTTTAGGTCTTTCTTCAAGACATTTTATGATGTTTTTGTCTTTCTTCAGGACTTTTTATGATTTTTTTGTCTTTTTTCAGGACATTTTATGATGTTTTTGTCTTTTTGTTGTTTTATGATTTTTTTGGATTTTGATGTTTAAGAGGATCATAACAAATGCATATGACTAATGCCTACACATGGGAATCCAAGGACAAATATGATTGTGCCCCTATTCAAGCTGAATATCAATTGACAGGTGATGACAATGTTGTTTGATGCTGGAAGGACGCATCTCAAAACAACATGAGGACGATGACGATAATGTGACGAAAGTATGGAGGTCTACAGCCGGGCCAGGAACGCAGTCAAGTAAAATTTTGGATAATGTGCTTGTATGGCTTAGACTCATTGCCTTTGGAATGGCTTGGTTAGGACTAGATGGGATGATGATTATCCTTACACCATTTGACAAGGGAAAGCCAAGATAGGTGATAGGCATGAAAGGATAGGGGGTGGCTTTGGTAAAAGACGAGAGACATGAGACTAAGGGAATGCCATATGATTTTCAAGGACTATGTCATATAAGGACAATAAGACTATGATAGTCAATGACATGATGTTTTGTGAATTATGTATGACCGAAGGATAGACATGTCAAGAGTTTTCCCAAAGCATGATTTATGAGTGCCAGTTTTATGTCAAGACCGAGGTAAGTGGAAAATGTATGAAAATGATATGAATGGAATGGTCGGATGTCAATGTCAAGAGGAAGGCCTAGGAGATGAGACGACTTGCCCCCAAGTGTAAGAGTCCACATAGACGATTTATTTTACACATGATGCTTGTTTGCTAGGTTTTCATCATGGTACTTATCTAGGGTGCCTGTTTGCCAGGTTTTCACCATTGGATGAAATTTTTCTCTTTACTATTTTCTTGAATTTTTTATTTTTGATGTCACAAAGATGCCTGTTTGCCAGGTTTTCATCAGGGTGATGATTTTTATCATTTTTCAATTTTTATTTTTTTTGTATTTCTGATTTTGTGGATAGCCTGGATGCTTTAGATGACCACTGCCTATTCTGAATTCACTGACGATGTCAATGTAGAGACTGGTGCCATGATATGCCAATAGTGACCTTGCTGAAGGAGTTGTCTTATCAAGATCATAGCGCTTGTATACAACTGATCGATGTCATTGTGATCCTTTCTAATACTAGAGTTGGCCTTATTAGAATACACACATCACGATAGAGTGCCATGAGATCCTTGCGGTAAAGAGTTGCTGCCAAGATGTGACAGATTTGTGACGTGGGATTTTGGACTTTAGACGAGATGTAGGATTATGACGAATGATGGTAGATGTGGAAAGATTGTTTGGACGTTTGGATGAATGACTTTATTTTCCAAACTTGGGATGGTGGATGACAGATTTTGGAGGGATGGTGTTTGGAACCAACACTTTTATATGCCTTGATTGATGACCATTTTGAAGGAGGTGGACATGTGTTATATGTGGGAGTCCTCTTGTCTTGTGGCTCCACATTGTGATTGACTTTTGTATTTGACTTGGTGTCTTTGTTTGATCCATCTTTCTTTGGGATCCATTTTAATTTCATTTGTCCACTTGTCCTTTTGTTTGATTCAATGGCCTTTGACATTTGATTTTGATCTTTTGACTTGTAAGACTTTTGTTTTTGTTGGTCCCAAAGGGGAGGTTGATTCATGATGGAATGGTTCATGGTGTGGGTGGAAGGTGTGTTGGCAGCAATCTTATGACAAGAATTTCTCATGGATTCCATTTTGACGTTTGTATCTGACAAAGTTTCCCCCAGTATTGAGGAGGTACCACTGACATCATTTGATTTACTAACTGAGGAATAGCCAAGACCTTGATATATGTAATTTTCCTGAAGTTGTATTGGTTTTAGAATGCCTTGCTCGTATATTCCTAGTCATTTTCCTTGATATTTCATGCTTTGAAAGATTATGTTTTCAATGGGGTATTTATTGTTTTGAAAGCAAGATGCTAACCCATCATGATGTCTATGGACACTGTCACTTGTAATATTTTCATTTGCAAGAAAGCCTGCTCTGACAAAGATAGATGACCCTAGTTGATAAAGTGTCTTAGCTTCATTGTCATGCTGGACATATTCTTGACTGATATCTTTGGTATGATCGTGTGACATGTTAGGTTTAGATGATTCTGTTGGTGCTTCCAAGGCAATTTCAAAGCCATCATTATGTTTAGTGTCATAGAGTCCCATGATTTTAACTATAACTTGATCATATGCAAGCATGTCCCTAGTGGAAGATTCTTGTTCTGGAGGAATATCATCTATGTGTCCCATGGAGGCAAGTGTCTCTTCGTGGGAAGTGTCAATAGTTGAGGCCTTTGTAAGGTCAGAAAGTGTTTGATCATGAATGGCATAAAGGTCAAGGAGTGAATCATTTTGGACTTCTTGGTCAATGGTAGGGTCTTGATCAAAGATGGGGTTGTCATGGATTTGGAATTCTTGGGCAATGATGGGGTCTTGGTCAAGGATGGGGTTGTCATGGATGATACAGTCAGAAATAGAGTCGTTGTCAAGGAGAGGTGTATTTTGGATGTCATGATTGTCTTGAAGGACTTCATGGATGGATTGAAAGATAGGGTAATGGGATGAACTACCTTGTTCTTGACATGAGGGTGACATTATAAGGTCATGCTTTGGGCTTTCATTTTGACATGTATCCTCAAGTTTATTAAATGGGATTTGACTTTGAGTAATGACATAATTTTCATGACTAGATGTGGCTTGTGAGGGGATGACTTGAAAATGATTAATGAATGACGGACTAGGATAGAACGTGGGGAGTTGGACTGGACTAGTATGTGAAGGACTAGGATATGACATGGGTACTTGCATTGGACTAGTATGTGAAGGACAAGGGTATGACGTGGGTACTTGGACTGGATATGACATGGACTCTTGGACTGGATTAGGATGTGACAGCATAGGATGTGACATGGGGACTTCGACCAAATATGCCATGGATTCTTGGACTGGATTGATATGGTATGATGTGGGGACTTGACATGAGTTGATAGATTGTTGATAAGGCATGTAGACCTGGACGAGATTAATAGGTGAAGGACTAGGATATGATGTGGAGACATGGAATGGACTAGTGGACAATTGACTTCCCTTGTCAAGGCTAGGATAAGGTTGATTAATGGATGTTTGTTGTGGACTAATGTCATGGATGGTATTAAGTGATTATTGATGGTGAGGGTAGATGGATGGAGGTGGCAAAGTATTTATGTCAAAGCCTCATGGTAACTTAGCCCCTTGGTCCAAAAGCATGGCTAGATACCTTTGAGGGTCATGTAAGATTGATTTTTCTACAAAGGAGACTATATCAAGATTTTGTGCTGTAGCTTCTAAGTCTTTTGCATATACTCGTCCATTCTGGTCTCTTCTTATTAATGACTCAAAAATGTTTTGTGGTGAAGATGGCATGTTCATAAAAGATTGCATGTTCATGTTGTGAAATGGGTCAGAAAAGGTCCAATGTTTGTTCGTGTCATAAGTGTTATTGTTGATGTTGGGATTGGAATCTTGTCCAAAGTTTGCCATTTTCCGTTGTTGTCTTTGAAGCCTAGTTTCATCCGTAAAAGGGATTTGCTCAGATAAGGATGACGCCAATGACAACTAAATGTGAGGATGATGACAACCTATGTTTTTCGGATTTTTTGGATAAAGGATGACAATGCAAGACTATGTTTTTTGATTTTTTACAATAAGGGATGCAATATGACAATGTTGTCTAAAGAAAATGACTAATGCCAAAGGACAATGAAGACTAAGATGACAAGTTATGTCACTAATTTTTTTTGTATTTTTGGAATAAAGGATGACAATGCAAGATGATGATGACGTTTTCCTAAGGAAATGATTAATGCAAGATGACAAGATTGTCAAGGCCAATATGAGGACTAAGATGATGATGTTTGACTAAAGACTTAATGTTATAAATGCCAAGTCTAGGTTCAAAATGATGACTAAGATGAACAATGCAAAGTCTAAGTTCAAAATGGGGACTAAGATTATTTTTTGATGTTTTATTGAAAAGTCTTAGTTGTCTAATGTCGATTGTTTGTGTCTAGATTTGTGAATGTTGTGTATATTGTTTGAAAATCTAGAAAACACTTGACAAACACGATGTTTTGGTGTAAGCAAGCACACATGAGACAAGTACAATCATAAAAGGTCAATAGGCCAAGGGTTTGTATACTTGGTATAGCCCATCGATATACCCTGGATTGGTGATAAAAACCTTTCCTTCTCGAGAGCGGATAGCTTAGAATTTTGGTGGCATTGGCTCCCCTCCAAGGCTCATTAACATTATTCGAGCACACCAAATTCGAATTCTTGGGTAGTGACTTCCCAAGAACTGCTATCTCTACTCAAGGGGATCAGTAGTGAGTGTCTTCGGGCATGATACTGTACCCTGCACTATACCAAGCAATGGCCAAAGAACGGTTGGACACTAAGACAAGAGGTGTTTAATACGAGCATTCCGTTCGTAGGGCATGATCCATGCAGTGAGAGTCCCCTTTCAGATCCATCTCGTCGGAACCACACTCGTGATTCTTGGGTTTTCCCAAATAACCCACTTTTATATACCAACGGGAAGCCCCTCGGTGTCAGGGTGCTACCGGTCTGAGTCATCCTGGGGTGAATTCTTTTTTCCACCAGAACAGACCCAAGTTCTAGAGTTAGTAACCATTTCTCTTACACCCAGGATCGCACAAGTGTGCAAGGGGAGAGGATACTTTGATATACCAAATCGTGAGGGTGTACAACAGATAAAATGGGTTTGGTTTTCTGATCACCGAGTTTTTACAAGGTGAGAGCATAATCACCTACCATTTGTTCAAACACAATCAGACACTTGCAAACAAAATTCATTTTAGAGCACCAAAAGAAATGTTCCTAAATTAAAAAATGCAAACAAGTGGTTTGAGAGATAAATCTTCGACAAACGTAGCTGCAAAACCACATGTCAGTAGTTTGAATAAATGTCTTTGACCCACGAAAAACTTCAATGCCACATGTTGCCAACAAAGATTAGTAATAAAAATAAAAATAAAAAATAAAATTTAATGACAGCAGTAAATTAAAATAGTGATAACTTACTCAAAACTTAACAAAAATTTAAATCGTAGATATCTATGGAAAGCTAAATGATAGACCTTCAAAACCCAGAAAACATTTTCCACGATTCTGCACAAAGAAAACGTTACAGACAAAAGAAGAACGCGGGTTTTAAAAGCTAAATTGGAAAAACTGCGATCACTAAAATGGCTATAACTTTCTCAAATCTTAAATAATTTTAAAACCATTTGATGTTTTGGAAAGCTGAGAGCGAGATCTACAAAACCCAGAAACTGTTTTAAAATATTTTATTCGCCCATTTTTCTGTGCTCAAAAGAAAGTGACAGGATTTCATACGACTTCTTGGCTGTAACCTGCAAAATAGTGAAAACAAACAAGAAAACACACAATTTTTTCTACAAAATGTCGGGTTCACCAATGTATCTATGGAAATTTAGATGGGTTAGCTTATTAAATAATAAACATCAAAATCCAATGAAATAACAAAACACAAAGGAAATATAATGAAAATAAAAGGAGTACTACTACCAGAAATCTTCATCTTCCATGGTTCACCTTTGTTACACCTTCTAGTTTGCAGCAAGTCAATGAGGCCCTCAGATTTCAAATTGAGCAACCTATAATAATACCAAAGCCCTATGCAAATGTTGAAGGATTTGATAAAATTATGCCTATGTCTATGACAATATGATAAATGAAAATAATGACTATCAATGCTAAAATGACTATAATGCCTATATTAAAAATGATGGGGGATCCTGAAATTATGAGCTAAATTGTCTTTTATAGAAAACACAATTTTGAGTGGACGGATGAGATTAAATTCTAAGAAAGACCTAGAATGAGAGGTCCAGATTAAACCTAAGAATCCCTAATTAGGGTTAGGGAAAATTCATTAATCGAATGGTCAAGATAAAACCTCAGATAAATGGATCAACGGTGGAGAATAAATGAGATAAATTAATTAGAAAATAAAGATTTTCAAAAATCAAGAAAATAAAGACTGCCTGATTTGTGAGATTCGAAAAATCAAGAAGATAAGAATTAGATTGAAGATAAGATTTGGAAAATCAAGAATCTGCCCGATTACTTGATTTTTGGAAGATTAGTTACTAATTTGAATTAAATTAATTCAAATTATGGATTTTATGAGATAATAAATAATCTTTTCAGATTATTTACTAAAATGGACTGACAGTTAAGATTGTGATGACATTTTAAATAATTGATTTATTTAAAATGAGAGGAATATTAAATTGACAATTAAATAATTAAAGATAATTATTTAATTTAGCAGATAAGATTAATTAATTAAATAAATTAATCAATTCATTTAATTAAGACAGTTAGTGACATATTAAATAAATAAATAAAACTTATTTATTTAATAATCAGGAAGAAATATATGAGAAAGGGGAATTAAATAAATTAAGAAATTTATTTAATTAAGGGAAGACTTAGACAATTAGTGACGTATTTAATAAATAAATAGAATTTATTTATTTAATAATCATGAAGAATAGAAGGACATGAATTAATTAAATAATTATAAATTATTTAATCAATAGTCGAATGTGGACCAAGGACATAATTAAATGTCATAATTATGCTAGAATGAAAGTGATAAAAATGAAGCTTGCAGGCCTAGGTCATTTTTAGGTGTCTACAGTATGTGTACATATATTTGCAATGACTAATTGTAGAAGGAACAAAAGGATACAAATGAAAAGTTTTAAAAGAATTTGATTTAGCAAGTTTGGGAATTTCTTTATAAGGTGGATTCCGTGAGATGTTTTTTTTCTAGAAATTCTGGACATATCAGAATCTGTAGGGAGGTTTAAGCTCGGGAAAATTTGGTTTGCATGGATTGGACTACAATGAACCAATTATAATGAGGGAACGTGAATGGGAAGAGATGGATGACAATGATGGAGGATTTGTAGTATCGAACGGGGTAGTATATGTATGAGTTAAAGGCACCACGAATGCTGTGTGATGACTAAATAATGCAAAGGTGGAGTTTGTAATTAAGTCAGGATGAATTGAAAAAAAAGAATGCATTTGCAATATTAAACAATTATGATGTCTTCATACGATATAAGAGTGAAAGGCCTACACTTTCAGCCTTATGAAGAACTCTTTGTTAATGGAAATATTGGATATTCTACGCATGGAGTTTGTGAAGTGTTTGTGCCATCAGGGATTCCACAAGTTAATGGATTTCACAAAAAGAATAAAGTTCGAGAAATCTTCCATGAGGTGGATTTCGCGAAGGTAAAAAATCCTCGAGAAGTGAAAACTTTGGGTATTATGTGCTTATATGGAATCCACAAAAAATGTAATTTGGTGAGACAACAAGATTTATGGACAATTAAAGTTTGTTAAGAGAGGTATGAGGACTCGGGTAGGCATAATGTGAGTGTAAAAATATTTGGAGGCAATGAATTCACCATGGTGTGTTCCTAAGGTTCTCTTTGGTAGCATGCAGACGAAGCCTTCTATGAGTACAATCTGGTGAATAGAAATCGTTGCTGATCAAATATTCGGCCAAGATGATAAACATGTTGGATGTTGTGGTTGTGTTGCTGATATGTGCTTGTCATTGATCTCAACACTTTTAGCATTGTTGCATTAGAAGTTGTATATGTCAAGGATATTGAGAAAATTGTAATAAGAAGTGCTACAGGTTGTCAGTGGTGGAGTGAAGTTCTTTCTATTAGTGTGATCAGTACGTTGTTGTTTTGAGGTTGTGGACTAAAGGGTTTCTTATTGAGTATATCTAGTTTATCCACGTCAAGTTTCAAAGATCTGCATGAAGAGTTGATCGAGTTATGGAGATTTTTATTTAGACATTTTTTTTGTTACTCTAGTTGGTGTTCTTGATTGGATCATGTGATTTCAGTAAGTTCAGTTGCTACAGATGCTTGTTTGATGTTTCATGATGCTTGTGGATGTTTCTAGTTCATGCTATATCTGTGTTGTACATCTGCATTGATCATTGTGCTTGTCATTGAGATTTTCTCGTGTGTTCATGTTTTTCATGTTCTTGGCCGACAAGGTGTTGAAGCGTGTTGTGGATCTTCGAGGAGTAATTAATTGAAGTGTTTTCATGTTGGAGATGTTATTTTCGGTCTTCACTATGTTTTGTCCAACCTTGGTCGATTTGCATGAATAATCGTTATTTGTTTTGGGCCGACTATTTGTAATTATTTTATTATCTTTTTAAGGCTGACTTATAGCAATGGAATTTCTTGTTGTAGATATATAAGAGCGATTGTTTATTCGAATTGAAGTGTGCGTGATTGTGCCTGTGTGTGAGCAAGTGTGAATATTGTGCATATCATTCGAAGGTAGAGAAGAAGAGTGAAGAGTGAAGAAGTGTTCTTTTTCTTAACTGGAACTGTAACTAGGCATTAGCAGATGCTATTTTCTCAGTTCAAATCTAGATGGTCTTAATCTGAATCTTTTTGTAAGACAGTGTGTCTTCCTTTGTAATTGAGTAGTGAGCTCTAGGCAGTGTGCCTAAATGCATGTGCATTACCCTTTCATATTTTCTTATACTTTTAACAGGGTATAATCTTGTGGACTGACCTCCACCATGGTTTTTCCCCTAACAAGGTTTCCTCATAAAAATCTTGGTGTTATGTGTGCTTCTAATGTGTTGTTCATTTATGCTTTCATAATTAATGATCAGATCTGAGAATAAGGTTAATAAGATGAATAAGTTTGAAATTCGGTGACAACTGATTCACCCCCTCTCAATTGTCTGCCCTTGTGTTGCCAACAATTGGTATCAGAGCTCATGGTTCCTTGGAAGAAGTTTAACAGTTTGAGGTGATCTAGGATGGCAACTTACAAGAAGGATAGTCCTAGATTTGATGGAAAAAAAAATTCTTTGTGGAAGATTCGAATGGATTGCCATCTGAGATGCATTGGTGAAACCTACTGGAGCATTACAAAAAATATATATGTTATTCCACAGAATGGTCCTACTACTGCTGAGATCAGTGATGTTGAATATAATATCATTGCTAAGGAGGTGTTGTTGAGTGCTTTGACTAATATTGAGATGACAAATGTGATGGATCTGAAGATTGCTTATGAGATCTGGAAGAAGTTGGAGACCTTGTATGAAGGTGATGAAAATATGAAGATTGCTAAGCTACAAAGTCTGAAAGGAAAATATAAAAAACTAAAAATGGGTGATGATGATGTTACTACTTTCATGCAAAGAGTGAATGAACTTGTGTGTGGTATCAGATGTACTAGTGGAAAAATAGATGAATCAAAGATTGTTGCTAAAGTGCTTAGATCCTTGCCTAATTCTTACAAAGTCAAGGCTAGTGCTATTGAAGAGTTCCAAATTGTGACAAATGTTACCAAAGATATGTTGATTGGTAAGCTTACCACTTTTGAGTTGAGTGAATTTGGTGATTCCCTTCCTAAGGTTGAATCTGCATACAAGGCCACTACTTCTGGAAGAGATAGACATAGATATGATCCGGGTGAAAGTTCATCAAAAAAGACATTCAAGTATGAGGATGAAATGAAACAACTGGATGAAGAAGAAAGAGAGCTTGAAGAAATTTAAACATTGATTGTGAAAAGAGAAGCCAAAGGACAAGGTAAGTATAACGGGAAGTTTCCTATTAAATGTTTCTCTTGCAATAAGATAGGTCATTTTGCATCAAGGTGTTCTGAGAGAGTTTCCAAGCCAAAATTTAACAAGCCTAAATTTCAAAAGAAGTGTTACTATGCTATCGATGAAGGTGTGACAAATGATGAATCTGATTGAGGAAATGCAAGTGAAGATGAATTTGTGTTTATTGCTATCAAGTAAAATAAGTCTACTAAATCTACTAGTTGTACAAATGTGGATAAATCCCTAGCTGCTCGAGTTGGAGAGAAAAATGAATGGGTAATTGACAGTAGTTGTTCTCATCATATGACAGGAGATAAAAGTAAGTTTGTGAATTTGGAGAAGTATGATGGTGGTGTTGTGAGATTTGGTGATAATACAACTTGTGTGATCCATGGATGAGGATGCATTTCTCTTGATGGTAAGCATAACACTGATAATGTCTTGTGTTGAAGGTTTGAAGCAAAATCTTTTAAGTGTTGGACAGATGGTTGATAAGGGATACAATCTTTAGTTCATGGATGGTAAGTGCAAAATATTGGGTAATTTTGAAAATGTGATTGCATCAGGTACACAAACAAAAGGTAATATCTTTCATCTGAATGCTATTAGTAAAAGTTGTTTGATTGCTCAATTTAATGAAATTTGGGTATGGCATAGAAGAATGTGTCATGTTAACCTTGATAACATTGTCAAGATAAGTTCCACTAAAGTTGTAAGAGATCTACTAAGTTGGTGAAACCTACTAATGCCATATTGAAAGAATGCCAATTAGGAAAGCAAACAAGAAAATTCAAATGGATTGTTGAAACTTTTGCGTACTGATTTGTCTGGTCATGCTAGAACTAGAAGTTTACAAGGTTATAGATACTTCATGTTGCTTATTGATGATTATTCAAGGATGATGTGGGCTACTTTCTTAAGGGAGAAATTTGAAGCTTTGGAAAAGTTCAAGATCTTTAAAGCTATGGTTGAGACAGATTGGTTTGAAGGTTAAGTGTCTGAGATTAGATAGAGGTGGTGAATTCACTTCCAATGAGTTTAATTCTTTTTTTGAAGAGCATGGAATAAAGAGATAGTTATCTGCATTGCAGACCCCTCAACAAAATGGAGTTGTGGAAAGAAAGAACATAACAATTCTAGATGTTGCTAGAACCATGATGTTGGAAGGAAATGTACCTCATATCTACTAGAGAGAAGTTGTGAGTACTACTGTGTACACACTTAACCAGGTACAAATCAAAGGTGATACTGGTAAGACTCCTTTTGAGCTATGGAGTGGTCAAAAGCCTACTATTAGATATTTAAAGATCTTTGGAAGCAAGTGTTATTATTGGATATTGTGGATGTGTTGCTGATATGTGGTTGTCATTGATGTCAACACTATTCGCATTGTTTTAGTGAAGGTTGTATATCTCAAGGATATTAATAAAATTGTTAAAGGAAGAGTTGCAGGTTTCTAGTGGAACAATGAAGGTCATGAAGGTTTTTTGTTCTGTACATTGAATATTAGTTGTTGTGGACTAAAGGGTTTATTTCTGAGAGTATCTAGTTCATCTACCAGAAGTTTCAAAGGTCCGCGTGAAGATTTGATCGTGCTATGAACAGTTGTGTTCTGACAGTGTTTCTGCGGACTCTGTCAGTGTGCCTGATTGAAATTTATGTGATTCTAATAATTTTTGCTTTTGTGGATCCTTCTCTATTAGTTCTTGTTATTTTTGGATGCTTCTAGATCATTCTATATCCTTGCTATACTTTTTCATTGACCGGTGTGTTCATAGTCAAATATTTTTCTCATGTGTGTTCGGGTTTTCATGTTCTTGGCCGACATGATAGTTGTAACGTGTTGTGGATCCTTGAATATTAAAATTTGAATGTTTGGTGTGCTTGAGGATATTTTTTGGGTCGCATCATAATATTAGCCGACGGTTTAAGATTCAAATTAAAAATTGATTTGTAAATTTGGGCCGACATTGTAAACTTGTTTTATATTTTTGGCCGACTAATTTGTTGATGTAATTTCATGTTGTGGATATATGAGAGTGTTTGTTCGAAGGAAGTTAGTGTGTGTGTGGTGTGAAGGAGATTTAGAAAAAGTGCAAGTGCACAAACATTGATCTAATCATTTGATTGTAGAGTAGAGTGAGAAGAAGGTTGAGCGAAGTGTGAAGAAGGTTTTTTGTGCTTAACTGGAATTGTAATCAAGCTTGTGTAGAAGCTATTTTCTTAGTTCACACCCTGCGGATCTAATCCAAATTACTATGTATTGTTGGGCAGTAAGCCTTCTTGTATTTGAGCAACTTGAGCTCTAAGCTATGTGTCTAAATGCATGTCATTCCCATTATTATTCTCATTATAGTTTTAAAAAGGTATAATATTGTGGACTAACATCCACCGTGGTTTTCCCCCTAATAGGGTTTCCACGTAAAGAATTTTGGTGTTCTCTGTGTTTCTGATGTGTTAATTGTTTATGGTTTATTGTTTTTTCATCAAATCTGAGGTTAAGTAAATTTTGAAAAGTTTAAATATTCTGTGACAACTGATTCACCCCTCCTCTCAGTTGTCTGTCCTTTTTTTTCCAACAATTGGTATTACAGAAGGTTCCTTTGAAAAAATTTAAAAGCTTGAGGTGATCCGAGATGGCATCATACAAGAAGGATAGTCCTAGATTCGATGGAACAAACTACTCATTGTGGAAAGCCATGATGGAATGTCATTTTAGGTGTATTGGAGAACCCTTTTGGAAGATTACAAAGAATCCATATGTTATTCCTCAGAATGGTCCTTCCACTACTGATGAGATTAAAGAGGCCAAGAATAATGTTAGGGCTATGGAAGCTTTGCTGAGCGCACTAACAGATTTAGAAATGAAAAATGTGATAGGTCTGAAGACAACTCATGAGATTTGGACGAAGCTGGAAACTTTGTATGAAGGAGATGTACATGTGAAGATGGCTAAGCTATAGAGTTTGAAAGGAAGATTTGAAAATTTGAAGATGGGTGAAGATGAAAATATCTCTTCTTTTATGCAAAAATTAAATGAAATAGTGATGGGTATTAGATGTGTCAGTGGTACCCTGGAAGAGGAAGAAATTATAGCTAAAGTTCTCAGAGCATTACCTCCCTCTTACAAAGAAAAGGCTCATGCTATTGAAGAAAACAAATCATTGATGAATATGACAAGAGATACACTGATTGGAAAACTTGTTGCCTTTGAGTTGAGTAAATTTGGTGAATCTGTTCCCAAGACTGAATCTACATTCAAGGCTACTGTATCCAGAAGAAACAAGAAAAGATATGATCTAGGAGAGTGTTCCAAAAATTTATCCAAGTATGATGAAGAATTGAAACAACTTAAAGATGAAGAAAGAGAGTTAGAAGAATTGGAAGCACTGATTGTGAAGAAAGAAGGCAGAGGACAAGGTAAGTATAAAGGAGTGTTGCCTATTAAATATTTTTCTTGCAATAAAATAGGTCATTTTGCCTCAAGGTGCCTTGAAAGAGTTCCTAGATCTAAGCCTAACAACTCTAGATTCCAAAAGAAATGTTACTATGTTGAAGGAGTGATTGGTGATGAGTTTGATAAAGATAGTGGAAATGAGGATTAATGGGTGTTCCTTGCTATCAAGGAAAATGGTTCGGTGACTACTGAATCTACTAAAGTTGAGAAATCTCTTGTAGCTTGAATTAAAGAAAAGGATAAATGGGTTATTGACAATGGATGCTCACATTATATGACTAGTGACAAAAGAAAATTTGTAAGTCTAGAGAAGTATGACGGTGGGGTTGTAAGATTTGGAGATAACAATGCTGGTGTGATTCGTGGTAGAGGATCTATTTATCTTGATGGTAAGCATAACACTGATGATGTTCTTTATGTTGAATGCTTGAAGCACAACTTGCTGAGTGTTGGACAGATGGTGGACAAGGGTTATAATCTTCAGTTCAAAGATGGAAGATGCAGGATACTTGGAAGATCTGGAAAAGTAATTGCTCTAGGTAAAAAGACTGAAGGTAATATTTTTCACTTGAATGCTGCTAGTGAAAGTTGTTTAATTTCTCAAGTAGATGAAAGATGGTTATGGCATAGGAGGCTATGTCATGTGAATTTTCATAACATTGTCAAAGTAATCTCCACTCAAGCAGTAAGAGATCTACCTAAGCTAGTAAATCCTGCTAACACAATTTGCAAGGAATGTCAGATGGGAAAATAGACTAGAGTTTCTTTTCAGAGGAAACAACATCATACAAATGGATTATTGGAGCTGGTACATATTGATCTACGTGGTCACTCCAGAGTCAAAAGTCTTCATGGAAAAAGATACTTTATGTGGCTTATTGATGATTATTCTAAGATGATATGAGTTGCTTTCTTAAGAGAAAAATGTGAAGCATTAGAGAATTTCAAAAGTTTCAAAGCTATGGTAGAGAATGAGAAAGGCCTCAAAATCAAATTCTTAAGGTCAAATAGAGGTGGTGAGTTCACCTCCAGGGAGTTCAATTCTTTTTGTGAAGAGCATGGAATCAGAAGACAGTTATTTGCTCCTCAAACCCCTCAACAAAATGGAGTTGCAGAGAGAAAGAACAAAACAATTTTGGATGCTACTAGAACAATGATGATAGAAGGAAATGTGCCTGACATCTATTGGAGTGAAGCTGTAAGCACTACTGTGTACACTTTGAACCATGTAAATGTCAATGGTAGTTCTGGTAAGACTCCTTTTGAACTATGGTTTGGTTATAAGCCTACTGTTAGATATTTCAAGATCTTTGGAATCAAGTGTTATATCAAGAGAGATGAGGATATAGAAAATTTTGATGCAAGAAGTGATGAAGGAATATTTCTAGGTTACTCTACTAAAAGCAAGGCCTACTGGTGCTATAATAGAAGATTGAGAAAGATGGTTGAGACTGCAAATGTCAGAGTTGATAAGGACTCTGCTAGATCATACATATATTGTGGATATGATTCAGATGACTAGGAAGATAGCACAAACAAAGGAAAAAATGCTCAGACACAGAATCAACTTCAAATTGTTCCATATGTTTCGGTAAAATAACTTCAATTTTTTCTGGTAGATCAAGGTAGTCAGGAAGCAAAAACAAGTGCAAATGCATAAGAAAGAACAAAAGAACCAAAAGTTCAAGAAACTCCCAAGGTTCTGAGGTATGTAAAGCTAAATCATTCTGAAAATCAAATTATAGGAGACAAGAATAAAGGTGTGTAGACTAGGAGAAAGATAACAACAGCGTATTTCCTAATTTCGAAGATTGAACCTAAATATGTCAATGAAGCCTGCAAAGATGAACACTAGATGGAAGCTATGAAGGAAGAACTAATGCA
This sequence comes from Sequoia sempervirens, assembly GCA_007258455.2. NCBI lineage: Eukaryota > Viridiplantae > Streptophyta > Pinopsida > Cupressales > Cupressaceae > Sequoia > Sequoia sempervirens. The sequence goes on along the minus strand of VDFB02270651.1, from coordinate 101,282,102 downwards.
TATTGCAAAGAATGATACATGGATACTTGTTCCCAGACCTAAGGACAAAAATGTGACTGGTACTAAATGGGTATTTCAGAATAAGTTGAATGAACAAGGTGAGGTGGTCCAAAATAAAGCAAGGCTAGTATGTAAAGGGTATTCACAAATGGAAGGTATTGATTTTGAAGAAACCTTTTCCCTTGTTGCTAGAATTGAAGCTGTTAGATTATTTCTTGCTTATACTGCATATAAGAACTATAAAGTCTATCAAATGGATGTAAAGTCAACTTTTTGGAATGGTGAACTAGAAGAAGAAGTATATATTGAACAACCAGATGAATTTCAACTAACTAGAAAGGAGGACATGGTTTGCTGATTAAAGAAAGCTCTATATGGACTCAAACAAGCCCCAAGAGCCTAGTATGCTAGACTATATAAATATTTACTAAAGCTTGGATTCAATAAAGGTACTGCTGACAACAACTTGTATTTCAAGTTGGATCATGACAGAGTTGATTATTGAGGTCTTTGTTGATGACATTATTTTTGGAGGAGATGATAATCTCTGTATGAAGTTTGTTGATGAAATGAAGAGTGAAATTGAGATGAGTATGATTGGAGAGATGAAGTTCTTTTTGGGATTGCAAGTTACTCAGTTAGACAATGAGATTTTCATATCTCAGTCCAAATATGTGAGAGAGTTGCTGAAGAAGTTTGGCATGGAAGAATCAAAGCCTATTGGTACTCCCATGGTGACCGGATGCAAGTTAACTCAGAATGATGATTCTCCTAAGGAATATCAAACAAGATATAGGTCAATGATTGGTGGATTTCTCTACTTAACTCATACCAGACCAGACATTATGAATGTTGTATGTATGGTTTCTAGATTTTAGGCTGATCCAAAAGAGTCTCATGTGTCTGCTGTAAAGAGAATCTTCAGATATTTGAAAGGAATAGTTGATTTTGGACTTTGGTATCCTAAGGATGATGATCTCACTTTGAGTGCATATACTGATGTGGATTGGGCAGGAGATGTAGATGATATAAAGAATATTAGTGGTGGTGCCTTCTTCCTAGGGAAGAAGCTAGTGTCTTGGTTAAGTAAAAAGTAGAACTCCATTTCTTTATCTACTGCTAAGGTAGAGTATATTGCTGCTGCAAATAACTATACTCAAGTAATGTGGATGAAACAGATGCTAAATGATATCAGAGTAGTATATGAAGAACCTATTTCCATATATTGTGAAAACTCAAGTGCAATTAACATATCAAAGAACCTGATGCTACACTCTAAGACTAAGCATATATCAATCAAGTTTCACTTCTTAAGGGAGAAAGTGAATGAGAAAAAAGTCAGACTCGAGTATGTGCCTACCAAAGAACAGGTTGCAAACATTTTCACTAAGCCATTGCCGAAGGATAATTTTGAGTATCTTAGAGGGATGCTAGGGGTGATTACCCCTCCTGATATGAAGTAGAGATGCATTTACTTGCATCAATTTGTGTGCTTCATAGATATTTTCTGATCTGGATTGATGTTTGTGTGGCTGTTACTTAGGGGGATTAGTTAGATGTGTAGATATGTGGTTCAGAGATTGTATGTGGGAAGGTAATGCTTACCTTTTCCATTGATGTCAAAGGGGGAGAAGAGCAATGTGAAAAATCCTTTTGGGGAGAAGAGCAGTTGAGGAGAAGAGTCAAAATCTAAGGGGGAGTTAGTGCAGCTGTTTTGATGGTATTTTTCACATCATGTGTTTCCATCAATGCCAAAGGGGGAGATTGTTGGATTCTATGGATGTCTTGCTGATATGTGGTTGGAATTGATGTCAACACTATTAGCATTGTTGTAGTGAAGGTTGTATATGTTGAGGATATTGAGAAAATTGTTAAAGGAAGATTTGTAGGTTGCTAGTGGAATAGTGAGGGTCATGAAGGTGTTTTGTTCTATATGTTGAAGATAAGCTATTGTGGACTAAAGGGTTTATTTATGAGAGTATCTAGTTCATCTACCAGAAGTTTTAGAGATCTGCATGAAGATTTGATCGTGCTATGAACAATTATTTTTTGACAATGTTTTTGTGGTCTCTGTTAGTGTTTCTGATTGAAATTTATGTGATTCTAATAATTTATGCTTCTGCGGATGCTTCTCTATTAGTTCTTGTTTTTTGTGTATGCTTCTAGATCATTCTCTATCATTGTTGTACGTTTGCATTGATTGATGTGTTCATGGTCGAAGATTTTTCTCATGTGTGTTTGGGTTTTCATGTTCTTGGCCGACATGATGGTTGTAATGTGTTGTAGGTCCTTGCAGATTAAAATTTGAATGTTTTGTGCACTCGAGGATATTGGTTTGGGTCACATCATAATATTAGTTGATGTTGTAAAATTCACATGAAAAATTGATTTGTAAATTTGGGCCGACATTGTAAACTTGTTTTATATTTCTAGATGACTAAGTTGTTGATGTAACTTCATGTTACAGATATATAAGAGTGTTTTTTAGAAGGAAGTTAGTGTGTGTGTGGTGTGAAGGAGAGCTAGAAAAAGTGCAAGTGTGTGAACATTGATCTAATCATTCAATTGTAAAGTAGAGTGAGAAGAAGTTTGAGTGAAGTGTGAAGAAGGTTTTCTGTGCTTAGCTGGAACTGTAATCAGGCTTGTGTAGAAACTATTTTCTCAGTTCACACCCTGTGGATCTAATCCAAATTACTGTGTATTGTTGGGTAGTGAGCCCTCTTGTATTTGAGAGTGAGCTCTAGGTAGTGTTCCTGAATGCATGTGCATTCCGATTATTATTCTCATTATACTTTTAATAGGGTATAATATTGTGGACTAACATCCACCGTGGTTTTTCCCCTAAAAGGGTTTCCACGTAAAAAATCTTGGTGTCTCTGTGTTTATGATGTGTTAATTGTTTATGGTTTATTGCTCTTTCATCAGATCTAAGGTTAAGTTAAGTAAAGTTTAAAAAATTTAAATATTTTGTGATAATTGATTCATCCCCCTCCCCTCTCAGTTGTATGTCCTTGTTTTTCCAATAATTATATCAAAAGAGATGAAGATATAGGAAAGTTTGATGCTAGGAGTGATGAAGGAATCTTTCTGGGTTATGCTAATAAAAGTAAGGCCTACCATTGTTACAATAAAATATTGAAGAAAATGGTTGAAAGTGAAAACATTAAGGTTGATGAAGACATAGCTACACTATCCAAAACCCGTGGATATGATTTTGATGATCATAATGATAGTACAAACAAAGGAAAGCAAGGTCAAACTACAAGTCAAGTTCAAATCATTCTGGTGATTCTAAGAAGACTCTGAGGTATGTGAGATTGAATCATTCATAAAATAAAATTATTGGTGACAAGAACAAAGGTGTCCAAACTAGAAGAAAAATTGCAGAAAAATATTGTTTGATTTCAAAGATTGAGCCTAACAATGTGAATGAAGCATGCAAAGATGCACATTGGGTTGAAGCAATGAAAGAGGAACTGCAACAAATTGAAAAGAATGATACATGGATTTTTGTTCCTAGACCTCAGGATAAGAATGTGATTGGAACTAAATTGGTCTTTAGAAACAAATTGAATGAACAAGGCGAAGTGGTTAGAAACAAAGCAAGACTAGTTTGTAAGGGATATTCTTAAATGGAAGGTATTGATTTTGAAGAAACCTTTTCCCTTGTTGTTAGAATTGAAGTTGTGAGATTGTTTCTTTCTTATACTGCTTACAAAGACTACAAAGTTTATCAAATGGATGTCAAGTCTACTTTTCTAAATGGTGAATTGGAAGAAGAGGTATATGTTGAGCAACCTGATGGATTCCAGTTGATTGATCAAGGAGAAATGGTTTGCCGATTGAAGAAAGCATTATATGGACTTAAGCAAGCCCCTAGAGCATGGTATGCCAGATTGGATAAGTACTTGGTGAAACTTGGATTTAACAAAGGTACTGCTGATAGGAATTTGTATTTCAAGAATGATGATAAATATTTGATTGTGTAAGTTTTTGTTGATGATATCATATTTGGAGGAGATGATAGCTTATGCATGAAGTTTTCTAATGAGATGCATAATGAATTTGAGATGTCAATGATTGGAGAGATGAAATTCTTGTTGGGATTGCAAATTACTCAGTTAGATAAAGGGATCTTTATATCTTAGTCCAAGTATGTGAAAAATTTGTTGAAGAAATTCGGTAGATTCAAAACCTGTTGGTACACCCATGGTGACCGGATGCAAGTTGACAACTAATGATGATTATACGAAGGAAAATCAAAATAGATACAGATCAATGATTGGTGGATTGATTTATTTGACTCAAACTTGGCCTGATATCATGAATGTTGTATGTATTGTTGCAAGATTTCAAGCTGATCCCAAAGAATCTCATTTGATTGTTGTGAATAGGATTTTCAGATACTTGAAGGGTGTTGGTTTGTTTTACTATAACCAGGTTGGTCTTCTAATCTACCTATGGAATTTCCAATTCCAATCAAGGGCAGCTCGAAGGATCTGGACCAACTCACGAGGATTTTAAAGACCTCCTACAATTTGGGCTCTACAAGACCTGGGAGGGTGATCCCTTTAGTAATATCAACAAATTAAAACACATACATAACAAAATATTGCTTAACAGATAATCTCATTTAATAGGTCAACACAATAGAATAATATCGAATAGAATTGGTTGTTCATCGATAATATCAACTATTTGGAGCATGAGATAACTACAACACAGGGATTTAAAATGATTTTGAATTTATAATGTTTTTTTGAGATGCATAAAGCTGCAAGATAAATCAGTGCCTAATTTTGGGCCATGGAGTCAAACACATAAAAAGAACTCATCAGCAAATGACATTCAACTAGTGGATTTAAATTGTTAATGTCTTGCATCAACTGTTAGTGTCTTACACCAACAATCCCACTCCTGTTATCAATCAAACTCTCCTTACCAAATCCAACCTACACACTTGAAATCACTGTTATGATCTGCTCAAAGCATTTAACCATTTCCTTGAAATAGACCCATAAAAAAATAACACAATCTCATGAAATTTGAGACAACAAAATCAAAGATACTTTGTATTATTGAATTCATATGATTAAACTGTACAATTATGGAGACAATTTGAAGATATTCATGAATGTGCACACACTTTCATGATTTATTTGCACAAACTGGCTGCACTTGCTCATAAAATTATAAATTATAGCTTACAGACTCAATATGACTCAAAATTTACAATTCTCTATCTACCCCAGCCTCATACAAAATCACATAACCTAGAACTTAATCCGAACTGAATAATGAGAAGAGAAGAGAATATAAAGAAAAGAGAAGCTTTAATTAGAAGAATCCCTAAAACTGATCGGGAAATGCCATTTGGAATCTCAATTCACCATTGATCAATAATAGAAAAGCCTCTCTCCTCTCTCTGCAACAAACTTTGTCTCCAAATCTGCCTTTGTCGTTAGTTGTTCTTCAATAGAAAAAATGTCCATGTGAAAATCTCTTCATTTTACCCAGCTATGAAATTCCTGTGAAAAATATTCTTTTGCCCTTTTATTTATCTATTGGAACTATACATTGTATTTTTCCTTTGTTCTATTTGCAACAAAAAATTCCCATGTGATGAAAATTCCACTGTCATTTAGTTGTGTAAAATATTTCTACTCCCCGTGAAAAGTCAGTTCTACCTCTTTTGTTGTGGTTGTATCTTATTTTATTCACCTCTAGTGAATAAAATATTTCATGGTGAACATTCCATTTACATTATAAAATATTCCCTTTTCATGTAATTTCATGTGCATACCATGTTTTAAATATTTCACCTGCACGTACAACTATTTAAAATTCTTCCCCTTTTAAACATTTCATGGGCTTGCTTCATTTCTTTGGTTTAACAATTTCCCCATGCATTACAATATTTCATGTTTGAAATATTTTATCACTTTGCTCTTTAAATAAGAATATGTGAAATATTTTATCGATCAATGTTTTTTTTTTTAATTCGTGGCCCACCACACACTCTCCCTAAAGTTTTCAAAAAAAAATTCATGGGCAAACAAAAAGCATTTGAATCATTAAAATAGTGGGCTTCATTTAAAACCTTCACCCATGCACAAGACTTCTCCCGGGGCTGCCACTGCGATGTGGCACATTGTCGCCATCTCACGATGAATAAAGAGCGAGCATGTTTTCATTGCAATTTGGCGGGCAGTGGCTGAGATTTGGCTAGGTTTGTATCTTCATTTTTCTGCTGTCGATCTCATCTCTTGCATCTTTCACTTTATGTTTTAAATCTTTCATTTAAAAAATTCTCTCATTCTCATGTGCCTTTTATAATCTACATTTTACCAGGCAACACTTTACCCATTTACATTTTAATGAATATACCTTACCAACTGAGTAAAATATTTACTCCATGCTCCAACAAATACTATTTACTTCTTTCACATTACTCATGTGCATTCTTCATTTTACCATTTAAAATGGTAAAGACCCCATTTCAAAGGGAAACACTACACCGGGAAAATTTTATTTTACCCATGTGAGCCCTTATTTTACTCCCCAACAAAAGAGAATAAATTTAAATTTAATGAATGGGCCCACTTCATATGCACTCTCGCCAACATTTAAAACTCACGAGTCACAGGAACATCTTAACCTTTTAAAATTTTGCTTTTAAAAAAAGCAAATGAGCACTATAAAATTAAATCATCGGCCCCTTTTGCTTTAAATTTAAGAAAAAATGCCTTTTGACCATATTAAAAGCAAATTAAAACTCGCGCATTCCATTCTTCCGGGGACCCACGTGCCATGTGTCATCATCCCTCCATCTCACGATAAATAAAGAGTGAGCATGTTGGAACCATGATATAGCAAGCGACGGTGGAGATCTCGTTGCTCTGTGTCTTCATTTTTCTCCATTGTTGATTTCCTTTGACTTGTTTCATCTCACATTTTTTCCCTAATCTTTTTGCATTTGCTCGAGTTTTGCTTGAAGCTCCACCCCACTCATGGCGGCATCACTATTCTCAACTAGTGCATGGCTTTTAATCTGCATTTGCCTAAGAGTTTCAGACTTTCAACACATTCATTTAGCATCCTATGACCATGGCATGCACGAGCTGTCTCATTTACTGTGTTATGATGGATGCAGATACCCTCGTTCCAGGCAATGCTTATCCTCTGTATTTTCTTGGAACTTCATAGATTTTTTATTGCTTCCAGTTACCATGTTTTGATGGGTATGTGTTTTGCAATAGGGAACACTTCAATGCCTGTGCACCTTCAGATATGAAGCTATAGTGCTTTCAACAAAACTATCTTGCTCGTAGCAATGTGGAGTTTAACATTTCCATCTTGTACATTTACTCCTTTGTCTAGCATTTCTTGGCTTGAGGTTTTGTTTTAGTCTTCAACAAATCACTATGTGGTGCGTTCCCCTTTGTGCATTGTTGGATTTACATGCCCTATTCCATGCGCTGCCATTCATTTCATGCTACCGCACCCTTGTTTGTTGATTCATTGCAGTACCATGTGTGAAGGCTGCCTCCTCATAGCGTGCCCCTCTCTTCATTTGTGATGGCATTCTACTTGTTCCTCAATGATTTCAGCTTCTTTGGCTTTGGATGGGCATGAGCCAAATACATTTGCCTAAAAGTCACTAGAGCTCCTTATCAAACTATTGGGTGCGTAACCTACAACCAAGTGCATTTGAGTGAAAGTTTCTTAAGCCTTTAAAAATCCATCTTGTTGGTACCCTACTTACTCTCTGCAATAGGCACGATGGAATGGCCATATATCTACCATTCATGCTATCGAATCTCAACTCCATTTGTCGTATCCTTCACATAAAGACTCCCTCTCTTAGTTGCGTTGACTTGAGAGTTTCTAAAATCCCTTTCAACAAATGCATTTTCTTAGAGGTTCTGAGGGTTTTTAACACTTTCATTTTCTACTTTGTGCCAATGCGTTCCCTCCATAATTCTCCTTTGGCGCGGGCTATGGAAAGTGTTTGGAATACTTTGAAAGTTTCTTAAGCATTTTCAAGAAATGCATTGTGTCTTGTAGCTAGTGCCTCCTTTGTAGATTGATGCCCCTCCTATTGCTGATGGCACCCTTGTGTTTTGTTTGAATCCTTATCCACAAGTTTTCTTTTCTGCACTTTCACCATATAGACTCAAGCTAAAATAGAGGCCAAGATTCAGCACCAAGGGAGAATATTCAAGCATTTGTCAATCATTTTCTACAAATACAATCTACCAAGTCAACCTTATAGTTTTAGCATGATGGATGTTCCCTCATTTCCCCATATGCAACATGGGGCCTCTGCAAGTCTTTATCTTATATTGCCTTAAAATGTTTGTTCTGCTCTAGAAACTGTGACTATACTCAATCATATGCCACCAAGCTCACATAAGATATTTGAAGTAATATCCACAATGTCCCCAACAATTCCAAGCTTATACAACCACATTTTAGGGGGTCTTAATAATGATCAATTTATGTGAAGATTTTCCTTGGTTTTTAACTTTAGCCTCATGTGGTTGTTATCAACATCTTCACTCTTATAAAATGGCCCTATTATCCTTTGTTTATCTTTAACAAAGTACATGATGTTATAAGAAGTAAAAATTCTTATTTCCACCCCGTGATTATGCTCAATACAAAGAAAATGACCAACAAATTCATCATCTATACACACTTGACCACTTTCAAGTAAGTGAGTATCTTGTTAGTGCAAGACCCAAACTTCCTTTTTTGCTGCATATGCAGATACAAAGCCAAATGCATATTTAGCTACTTCATATTCAGCTATAGCTTCAAAAGGATCTTCCCATGTAAAATCAATCTTCTATGCGTCTTTCCTCTAGGAGAAATGAAAATTTAAGGTATAGCTCATCCTGTTGCCTTACATGATCCAGTTGGTTAACACATTCCTGATATTGTGTTATTCATGTCAGTCCATTTATGGGCCTGACTAAATTTTTTTTCATTTTCAAACAAATTTCAAGCTCAAATTAACTTTAGACAACTTCTGAATGCATCAAAAATGAAAAGATAAAATGGGTTTGCATTAAAACTCACTTTCTGATCTTTTGCAAAATGTGCAAAAACTATCAAAGTAAGCTCTAGAATCAACCTAGGAGACTGGTCAAATGACCTCTTGGAGACATAAAATCTTGTAGGAATGTAGAAATTTGGTCCAAGAATCCAATGAAAAAGACAGCTCGGAGAAATAAATCACGAGGAAAAAGTTATTCGCTATCAAAGTTTCTCATTCGAATTTTCTGCAATAAACAACTATTCTGAACGAATTGAAACTGATCCAATCACCTCGTTGCAAAAATATCAAATCAATTCCTGGCAAGCTGCCACTAGACACAGTAGATTACTTTGGTATAGATAACACATGTGCATAAGGAATTAGCTTGAATAATCACCCATCAAAAGTTATTGATGCTCGAAGTTGGCCTCTCAGAAAGGTTTTAAAGGAAAACTGAAGAAATTCCATTTGGTTTTGATCTAGTAAAAATAGCAAATCAATTCATAAGGCCTTGAAAGCTAACATGTGAGCTCATTTTGGCATAGAGAATGAAAAACAAAAATCATTCTGACATGATGGTCAACCGGATGCAAAATGCAAGCTCAAACGGGAGGCAACTTTGCAGAACTGAATGTTTGCAAGCAACATAAATGTGACAAAACCCTCTAGCTTCACTTTTTGAAACCTCGAAAAAACTCATCGTGGGAAGCTGAAAATTGACATGCACATTCCAATAGGACACATGAGTGTGTCCGCAAATGGATTTTTCTTAGAAAGTCAACAAGCTTCAAGTTATGACCTCCAAAGTAGGTCATTCAGGCAGGTTCATCAGGTGCAGTTCTGAAAGTGCATAGGAAATTTTTTTGATATGGGCACTTGGGTATGTACAGGCTAATGGTGGGCCAAAAAGTGGCAATGAGGAAAAAAACATGTCTTTCATCGACCCAAAAATGCGAAAATACCGTGTTGACTTTTTTTAGGCTCGGGTGTCAGTACACACTACCAAAGCAAACACCAATCCTAGTTTTCCATATCAGATATCCGATTTGTAAAAAGCATATATATATGAAATTTGTCATTGTTTTAAAGTAACGGTCTACAAATTAGATATTCATTTCAAATAGGATATCTGATTTGAAACGGATATCCGATTTGTAGACCATTACTTTAAAACAACGACAAATTTTGTATATATATGCTTTTTACAAAACAGATATCTGATTTGTAGACCGTTACTTTAAAACAACGACAAATTTTGTATATATATGCTTTTTACAAATCGGATATCCAATTTTTGTACACATAGACCTAAGGGTTAATGGTAGATGGTAGAAGGTTTAAGGGTTAAAGTTTTAGGGTTTAGGGTATATGGTAGAGGGTTTAAGGGTTAAGGGTTTATGGTAGAGGGTTATAAAGGTTTAGGGTTTCATGGTTAAGGGTATAGGGGAGAGAGATAGATGGAGTTAGTGTGTGAGAGAGTGACCTGAGAGAGTGGGATAAGGTCAGAGAGGGTGGGAGAGTGGGATAGAGTGGGAGAGAGGGAGGGAGAGGGAGGAAGAGAGGGAGGGAGAGCGTGGTAGAGAGTGGGAGAGAGGGAGGGAG
>VDFB02270651.1:101240772-101270472 GCA_007258455.2 Sequoia sempervirens | reverse complement strand
GAGAGAGAGAGAGAGAGAGAGAGAGAGAGAGAGAGAGAGAGAGAGAGAGAGAGAGAATTAGGAGGGGAAGGGAGAGGAAGAGGGGAAGAAGGGTAGAGAGAGGAGAGAGAATTAGAGGGGAATAATGGGAGAGAGAGAGGGAGGGAAAGAGATAATATTTAAATATTTTATGTTAGTAATATTAATTAGTTATATAATATTTTATATATTAGTAATATATATATACATTAACTAAAATATAGAAATAATATTTAAATATTATACATAATAATATAATATCTTATATATTAAATTATAAACTATATTGTATATTCTAAACTAGATATATTAAAATAAACTATAAAATATTTATTTAATTTTATAAATCATATTATAAAGTGTATAACATTTTAAATTGAGAGAGAACTAAATCGAGCATCCTAATTTGAAATGGATAGACTCTGATTTTGAAACGGATATCCGACATTTGAAAATGTGATATCCAATATTTCACACATAATTTATTTCCTAGGGATTAGCCTTGGGCTTGCTTTTGAATTTTTCTTGGACATGCTAATCCTAAGAAGTCAATGTAAAAAAAGTGTTTCACAACTTACCTTATTTTTCTAGACTTCGGCAATGTGGCTGATGAATTTTTTTTAGCCAAAATTGATGAAACAAAAAGGGTTTGTAGAGGAGACTCAACTTTCCACCAATATAAATTATTCTTTACTTTGAATTTAATAAATTATTATTATTCATTTTCTATTAGAATTACTAATTAAAGTCTTGATTGAAAAACATCATAACTTTCTAAACGATATCATATTTGATCCAAAACATGCTACCATCTCTATGCTCTGCGATACTATAGGATTAAATTTTTTTGAATTTTATGAAGTTTGACCAAGCATGTGGTCGACATACGAAGTTTTTATATTTTTTAAAAATTTGTAATAAAATTTCATAATTAATTATTTATTTGGAAAAATTACAAAAAATATATAAAGGCCACATCCCAGACATGAGCCCTCTAATTTATATCTAAAATATTATAAAAATATTAATTTATTTTATTGTGGTTAGGGTGGTCGACAGACATCTACTTTATATTTTCCCGGAAATTTAAGTACTAATGCATTGAAATTTCAATTTTCACCAAATAAACTTTTAAAAAAATAAAATAAACTTAGTAGTTTAGAAACTACATTCAATTTGCCACAGATTTTATTCTTACATATTTTTGAAATAATATAGATAACTTATTCAAATTTTTTATGTCAAGTTGCCTAACTCTGATTTTTTTGAATTTTCATTGCCACTTAAGGGCTTGTTTTTTCCATGATTATCCTGCACATACCCACTTCAAATTTGCAAAATTTGAGAGTGTCAACAAAGGGGATAGTTAATTTTGGTCTATGGTATACTAAAGACAATGATCTTACTTTGAGTGCATTTACTGATGTTGATTGGGCATGAGATGTGAATGATAGAAAATTACTAGTGGTGGAGCATTTTTCTTGGGAAAGAAACTAATTTCATGGATGAGTAAGAAGGAAAATGCTATTTCCTTATCTACTGTAGAGGAAAAATACATTGCTGCTGCTAATAATTGTACTCAAGTACTATGGATGAAGTAGATCTTGAAAGATACCAGAGTTGTGTATGATGAGCCTATTGTTATATTCTGTGATAACTCAAGTGCTATTAACATTTCTAAGAATCCGGTGCTACATTCAAAGACCAAGCATATATCTATCAAGTTTCACTTTTTGAGAGAGAAAGTAAGTGAAAAGGAAGTTATATTGGAGTATTTACCTACTGAGCAGATTTCATACATATTTACCAAGTCGTTGCCTAAAGATACTTTTGTGTATCTCAGAGGGAAGTTAGGGATGATTACCCCTCCTAATATGAACTAAGGATGCACTGATTTGCATCAATCCATGCATTTCATGATCATATTTTGATTCAAATTGATGTTATGGTGGTTGCTACTCAGCAGGAGTAGTCAGATATGTGGTTTAGAGCTTGCATAGAAGAGATCTTTGCCATTGATGTCAAAGGGGGAGAAGAGCAATGTGAAAAATATTTGTGGGAAGAAACGTTGAGAAGAAAAGAGTCATAACCTAAGGAGGAGTAAGCGTAGTTGTGTTGATGGTATTTTTCACATCATGTGTTGCCATTAATTCCAAAGGGGAGATTGTTGGATGTTTTGGTTGTGTTATTGATATGTGGTTGTCATTGATGTCAACACTATTAGCATTGTTCCATTAAAAGCTATATATGTTGATGATATTGAGAAAATTGTAATTAGAAGTGCTACAGGTTGTCAATGGTGGAGTGAAGTTCTTTCTATCGGTGTGATCAATACCTTGTTGTTCTGAGGTTTTGGACTAAAGTATTTCTTATTGAGTATATCTAGTTTATCCACGTCAAATTTCAGAGATCCGCGTGAAGAGTTGATTGAGTTATGGAGATTTTCATTCTGATAGTTTTTCTATTACTTTAGTTGGCGTTCCTGATTAAAGATCATGTGATTTTAGTAAGTTTAGTTACTGCAGATGCATCTCTAATGTTTCCTAATGCTTGTGGATGTTTCTAGTTCTTGCTCTATGTTGCACATCTGCATTGATCATTGTGCTCGTGATCCAATATTTTCTCTTGCATGTTCATATTTTTCATGTTCTTGGCCGACAAGGTGTTGAAGTGTGTTGTGGATCTTTGAGGAGTAATTAATTGAAGTTTTTTCATGTTGGAGATGCTATTTTCGGTCTTCACTATGTTGTGGATGACCTTGGTCGATTCTCATGAATAATCTTTATTTGTTTTGGGCCGACTATTTGTAATTATTTTATTATCTCTTTATGGCTGACTTATAGTGATGGAATTTCTTAATGCGGATATATAAGAGTGATTGTTTATTCAAATTGAATTGTGCGTGAGTGTGCTTGTGTGTGAGAAAGTGTGAATATTGTTCAGATCATTTGAAGGTAGAGTAGAAGAGTGAAGAAGAGTGAAGAAGATTGAAGAAGTGTTCATGTGCTTAACCAGAACTGTAACCAGACATTAGCAGATGCTATTTTCTTAGTTCAAATCCGGATGGTTTTAATTTGAATCTTTTTGTAAGACAGTGTGTCTTCCTTTGTAATTGAGCAGTGAGCTCTAGGCCGTGTGCTTGAATGCATGTACATTCCCCATTCATATTTTCTTATACTTTTAACAGGGTATAATCTTGTGGAATAACCTTCACCATGGTTTTCCCCTAACATGGTTTCCACAAAAATCTTGGTGTTATGTGTGCTTTTGATGTGTTGTTCATTTATGCTTTCATGATTAATAATCATATTTGAGAATAAGGTTAATAAGTTGAATAAGTTTGAAATTCGGTGACAACTGATTCATCCCCCCCCCTCTCAGTTGGCTGCCCTTGTGTTTCCAACAAAACATAGAAATATTAAATGACAGAAGGGTGATAGTATTAATCAGGATGGATTTGTAAATGGCAGGAAATGGTGGTGTTTCGAGCCATTGTTGTTTGATGAATGTTTTCAAATTTGTGATAGAAATATACTTGGTCTGCAAATGGTATCAAACCCCCTAATCCTATTAAGGCACCATGACACCAAGAGCATTTAAATATCTCACATAGTGAAGAATATTGGCTACAAGGTGGTTGAGGATTAGAAAAATCCTAATACGTGTTGAATCAATGAATACATTTAGTAAAGTGTCAAGATTTTATAATGGATCTATGGTTGGGAGCAAGGAATTCACAAGATGAATGATTAAAAGGGGTCATGATTGAATTCTTAAAGATTATTGCCCACATATTGAAAGAGTCAAATGTTGTTGCAGGTGTAATTATGTTTTTGTATGAAGGTCAATGAATCCAGTGTGTAATTATGAGAGGTAGTAGTTTGATCAGATAGTGATATCATTTGAAATGCATATGGCATCTAAGGTTGTTGGATGTTTAATAATTATGTTGGATGGAGAGGCATTGGTTCTTGACAAAGAACAACAGAAGCAGGTTTATTATAAGAATAAAAAATGCACAGAAGGTTTATTTCATCATTTTATAGGGAGTGCCTTTGTTTGCAGTATGGTTCGCGGTATTGTTGTCTAAGAATCCTGAAGTATGGAAGGTGGTATGTTGAGTTGCTTAGTTTCACGTCGGAACCAAAAGGAATATATTTTAAAAAAATGATCAAGAAGTTAAATAAATTCTCATGTTGTTATCTCGAGATGGCTGCTTTGTTATTGTGGTGATTGTGGTGTGATGTCAAAATTAGGCAGTCATATCTATGCCCAAGGGAGGAGCTTTAATTTGGTTATGATTAATTGAGAAATGTTTTATTTTGAATAAGGTTAATTGTTTACACCTTTAATTTACAAGCAACTGGTTAGATAATTGCATGAAGATGTAATGAATATAATTATATTTAATGATTTGAGAAATGTTTATCTAATTATTTTGGGTATTTTCTATAAGTGTAATACAACATTGTCCCCAAGGCATTGAATATTGATGATGCTTAAGAGATGGTGTCAACTTTACAAGAGGAAATATCACATGAAGAACTTGCATAGGAAAGCATGCCAAAAAGGGTGGAGATTTAAACTATTCAAAAGGGACCCAAATATGTAAATGTTCCCAAAGGAGGAAGATTCTAGATGTTCCAGAACCCCTGCACATGGATACATGTAAGAATTAGCTGCCAAGAAGATTTTAAAATTGCAATTTAATTGCAACTAAAAAATTTAAAGTGATGTCTACCTAAGAATATGTTCCCAACTGTGTGCCAATTGGAGAAAATGTGTTTCAAATAAGGAGTGACATGTGATGCTACTTTTACTCTCCAATAGGAATTTTCATCAAGGCCAAGGTGGCACAGTGCTAGTTTCTTATTGCTCCAAAATGTAACAATTTTTTTTTTATTGGATGATGATGTACCGCATTTTCCAAAACCTAATGTAACCACTTGATGCTTCTAGATGTTCAATCTAAGCCCTTGGATTGATTGAATCCTAGCCATTGATTCTGGAATGTAAAATCTATATAAGGCCTTTTTGGTGCAGGAGCACCTTGGCCACTTCATGCTTCCATGGAGGAATCTTGAAATTTGGTTCAGTTTTGGTGTTTCAATAATGTCTCAAAGGTCATTTTTTCATATGTTGAAGTAGTAGGTGGGGTGATTGTTTAATTTTTGTATCAATTTTGCAAAGATGTAAAAGTGGTCCAAAAGTTGTCAATTATTTCAAAAGTTGTCACAATATTGCAAAATTGCAAAATAGAGGCAAACTTTGGAAGGTGAAGGGACATTTCAGTTTTAGGAATTTTAGGGTAGTTAGAAACTTAAGAGTTAGTTTTTAATTCCTATAAAATTCCTTTTGTACATTTGAAACTTTGTGGGTGATTGAAGTTTTTGAGTGGGAATAAAGAAAAGCATTGTTTTCTTACCATTTTCTTCATAAATTCATTGTTTCCAGTCATTGCACGGCTCTATACGAGATCATACACATGTGTAAGTGTTTTAATTAGATATTAATTTCAATCACCTTCCTTTTGAATTTTTTTTCATGTGAATTGGTGAAATTTTGAAAGAGATATTGTAATTTTTGTAGAAACTGCTAAAACCCTGATGAGGGTAAACATAGACAGGAGAAATTGTGCTTCTCCCATAATATTCTGTGAAATATCCTAATATTTGGTGAAATTACACCTTAATTCATCTATCTTCATATTTCAATGGTTTGGGGCCGAAAACATAAAGTTAAGGTGTGAAAAATTTAAGTTTAGGACTGTTACAGTATGAAAATAAAGCATTTAGGGACATTTATGAAGTTTCAATACTAGGGTTTGTTAAATGTCAATGGAAATGAATGTTTTATGCTTTATTAAGAATTATTAGGTCTTAATAAAGGTTATTGAGCAATTGGTTAAGATATTTCAAGTTTGGAGACATATTAACCAATAAGCCCTAGGTCTGCAAATTAGGGAAAATCTGGCAAAACTAGTCAACAGTGAAGACTTATTAAGTTTTTGCTCATGGTTTTAAGTTTTTTTTTTTTGTAAATATGCTTGGAATAAGGTGAAATCATTTCAAGACAAGGATTGATATATTTACAAGTTTTTGGAGTTCATTTAGTGATTGTCCTGTCTGGTTAGAGTTAATACAGTCAACTTTGGGAATAGAAATTGGAGATGTTTGAATTGGTATTTGCTAAAATATTTTGAGCAATGAATGGGAAAAAGTATGTCATGATTGTGTAGGCTATATGATACTTTTTTGAGGCATTAGTAAGTGGAGATGGCTTGGGTATTATGAAGTTTCTTGTTTATGGGGTTTCAAATGGCCTATTTGCTGTTTTAGGACAAACATTTTTAAAATTCTCAATTTTATGATGATTTATGTTGATAGAAGTGTATGATCCAGTGATATTGATGTTGTTTAAAGTTTATTGAGAAGTATTTATGGGATTTTGTGCTTTGTAACTCAATTTGAGGTATTGAAATCATGAGTTTTATGAATGGAAAAGAGTCCTAATTGAATGGAAGTGAAGAATTGGTTAAGTTTTGTTGAATGAGATTGTTTGAGTGTTTTTTTCTTCCTCTGCATTGCATCACTTTTCCTTCTCCTTTTTAAAGAGGTTAGAATTGAGTTAAGAGTTAGAATTCCAAGAATCAATAGGAGTAGTTGTAGGAGAGGAGAGAGCTAGAGACTTCTATGTAATTATTCGAGAAGTTAATGCAATTGAGTTACTGATTTGGAAAACTTTATGTTAAGCTTTGATAGTCTTATGGTTTCTTGTTCTTGATTATCAATGTTAGATGTTAGTTTTCAGTTCTTTCATAATGATGGTGAAGTGTGAATGATGTTTATTGAACTGTTGCTCATACTTTTAGTGACTTGCTGATTGTAAGCTACTGTGTAAAGTTAGTATGAGCCATATATTCTACTAAGTTCAACTGTGGATACTTTTTCATATTGCACTAGGTATGTGGATGAATGATCATAGGCTGAAAATATTTTGATTACCTTTGGAGATTGCACTATTTCTGTGATACTACAGATTTTCCTTGGTTAAGCAGGAACTGATTATTGGGGATTTATCCATTTGAAACACTCATCATTGTTCTGATTGATCTTAGGTTTTAGTTTAGGATATCTCTTAAACCCTATACCTTTTGATCTTTCTTTAAATTTGGGTTAGTTTTAGGATTGAATCAACATCACCACATTGCTATATTTGATGATAAATATACTTCCAACATTGTTAATTTGTAAGGCCACTTGTGATTACTAGCAAATCACATCACCACTAAGTTGTTTGTTGCATTGTCAAGATATGACATTAGAGACCTTGGGGTTGTTTTTTAAGGCTTGCTGATAGAGATTTACCTTTTGAAAGAGAGTTAGAGTACTTGTATTTTGTTTGAGTTGTTGTAGTGCTAAAAATACCATCAATAGGTTTTTGATATTTTAGAAGTATACAATTGATTCACACCTCCTCTTAGTTGTCTTGTGCATCTAATTTTTTTTATTAGAGTTGTGGTTCCTAGGAAGAAGCTTAACCACTTGAGTTAGATCTAGATGACACACAAGAAAGGTGTGAAAGATCCCTTATTTGATGGAATAAATTTTCCCTATTAGAAAGCTAGGATGGATTATTTCTTAGTATCCCTTGGATTTGGTGTCTAGAAGTTTGTTGAAAAAGATTATACTATGCATGCAAATGGACCATCAACTAATGATGAGATCAAGGCATATGAAAATAATGGAAGCGCAAGGATTGCAATCCTGAGTGGTCTTACTGATTCAGAACTTGTGAAGGTTGGGAACTTCAAATCTGCTAAAGATATCTAGAAGAAGCTGGAAAGTATCTATGATGGAGATTATAAGGTCAAACAAGAGAAGATGTAAAACTACAAAGAAAAATTTTAAACCTAAGGTTTTCTGAAGATGAAGATATGACCGCGTAAATGCTCAGAGTTGATGAATTTTTCAATGCCATCAATGGTCTTGGAGGAAATTTGGATGAAAGAAAAGTTGTGAAAAAGGTATTAAGAACTATGCATAAATATTATAGTCATAAAGTTTATGCTATTGAGGAAGCTCAAAATTTTGATAATTATTCTAGAGTTGATATGTTTGGTGCTTTAACTTCTTTTGAAATGAGAGAATTTGGTGAAGATGCTACAAACAAAGAAATTGATTTTGAAGTCTACAAAGTAGAAAAGGATGTTGGATTAGATCCAGATCATCTTGTTGAGGTGGAAGAAAATTTTGTGAGGAGATTGAAAACAGGTACTGGAAAATACATAGGTAAGCTACCTTTCAAATGTTTCAATTGTGGAAAGATAGGTCAATATGCATCTAAATGTCCAATCAAAGTTACTAATGACAACCGAAAGGATCATAAGGGAAAATTTGTCAAGAAGCGTTATTATGTTGAAAAGGACATTTGTGTTTTAAATGATGAAGAATTAGATTATCTAGATGAAGGAAGTGATCTTGTTCATAGCTTTAAATGTTGGAACTAATTCTCCTAATGTTGAAAGACGTGTGAAGGAAAGTGCTTCAGAAATAGGTCATAACATTGAAGGAACTATGCTGAGTTCTTTTCATGCTAAAGAGGAGAAGAGTTACTAGATTATTAATAGTGGATGCTCAAATCATATGACAGGTTATAAGAGTAAGTTTCTTAATATTGAAAAGTATGATGGTGGTCTTGTTAAGTTTGGTGATGATACATCTACTAAGATCTGTGAAAAAGTTTCAATTAGTTTTGATGGAAAGCATAATAAAGATGATGTTCTTTATTTCAAGGGTATCTAACATAATCTTCTAAGTGTAGGAAAAATGTGTAGCAAAGTATATAATCTTGTATTTTAGAATGGTGGCTGTGAAATTAGAAAAGGAAGCTTTGGTATTCTGGTTATTGTTCAAAAAAGGAAAAAATGGTAATGTCTATCAAATCAAAGGTAATGGTGCAAAGCTCTTTATGTCTCAAACTAATGAAAGTTGGCTATGAGATAGAAGAATGGGTCACATTAATTTTGATAGCCTAGCAAGGATAAGTTCTACTGATGTTGTGAGAGATTTTCCAAAGATTACAAAGCCTATCAATGCAATCTACAAAGAATGTCAAATTGGAAAGTAAACAAAGACAAGATTCAAGACAAAAGAATACTCTACCATAGGTCTCTTGGAGTTAGTTCATATAGATCTATGTGGACCTATAAAAATTAGAAGATCATGTGGTGACAAGTATTTCATGTTATTAACTAATGATTATTCTAGAATTGCTTGTGTAACATTTGTCAAAGAAAAATCAAAATATCTAGACAAGTTTAAAATATTTAAGGCTATGGTGGAGAATGAAGTGAATCTAAAAATTAAATACTTCAGATTTGATAGAGGTGTTGAGTTTACTTCAAATGAGTTTTTTTTTTTTTTTAAAGATCATGGAATAAGAAGGCATTTATCAACCCCTAGAACTCCTTAGAAAAATTGAGTTGTGGAAAAGAAAAATAGAACATTTTAGGAAACAACTAGGACAATGATGAAGGAAGTTAACCTTCTAGATGCCTATTAGAGAGAAGCAATTCATATCATAGTCTACATTCCTAATAGAGGTCAAGCGAGAGAAAACAATTCAAAAAATCCCTATGAGTTATGGTATGGTAAAATTCGCACTATGAAATATTTCAAAGTTTTTGGAAGCAAATGTTATATCAAAAGAGATGATGAATACTTAGGAAAATTTGATGCAAGATCTGATGAAGGAATATTCCTTGAATACTCTAGAAGAAAACCTATAGGTGTTACAACAAAATATTGAAGAAGGTTGTTGAGAGTGCAAGTGTCAAAGTGGATGAAAAACCACATAAAAGTTTAGTATTGATAGAACAATATGAATCTGATGAATCCCCTTGTAGTGAAGGATAAAATGTTGAAGACAAAGGAAAAGAGTTTATAGTTGAAGAGGAAGAAGCTCCGGAAAAGAATCCTAAGACTCCTAAGTATGTGCATAAGAATCATTTTGAAGATAAGATCATTGGAGATAAGAGAAAAGGTGTGCTAACAAGAAGAAAAGTTTCTATGATAAAGGAACAAGTAAATTTTTATTTACTTTCTAAGGTGGAACCTAAAATAGCAAACGAGACATGTAAAGATGAGAATTGGGTCAAATTAATGAAGGAAGAGTTAGAAAAGATAAAGTAGAATGACTTGGTAATTGGTTCCAAGACCAGAAAACAAGAATATAGTTGGTACTAAGTGGGTATTTTGGAATAAGCTGAATGAAGATGGAAAAGTTGTCAAGAACAAGACTAGACTTGTGTGTAAGGATTACTCATAGGTTGAAGGTATATATTTTAAGGAAAAAATTTCTCTAGTTGTAAGAATTGAAGCTATCAAGATGTTTTTAGCTTTTGCAACACATAAGATTTCAAAGTTTATTAGATGGATGTGAAGTCTACATTCTTGAATGGTGAATTGGAAGAAGAGGTATAAATTGAACAACCAGAAGGTTTTAATATGTTAGAAGATTAAAACATGGTTTACAAGTTGAAGAAAGTATTATATGGATTGAATCAAGCTCCTAGAGCTTGGTATGCAAGGTTAGATAAGTACTTGCTATAACAAGGATTCAAAAAAGGTACTACATATAGCAATTTGTATTTCAAAGCTAAAGGATAAAAAATATTTTAATTCTGGTGGTATATGTTGATGAAATAATCTCCTGAGGAAATAAAGACATGTGCAAAAGGTTTACAAATGAAATGCAAAAATAATTTGAGATGTCAATGTGTGTGGAGATGAATTTCTTCCTTGGTTTCCAGATCAGTCAATCAAAGAAAGGTATATTCATATCACTATCTAAGTATGTTAAGGAATTTTTTCAAATAATTTTTGAATGGATGACTCTAAACTAGTATGTACTCCCATGGTTACTAATTGTAACTTAGGAAAGAATGATGAATCTCCTAAGATAGATCAGAGCAAATATAGATCAATGATTGGTGGACTATTATACCTTACTACTACTGGACTGGATATCATGCATTTAGTTTGTCTTGTGGCTATATTTCAAGAAGATCTCAGAGAATCTCATGTTGTATCAATGAAAAGGATATTTGATGCAAAGGTAGGGGCAACTTCAAAGGTTTCTGGAAGGCACAAAGCATGATATTTCTTGTCCATCCATTTGACTCAAAACTTCCTTCACATGACACATGGTTCTACAAAGGTTACAAGTCATAAAAAATGAAATCAAGCCACAAAACTCTTAATGGACCCCTAGAACACCTTGAACATCATAAGAATGATAGGATTGGACCAAGGAAGGTCTCCTAAAATACTGATCCTTCACTTTTCCCATCACTCACTCCCAAAGAGGCCTACTTGCTAGTAGTATTTCAAATGACAAAATCAGACACAACTTCCCAATTGTGTGGGATATCCTAAAAAAAATATAGATTCAAGTACCCTTTATGGAATTATCAAGCATATCAAGAAACCAAAGGGGGTTGTTTCAGAAAGTATCCTCCAAATATTGACTGTCTCGCTGCCACAAGGAGACCTAATTGTGCAAATGACTTTGTAGGCACTAGGGTTTGACACAAAATGGATTCAAAAGTCTTCCAAAGGGGTTCCAGGGTCTTTAACATGTCACCAAGGAATTCACCTAACCTTCCATGGTCTTGAAACTCTTGGCTTCAACTCCTTTTTATCAAAACACACCCACAACTAGGGTTTTGGACTGCTATAAAGGGAAATTAGTCCCTTCATCTGCTTCCTGCATGTGCCAACAACAACACCAACCCTTGCAACTTCATGAAATAAAAAATTACACCTACATATACAATTCTACTAGGTTTTAGCATTTTCTACTAGGTGGAATGGCTTTTACATCATTTTTATTGGCTTCAATACCCTGACTTAGGGTTTCAAGCGATGTACAAATAAATTTCTCTAAAACGCTTCAAGCTTGATGAATTCTCCTCAGAACAATTGCATCAAGAAGCTAACTCAATGTACCATAACAAAAAATCAATTTCACAGCATGAAAGTACTGTACAGACCTGTACAATGCTTGAAAATAGAGTAAAAACACCGGAAATGCAAAAAATTGGTAACTTCTCTATTGTAATTCACACCAAAATATCTCAACAATGTTTTCTTTTGGGATCCCAAAGCCTATTCAACATACATACAATGGTTAGAAACCAAAATTTGAATTCCAACCAACTTCTTACATCATTTTTTACTTTTGTGACCCTTCATTTTTGGTTTTTTGCAATTTTTGCAACATGGCAACTTTTTTCAAAATTAACAACATTTGACAACTTAACTAGCTATCACTCCTAGTGACCAAAAATGACTTCCAAAACATGAGTCATGGTCTAAAATGACCTTATTACATGAAAGAAACACAAAACTAAACAAAAAATGACACTTAACCTCCTTTAACATCATGAAAACTATGGTGCCCTACACCATACTCCCGGGAAAAAAGGAACTCAAGTCCCCTTGAGGACTATGCAAAAATAGAATCATGCTTGATTACATCATATGCTAACCTCCAAGTGGTAGCTTTAGGTGGTACACCCTTCTAATGGACTAAGCACTTGAAATATGAATCGTTTCTTGCCTTTATGAGCTCCTTGTTACCTAAGATATGCTGTAACTTCAAAGAATTGTTTGATAGATGATCAAGTTGACTTGTGTTGCCCTTGAGAATGTTGGTAAACCTGTATCTTGACCAACCACCTTATCTCCTCCATCCTTGCAATGCACTTCCTTCTTGTTCACTTCCATGGTATGCTTGAACTTTCTCTTTTTCCCTTGTAGCTTACCCTTGATCTCTTCACCTCTATTTTTCACCTCTTCCATCTGATGCTCTACCCCTATGACTATTGCTTTATCAGGTTCACTAACCTATGATTTGACAGAAAAAAAATGACCACTATCCTCCTATGAAAACAATGAATGTAACACCCCTCTTATCATCATATCAACATGCTTCTTAACCCACTCTTGAATCTCTGTACTCAATTCATCCTTGACCTTCAACTCAATATCATTTCCCTCCAAAATTGAATTATTCTCCAAACTTGTTGTCCTAACATCTCCAAGTCTAGGAGTGGCTGCAAGGATCCTATCCTCCTTTTCCACTAAACTTATAAACTCTTTCCTACCAACCATCATCACATTGGCTACCTTAGTTTGTCCTTTATCATATTCTATCAATGGTGTCAAAGTAAAGGAAATTCCATCTTTTTCTATCTCATATGTATTTCTTCTACCATCATACATAACATGCCTATCAAATTTCCAAGGTCTCCCTAGCAACAAATGGCACACATCCATAGGTAGAAAATCACATAAAATCTTATCTTTGTGCCCTCCTATTTTGAACTCCACCAAAGCTTGTTGATCATTAATCAATAAATACTTGTTGGTGTAATTAATTAATTAATTATTACACTAGCATAAGTTAACTTAGGTCTTGCATTTAATCATTAAGTCCTAGGTTGCATTATTAGATAAATCATTTAATAAATGGGATAATATTCCCTTCCTTATTTGTAGGAGATAAGATTCCTTCTAGAAGATGAGTTGTCCTTTTAGAACTTATCTCAACATTTAATGATCATCACCATTAGGGTTCACATGTTGTCACATGTTGTTAGATCAAGACACATGGCAACATCTCATGCATATTAGGGTTTATCTCTTGCCTATTTAATCAGGCATCTTGTTCATTTGTAATATATCCAGATCCAATCACATCATATCAATATTGAATCTCCATTGTGCATGCCTAGTTGCAACACTTTCTGGGTGGTTGATTATCTTTCCTGGCTTAAAGGTCCTCCATCGAAGTCTGTAGCTTCAAGGACTGTGCATCCATTATCCCAACATGGTATTAGAGCTTATCCAGTGAAACGTCAACCCTCGATCAAGAAAGTTGGTATGCGAGATTCTCTGCAAGCTTGAAGGTTTCCATTGAAGGCTACTTGTTTCCACCCGGGGACCAAGCTGATTTCTGAAGCAGATAGAGTCAAATCTGAGCTCGCCATTGTCTTCAGAAGGCCTTGAAACCCTAGGATCACCTGCCCATTCATCAAAATTGGATACATCAACCCGGGAGCTTCAGAGGTATTTTTAGGGTTTGCAAAATCAATCGTACTATCCGTACAATTTGCAGCAAAAAAATCATCCCGGTCAGTTGTCCTCTGAAGCAAATTTTTTTTATACGCAAGCCACTTTTCGTTTCAAAAAAATCAGGCTAATATTTTTTATTATTCGGCAAAAATCATATTTTTCCTATAGTTGTGGCAGAAAAATTAAATAAATTCGGGCGACCTGCAAATTTATTTCACCGTCGACATCAATATTTCTATCGGCATCATATTGTGGGTCTGATTTTTTTTTTGTCGGCATGGGATATATTTTTTTTGCACATATAATTTAATCGGCATTTTTGAATTGCCTATCGGCAATATTCAAAATTTTTGGGAGGATTTTATTTATCTTTTATTTTAAAGTCTGGGAATATATTTTTCGTTTTCGCCTGCATTTATTTGTTGCAGGAGGCATGTCCTTTTGTCGGCCCACTTGTAGCACGTGAAATCCCCGACCGTTCGCCAGGCCCATGCCCCAGCTCGCTGTTCTCTGTGCTCCACCGACGTACGTCTCTAGCCAATTCCGTCGGAGTCCTCTCCACTCGCAGACACCGAATTTTTTTGTTCTCGCCGGTGCTTGTGTTCTCCTCGCCGACCGGCCGAGTCCCTACCGCCGGTGATTGTGTTTGTCTCCCACCGACTGCCCATGTATTGCCATCGGCACCGGTGGTTATCCACCACCGGCGGAGCTCCTCCACCGCGGCGCCACCATCATCAACGGCTTTGCCCGAAAGCTCCGCCCCGCCGCCACCTATCCGGTGGCGCTTTTCTTTTTTGCAAGCGCCTGACCCTTGGTCATATCAGCGACCAGGGGCTATTTTTTTTAGCCTCGGGGCCGAATTTTTGATCCTATTTAGCCTGCAGGTGCCTAATCAGGGCATTTTTTTCATTTGATCATAACTTTCACCCAGGGTATCAATTTTTTGCAAACGATATACCGTCGGAAAGGGAATTTCGTGTACTTTCCAGTGGTGAGATTTGGTCTGTGAAATTTTTCTCGTAGAAGACTCTACATCCAATTGAAGTCCAAACCCTAATTTGGACATAAAAGCTTGTATCTTCGCAACTTCTCATCAAATTTCAGTGATTCCAGCGGCATCAGGAAGGTGATTCAGAGCTTTTTTCATCAGTCCAAATCCCCTGATCAGTTTCAGCTCCAGGTACTCTTGCATGTGATTTTTTCAGTTTGGTGCATTTGATTAATAACCTGGTTATTCTAAAGCTTGGGAAACAATTTTTTGATCCGGGTTGCATCACTTCAGTTGTAAATCATATTTGGAAGTATTTATTTGCTGTTGAAGGTCAGCGTCTTTGTATTTTTTATGGAGAAATTTCATTATGGGGCTTGCATATTTCTCTCCTTCTTTGGTTATGTTGCACAAGGGTAACTATTCCTAATGGCGAGATGGGATCTGCCACCATCTTCAATCACTTGATTTTTTGCCACATCTATTTGGTATTGTTCCTCATCCAAGTGACGGTATTCATGAACTTGCTTGGAGTTGCAGCAGATACACTGTTTTGGAGATCATTTCTATGCAAGTTGATTGTGATGTTTTGAATTCTATTGATCATTATGATTATCCTCACATCCTTTGGACTAAGCTTTGGGAGATCTACGAAGATTCAGATTCTCCACCATTCCCCAATGATCATGCTTCAGAATGTCATTCTTCAGATCAAGTACCCCATGATGCTATTGTTATGCAGGAAGTTGATTACCTTGATCTTTCCGAAGAGGTTGACAAGGTTCCTTTTAGTGCTTCTTCTTCATCAGAGACAGTTGGTATCCCTTCACATTCAGTGATTCCTTGTCCAGATTCATTGATTGAGGCTTCCACCATCATCATTCATCAGGACACATTCAGTTTTTCAGACTTGACATCACATGATGGCTTTGTTTCAGGTATCACTGCCTTGGCCACTTCTACAAGTTTGGAGGAAATTCTTGAGGGGATATCACTCCTCTATTCAGATCACACCTTGGAGAGTTTTCTTGAGTATCCACATTCCTTTGTCTCAACCTTGATTGGTAATCCAAAGACTATCTTGGAGGTGCTTGGTTTCTCTTCAGATATTTCATATCTGAGACTTCTTCCCTGCCATTCCATTCAGGATTTGAGGTTTCTTTAGCATCCACCATTGGATTTGCTTCTTCCTAGCAGGAGATTTGTGGTTTGGACACCTTCGTTGCTTCAGACTTCTTTCAGTGGTTTTGAGGACACTTCATTCAGGGGGGGCTATCAAGTCTCCATCACATCCATCATATTCATTCCATCTTTTTCTTTGGATATTGTTCAGCATCAGTTTCTGCATCATCCTGGTTTGTCACCCTCTTCATTGTTTGGGACTATGGCATTTTCATCATTAGGCAAGGAGACACTTGAGCAGAGTTCAGAGACATCATCGACATCCATCTTCATCCTTCCTTCCTTCAATTCCTATCTGGAATGGGAAGCATATTTGCACTTGCAATTGATTTTGTTTCTTCCGAAAGGGAGACAAGTTGTTTGTCAGCATTGGATCTTGTTCTGTCTTCAGAAACCTACCTTTCTTGCAGGTGATATCATCTTCTAGGGGGGCTATATAGTCTCTCTCTTTCCCTCCTATGGGGGGCATTGATTCTATTATATCCATGTGATAGATGGTGTACTTGGGGGGTATATGGGAGTTCTCCATCCTTCCCATTCTCACATTTTTTCTTTTTCATCTCTCTTTTGGAGAGGGGTTTTGTTCCTACTGGTTTTTCCCCTTTTCTCCGGTTATGGGATATTTTTTGCATCTATCATGTACATGGGTACCTAACATGGCCTCATAGCTGGGACCCATCATCATCTTGCATAATCATTGCATCTTCCTCCCTAAGTTGCACTTATGGGGGGGTGTTGGTGTAATTAATTAATTAATTATTACACTAGCATAAGTTAACTTAGGTCTTGCATTTAATCATTAAGTCCTAGGTTGCATTATTAGATAAATCATTTAATAAATGGGATAATATTCCCTTCCTTATTTGTAGGAGATAAGATTCCTTCTAGAAGATGATTTATCCTTCTAGAACTTATCTCAACATTTAATGATCATCACCATTAGGGTTCACATGTTGTCACATGTTGTTAGATCAAGACACATGGCAACATCTCATGCATATTAGGGTTTAGCTCTTGCCTATTTAATCAGGCATCTTGTTCATTTGTAATATATACAGATCCAATCACATCATATCAATATTGAATCTCCATTGTGCATGCCTAGTTGCAACACTTTCTGGGTGGTTGATTATCTTTCCTGGCTTAAAGGTCCTCCATCGAAGTCTGCAGCTTCAAGGACTGTGCATCCATTATCCCAACAATATTGACCCTCATTCAACCAAGAAACTTTATAGGGAGTATCATGTGGTATTCTAGGAAATCTAAGTTTCTCAATCATCTAATTAGAAACCATGTTATTTATGCTTCTTGAATCAATTACAACCTTACATACCTTACCCATGCACTTACAAGTTGTTTTGAAGAGTGTCCTTCTTTGTGATGGCTCCTTTTCCATTGATTCTTTGACGACTGCTCTCCTTACCATTAGTGATTCTCCAACTTCAGGAGCAACATGTTGTGATGGAGAGTTCACACTCTCAATATCCTCTTCTTGCACCAATTGAGCTCTTCTTTCACCTCCATGTGAACTAGAGGCTTGACCTTCATTGCACTTCCATGCTTGGTGTCCAAATTTGTTGCATTGACAGCTCCTTCTTGTGAATCCTTGTGAGCCTCTTCCTTGACCTACAAATCTACCTCTAAAGCCTTATCTACTGCCTCTAAATCCACCTCTTTGATTAGCAACTTATTCTTTGTCCTTGCGTGTATCTACTTGACTTTCTTAGGACTTCCTTGGAGTAGAAAATGAACCTCTTCCTCTTGAATTGTTGCCTCTACCCTTGGTTTGTTTGTCTTTCCTTCTCTTTAGATTTTCTTCAGCCCTTATTTCCATTTGATAGAATTCCTCAACCATCCTTGGATTTTCAAATGTTACCTCATCTTGGATGTTGAATCTTAATCCACCCAGATATCTAGCAACCTTCTCGACATCATCCTCCATTTGACTTGCCCTTATATTCAACTTATAAAATTATTTAGTATAGGCTTTGACATCCATTTCTTTTTTTTTAGACCTTGAAGTTTCTTATACATTGGAATTACATAGTCAGATGGTAAGAAATTACCCTTAATTTTAGCTATCATTATATCCCAAGAAATAATCTTTGACTTACCTTTCTTCCTTCTCTCAGTCTACTCATAATCCCACCATAATAGTGCATGACCCTTCAATTTTGTTTTTTCTATCTTCACCCTTTGTTCTTCAGGTACATCCTCACACTCAAAGTAATTGTCAAGTGCTACAATCCAATCCAAAATTTATTCATCATTCAAATTACCTCCATACTTAGGCACATCAATCTTCACATCAGGTTTATCTTCCTTGACTGCTCTCAACAACTTAACCATCCTTAGACCATCAGGATCCAATTCCTCTCCCTCTTCTTCCTCTTCTTCGGAGTCACTGTAATCACCCATGACCATACCTCTCTTCTAACTTGTTTCTAGAGCATCAAGCCTCTCCTTCAACTCTCTCATCTTTCTAGCATGCTTGTCATTCAACTCATTCACTTCTCTAGCAATGGTTTTCCCTTTTGGAGACATTTTGTTCACTTTTTGCTTTGCACTTTCCTTATTGTTTCACACTTTCTCTCCCTTCTTTAGATTAGACCTATGCTCTGATACCAATTTGATGCAGAGGTATGGGAAAATTCAAAAGGTTTCTGAAAGGCACAAATCATGATCTTGCGTGTTCATCCATTTGACTCAAAACTTCCTTCACATGACACATGGTTATACAAAGGTTACAAGTCACCAAAAATGAAATCAGGACACAAACCTCTTACTAGACCCCTAGAACACCTTGAACATCATAAGAATGATAGGATTAGACCAAGGAAGGTCTCCTAAAACATTGATCCTTCATTTTTCCCATCACTCACTCACAAAGAGGCCTACCTGCTAGTAGTATTTCAAATGACAAAATCAGACACAACTTCCCAAACAAGTGGGATATACAAAAAAAAAATAGATTCAAGTACCCTTTATGGCCTTATCAAACATATCAAGAAACCAAATGAGGTTGTTTCCAAAAGTATCCTCCAAATATTGATTGTTTTGCCGCCACAAGGAGACCTAATTATGCAAATGACTTTGTAGGCACTGGGGGTTGACACCAAAGGGCTTCACAGGTCTTCCAAAGGGGTTCCAGGTTCTTTAACATGTCACTAAGGACTTCACCTAGCCTTCCATGATTTAGAAACTCTTGGATTCAACTCATTTTTATCAAAACACACCTACAACTAGGGTTTTGGATTGCTACAAAGTGAAATTAGTCCCTTCATCTACGTCCTACACGTGCCAACATCAACATCAACCCCTCAAACTTCGTGAAATAAAAAAAAATCACCTAAATTTGTCATTCCACTAGGTTTTAGCATTTTCTACTAGGTGGAATGGCTTTTACATCATTTTTAATGGCTTCAATAGCCTGACTTAAGGTTTCAAGCGGTGTGCAAACAAATTGCTCTAAAAGGCTTCAAAATTGATGAATTATCCTCAGACCAATTGCATCAAGAAGCTAACTCAATGTACCCTCACAAAAGATCAATTTAATAGCATGAAATTACTTTACAGACTCGTACAACGCCTGAAAGTAGAGTAAAAACACAAGAAATCCAGAAAATTGGTAACTTCTCTACTACAATTCACACCAAAATGTTTCAACAATGTTTGCTTTTGGCATCCCAAAGCCTATTCAACCTCCATACAATGGTTACAAACTAAATTTTGAATGCCAAATGACTTCTTACACCATTTTTTTACCTTTGTGACCCTTCATTTCCTATTTTTTGCAATTTTTGCAACATGACAATTTTTTTCAAAATTAACAACATTTGAAAAATTAACTACCTATCACTCCTAGCGACCAAAACTGAATTCCAAAACATGAATCATGGTCTTAAATGACCTTATTACATCAAAGAAACACAAAACCAAACAAAACCTAACACTTAACCTCCTTTGACATCATTAAAACTATGGTGCCTTGCACCAATATTGAAATATTTGAAGGGCACTATGTATTATGGTTTGTGGTATCCTAATGGTACTGAATTATCTTTGAGTGCATATGCAGATGCAGATTAGGATGGATGTGCGAATGATACGAAAAGTACAAGTGGAGGTGATTTATTTCTTGGAAGTAGGATGGTTTCATGGTTAAGTAAGAAGAAAGATTTAGTGTTACTATCTACTACAGAAGAATAATGCATTGCAGTAGCATCATGCTATATATAGGTGTTATGGATGAAGAAAAAATTGAAGGATATCAGAGTTTCATATGATGAACTTGTTCCTATATTATGTGACAATAAAAATGCAATCAATATTTCAAAGAATTTGGTAATGCATTCAAGAATAAAACATACCTCAATCCAGTATTACTTCTCGAGAGAGAAAGTTGCAAAGAATGAGGTGAAGTTGGAGTATGTGCCTACTAAGGATCGGGTTGTTGATATTTTGACAAAGGCTCTTCCAAAAGATAATTTTGAATATCTCTAGGAGAAGTTAGTGGTTATTGCCCCTCCTTTCAACTAGATGCATAAGTATGTGCATCTATTAGGGAAGCAGTTCAAGATATATCTATTTGTCTTAGACTGATGTTGAAGGCTACCTATCAAGGGGAGTAGGTAGTAGTGCATGTTGGATGGTGTAGTCTAATAGAGAATATTTTGTGCTCCTAAGAGGGAGTGTGTAGGAATAGAGTGCAGTTGCTAGTTGGTGTTACAAGTATTATATGGAGGTGTTACCCTTTGTATGTTGTCAAAGGGGGAGAGAAAGACACTTGGATGAGTTTATGGCCCGTTTCCATTGATGTCAATAGGGGAGAGAAAATCTAAAAATTATGGAGAAAGAGTAGTGTAGAAGTGAATATGGTCTCAAGACCATAGGGGGAAAGAGAATATGAGGTGTTGCAAGAGAAGAAGTATATGAAGAGAGAAGATGAAGTGTAACAGTTGTCCTTGTCAGGGGGAGTACTAATTATTGCAGTATTATTGTTGGTTGCTTTTGTTATTGATGGTTTTTTAGAAAGCAGGTGTTTCCATAAATGAAAATGGGGAGATTGTTGGAAGTATAGAGATGTTGGAGTTGATTGGGTAATGTCATACTTGTGTGTTGTCATTGATGTTAACTCCTTGCATGAAAAAAATGTTGAAATGTTGGTGTTGATGATATCAACCCCTAGCATTGGAGTTGTTGGAAGTTTGGAGTTTCTGGTATTCATGTCAACACATTGTTGGTGGTGTTTTCATTGATGTCTTACTTCACTATAGTTGTAGAGGATGTTTGTATGACTCATGTTTGAGGAGATTGTTGTATTTGGAGAGTTTTCCATGTTGTAGATGTTGTAGATGTGTTGTAGAGTTGTTAATAATGCTATAGATGTGTTTGGGTCACTTGGTCTCCAAGTGCTTTTGAGAAAAAAATGAATAAAGAGAGTTCAATGTAACAAAGTGGTGTTCAATGTTTTTCTCTGCATTTCTTCATGGTTGAATATATGTCCATGTAGTTTGGATGTGGTGATCAGAGGTGTTTAGAGGTGTTATATCCAAAGTTTTAGGTTTTGGATCGTACTTTAGTGGAAGATGTGTTTGACATTATGTTTGTCTAGTGAAACAAGGTGTCTGAGAGAAATGAGATTGCTCCTCATTTAACTGCAGTGAAGGTTAAGGTGTTTATGATCCCGTAACATGCTTATAATGTTTGTATCTACCTTCTCTTGAATTTTTAGGTGTCAATTTCTTCAAAAAAGTTGTTTGGTATGTAAGATGTCTGTGCTAGTATGTCTGGTTGCAAAGAATGAAGGTGTTCTTGAGTCTTATGTGGTTGCAGCAGTTGTGGTGAATATTTTGATGATGTGGAATTCACATTTTAATATGTTGTATAAATAGTGTGGAGTGTTTTTGTGTGTTCTGTGAGATGTTTCTAGACCTTGAGAAGTGTGGTTTGAGTCGTTTGTTAGTGTTAGTGCAGGTTTGGGCGACCTGCCATGCTAGCGCTAATTATGGATTTTAATTATTGTTTGAGGAAGTGTTGAGAAGCATTTTCATGTATATTTGGGTCACAATTAAGTAGTGGTGTGGTTTGGCTTCACTTCTTTATATGGTGGAAGTGTTTAGTCCTAACCTATTTGATGTTACATAGTTGAGGTGTATATGTTTCTTTAAGGCCAACCTAATTGAGATATTTTTAGGTCGTAGATGGTATAAATGTAATAAGAATTATTATGTGGATTAATAGAAGGAAGAAGAGTAGAGAGTGTGTGATGTAGAATATACAAAAGTGATCAAGTGTGAATATCTGAGTGCGATCCTTAATGCCTATGACTTCTTAATGCAGTGAGCAGAAAGTGTCTACATTTCAGTCTATTTGATGAGTTGTTTATACTTCAGTGGAACTATACCTTTGGTATATGAGAGATGCATTTTTAGTAGTTCAAATTGGTAGTGAGGCAACCCTTCTTCAATTCTTCTTTCTTCTAGACAGTGAGTTCTTTTACAGTGAGCCACTAATAGTGATCCTTTCTTTATCTTTTTGGGAAGTGAGCCCCTAGTAGTGAGCATTATTGTATTCGGTATTGCAATTCATATATTAGTGAGCTAATTCTCACCATGGTTTTTCGCTTCTTGGGTTTTCCACATAAATCTAGTGTTCTTTTGTGTTTCATGTGTTTGCATTACTACTTTACATGATTACATTATGTTTATACATGTTAAGGGTTTAGTGGTGGATAAAGGTTTAAGAGATAATGCAAATGTGGATGTTAATGAGGATTTTTGATATTTTAAAAGTATACAACTAATTCACCCCCTTATCAATTGTCATGCACATCTAACAAGTGAAATAATTTTCTTTTGCATTTAAACTTATTTAAAAGCTAAAATAATACATTTGTTTCCTTAAAATAGGCTACCTTTTGTAAAATTTAATCAATCAAAACCTATTTTTCTTCTTCTCTATCATATTGAATACACACTCATTTTCTAAAAAATTGAATATAACTTTATTATAAATAGTAAAATAGAGTCAAAATTCCATTTTCATAGCTTTTTACAAGTACAACTTTCAAATTCAAAATATATTGACATCAAAATCCATCACTTTTTACTTCACAAGACAAAATTTATTACAAATGTGTAAGTTCTTCCAGATTACAACAATCACATAAAAATTTTCCAATCACCGAATATAGTAGATCACACTCTAAAATGGAAACACTAATATTATTCATGTAGGAATAAAGACCCACCTAAATCTGAAACTTCCTCACACTTGTTAACCTACACATGACAAAATTTTCTTCTAAGGCCAATGGGGTTCTCACCACCCAACCTTTGATAAGAAAACCAGTCACCCTTGATTTCAGAGGTCATCATAGGAACTGGGTTACATACAATCTCAAATCATGCAACAACATTAAACACACATACATATACAATAATACCCAAACCTAGGGATCCACATTCACATTGAATCTTCTCAAGATTCAAGAATGGGGAGCCTTAGGAGACATCACTAACCAATGGGGTAATAAATATAGATCATAAGCTATATCAAAAATTTTCTCCACGTCATATTTCACACTCGACCCAACTCCACATTCCATACAACAATATTTGATAATCAAGGGACTATACTCATACCCAACTCTATACTCCAATAAATAACTGTGTACTCATACCCAAACTCCACCTTCTCAAAATGCTGGAGATTTCCCCAAGGGAGTTTCATCCTCTCTCAAACCCATATCTAGAGAGCTCTCAATAAAAAAGAGAACCATCCAAATAAATAACACATCACAATAAAAAAAAGACATAAAAAACAAGAATTGCTATAAACAAATATCACAATCTTTTCAAAATTTAATACTTCAAAAAAAAAAAACATAAATGAATTGAAATTCCATGGAAGAAATTTGTAGAAGAGCCCCAAGTTTTCCCAAAATTCTTCTCACTAAACTTCTTCAAGAAAAAATAAAAAATTGCCAAATCCAAAAAGGAGAACCCCCAAAACAATAAAAAAGGAAGAGATAAATAGAATCTCCTTCCAAAACCTCATGCACGCACACACTCCTACTAAGTTCTCTTAAGTGGAAGACTAAATAAAGAAGGAGTTTATTTCACTTATTCTAAAGAAAATAACTCAACATAACTAAAGAAAGACAAGTGAACTCAAGGTCTCCTTTCAAAACATTCCTTGCATTAAGTAATTCAAAGACAAATAAGATCTGACTAAAATTAATCCATACACACCCCATTACAACTCCAAATTTTTCACCCATAAAAATAGGCTTTTTTGAGAGGTCATAACTTGAGTATAATTTAAGATATGAGTTAAATTAAGCTCCTAACCCTTGGGTTAACACCTTAGGGGTTTAAAAATGACATAATAACATAAAATAACTCTTTTTCCACCCCTTTTGACTCAAATAAATTAAAATCCCAAAACACCCTCAAATATAAAATTTACAGATCAAATACTATTTAAAGACTTAAAACTTTATAATAAAATACATAAATGTCTCAAGCAAATTCACATAATTTACACCACATTAAGACTATAATGTTAGTGTCAATACTTATCTATTCACTATACTTAAGTGTACTTTTGTTGATGAAGTTAGACACCATATTGTCTAAACCAATATGCAATATTTAAACCTTTAGAGATTATCAAGTTATTTGGTTAAAATCATGTGTACACACTGTAGACACCTAAAAATGACCTAGGCCTGCAAGCTTCATTTTTACCACTTTCGTCCTAGCATAATTATGGCATTTAATTATGTCCTTGGTCCACATTCGACTATTGATTAAATAATTCATAATTATTTAATTAATTCATGTCATTTATTCTTCATGATTATTAAATAAATAAATTTTATTTATTTATTAAATACGTCATTAATTGTCTAAGTCTTCCCTTGATTAAATAAATTTCTTAATTTATTTAATTATCCTTTGTCATATATTTCTTCTTGATTATTAAATAAATAATGTTTTATTTATTTATTTAATATGTCACTAATCGTCATAATTAAAATGAATTGATTAATTTATTTAATTAATTAATCTTATCTTCTAAATTAAATAATTATATTTAATTATTTAACTGCTAATTATTCTTCTCATTTTAAATAAATTAAATTATTTAAAATGTCATGTCAATCTTAACTGTCAGTCCTTTTTGATAAATAATCTGAAAAAGATTATTTATTATCTCTCAAAATCCATAATTTGAATTGTTTTAATTCGAATTGGTAATTAATCTTCCAAAAATCAAGCAATCGGGCAGATTCTTGATTTTTCCAAATCTTATCTTCAGTTCACATCTTATCTCTTTGATTTTTCGAATCTTGTAAATCAGACAGTATTATCTTCTTGATTTTTCGAAAATCTTTATTTTCTAATTAATTTCCTCATTTATTCTCCACCGTCGATCCGATTTTATTTTGACCGTTCGATTAAAGATTTTTCCCTAACCCTAATTAGGGATTCTTAGGTGTAATCTGGATCGTTCATTTCATTGATTTATCTCGTCCGTCCGTTCGAAATGGCCTTTTCTCTAAAATGCCATCTTCTTCTCATTTTTTTGAGGACACACACATTTGGCGTAATTACTATAGGCATTTATTTACTCTCATGTTCATGGTCATAGACAATCTTAGTATTTCAATTTTGGCACTATTTTAGACATAGGCATTGGTTTGTAGACATGGTCATTTAGGCATATCAAATCCTTTGAATCTTGTTGTAGGGCTTAGGCATTTTAGATTGTTCAAAAGATGAATCTGAGGGCAACATTATCCAGCAAGCAAGAAGGTATTACGAAAGGGAATCATGGAGGTATCAACAATCAGGTATAATTGTTCTTTGGTTTACTTCCTTTGTGTTTCGTAAAGTCTTTGGGTTTCGATTATTATTTATTGTTTATTGCTAACTCCAAATCTAAAGAAAACCCTTGATTACATTGGTGAACCTGACATAGTTGGACAAATAAAAAACCATTTTTGGAGTTGTTTCTTCTTGTTGCAGGGCTTGTTTGGTTTTTGTTGCAGGTTTGGCATCATTGTGGACAAAGTTGAAGATTCAACCATAACTTTCAAACGGCTATGTATTTTCTCACGAATTTTTTTTTTCAATTTGGGGACAACATCATGCACTTTCATTCCAAAAATAAGATTTCTTGGATCTGGTTTTCATTTTTTATAATTATTTTTCTATTTTTAATAAAAAATTAATTTCAGGAGCAAATAATCAAAATTTTCAGACATGTTTACATTTCTGGAAATCTCTCTGAATTTTAATAGGGGTCTAATCTTTATTTTTTAAATTTGGATGTGAAATTATTAGTCAAAAAACAAATCTTTTAAAATTGGTGTTTAACAAAGATTTGCTTATATCTCACTCACGGTTGTAGATCTGATCATAATTTTTTTTTTTCAGATTTGGGATGACATCAGACGACTCTAGTAAAAAAATCAGAATTTGTAAAGCTGTTTTGTATTTTTTATAATTTTTTTATGATTTTTCATAAAAAAATAATTTCAGGTTCAAAACAGAAAATTTTTCTGATTTATTTAATTTTTTGGAAACCTCTTGAGATTTTAGATAGGATTTATTTTCTATATTTTTCATTTTTCCATCAAATTTTTTTCTAAAAATCAGATTTGTTGTGATTAGCTAACTCTCTAATAGTTGTTACTAATCTTTTCTTGTAGCGTGTGGCGGTTACTATTCGTGGGTTGAAGACAAACAGTAAACTACTAACGGATTGTCTTGTAGGTTCGATTGTCAAAGGCCAAACAACAAAACAATGTGTTTGCATTTTTAGTAGTGTAACTCACATTTTATTTGGTGCATATAAAAAGAACACATGTCTTCTTTGATTGATTGTGCTTGCAAGATGGTAGGTGAGTATGCTCTCACTTGGTGAAAACCTCGTGATCAGAAAACCAGACCCATCTTTATTTGTTAATTACCCTTCATGATTCGATATATCGGAGTATCCTCTACCCTTGCGCATTCGTGTGATCCTGGGTGTAAGAGAAACGGTTACTGACTCTAGAACTTGGGCCTGTTCTGGTGGGAAAAAGTACTCACCCCAGGACGACTCAGACCGGTAGCACCCTGACACTGAGGGACTTCCAGCCGGTATATAAAAGTGGGTTCTTGGGGAAAGCCCAAGAATCATGAGTGTGGTTCCGACGAGATGGATCTGAAAGGGGACTCTCGCCGCATGGATCATGCCCCACGAACGGAATGCCTGAATTAAACAAATCTTGTCTTAGTGTCCAACCGTTCTATTGGCCGTTGCTTGGTATAGTGCAGGGTACAGTATCATGCCCAAAGACACTCACTACTGATCCCCTTGAGTAGAGATAGCAATTCTTGGGATGTCACTACCCAAAGAATCTGAATTTGGTGTGCTCAAATGACATTAATGAGCCGTGGAGGGGAGCCAATGCCACCAAAATTCTAAGCTATCCGCTCTCGAGAAGGAAATGTGTTTATCACCAATCCAGGGTATAAAGGTGGGCTATACCAAGTATACAAACCCTTGGCCTATTGGCCTTTTAGGATTGTACTTATCTTATGTGTGTTTGTTTACACCAAAACATCGTGCTTGTCAAGTGTTTTCTAGATTACTCAAACAATATACACAACATTCACAAATCTGGACAAAAACAGTCGACCTTGGACAACTCAAACTTTTCAGCAAGACATTAGAAAACAATCTCAGTCCTCATTTTGAACTTAGACTTGGTATTTTCCATCATAGTCCTCATTTGGTATCTAGACTTGGCATTGGTCATTTTCCTTAGTCAACATCTTCATTGTCACCTTAGAATTTGGCATCCTTTCTTGACCAATTTTATCACCTTGCATTAGTCATTTCCCGTAGAAAAACATCATTATCACTCTGCATTTAACAACATCATGACATCCACCACCTTGTCTTCCCTTCACCAAGATATGGATAGGCTTGCTAGTAAAATCGAATATGAATTACTCTGTAGAGGTCAATACCAAGAAGCCTCAGACTTTAGGAGACAATTTATCCAAGCTGAAAATCAATGTCCATACCAACAACCCATCAGTCCTAGTCCTCCGTCCATCTACCCTCACTACCAAAATTCATTTAACACAAATCCTGCCATTAATTCACAACAAATGTCTAGTTATCACCCTTATCCTAACTTTGACAAGGGAAGTC
Organism: Sequoia sempervirens; assembly: GCA_007258455.2. Lineage (NCBI taxonomy): Eukaryota > Viridiplantae > Streptophyta > Pinopsida > Cupressales > Cupressaceae > Sequoia > Sequoia sempervirens. The sequence continues at coordinate 101,241,924 of VDFB02270651.1, read as the reverse complement.
AATTGTCCACTAGTCCATTCCATGTCTCCCCATCATATTCTAGTCCTTCACTTATTAATCCCATCTAAGTCTGCATCCCTTATCAATCATCTACCAACTCATGTCAAGTCCCCACATCATACCATACCGATTCGGTCCAAGTCTCCATGTCCTCTTTCAATCAACCTTATACCAATCCAGTCGAAGTCTCCATGTCATATCCTTGTCCTTCAACAGTTAATCCAGTCCAAGACTCCATGACATATCCAGTCCAAGACTCCATGTCCTATCTTTGTCCCTCACATGCTAGTCCAGTCCAAGTCCCCATGTCATACCCTTATCCTTCACATACTAGTCCAATGCAAGTACCCATGTCATATACTAGTCCTTCACATACTAGTCCAGTCCAAGTTCCCATGTCCTATCCTAATCCTTTGGTCATTAATCATTTTCAAGTCATCCCCTCACAAGCCACATCTAGTCATGAAAATTTTGTCATTGCTCAAAGTCAAATCCCATTGTCTAAACTTGAGGATACATGTCAAAATGAAAGCCCAAAGCATAACCTTATAATGTCACCCTCATGTCAAGAACAAGGTAGTCCATCCCATGACCCTATCTTAAACTCCATTCAGGGGGTCCTTCAAGACAATCATGACATCCAAAACACACCTATCCATGACAACCCCATCTTTGAACAAGACCCTACCATTGACCAAGAAGTCCAAATCCATGACAACCCCATCTTTGACCAAGACCCTATTGTTGACCAAGAAGTCCAAAACGATCCACTCCTTGACCTTGACGCCATTCATGATCAAACACTTTCCAATCCTATACAGGCTTCGACTATTGATAGTTTCCAAAATGAGTCACTTGCCTCCATTACACACATAGACGATATTCCTCAAGCACAAGAGTATTCTAATATGGACATATTTGAAAATGATCAAGCTATAGCTAAATTTACTGGAATCTATAACACTGACCATCATGATGGCTTCGACATTGACTTGGAAGTACCAACATAATTGTCTGAACTTGACATGTCACAAGATCAGGCCAAAGATATCAGTCAGGAATATGTCCAACATGACAATGAAGCTAAAACACTTTATCAACTAGGGTCATCTATCTTTGTCAGAGCAGGCTTTCTCGCAAATGAAAATATTA